>JASPKZ010007833.1:2170000-2770000 GCA_030220185.1 Diploptera punctata
GCAAAATCAGCTTCTCCACTCTTCCCTATTTTCTGCTTTGTAATATCATACATTTTAACTCCATGGCGCGATAGGCCTAGAAGGCCGTTGGCCTACCAGCCGGTTGCTGGCTTCACATCCACATGTGTTAATTACAGAGGTAGATGATCATCCAGCCATCGTAGAGGTGACATGTGGTCAGTATGTCGGGTCCCGCAGCCGTTATGGCTGGTTTTCTCAACCTGGAGCCGCTACTTATTCTAGTTACCCAAATACATCACGATGCTGGGTGGGTACCGGTCCCATACTGGCCGAAATTCCGTGATAAAATGTCTTCCCTCATGCAGACTCCAACCAGCGCAATTCCCGTAGCTCTGCGCTAAGGTTTCTTGCCACTCGACTACGGCACGGGACATATTATACATTATACGGGGATCGAATTCGGGCTCGCTGCTTGCGAGGATACGAATTACCCCGAGCACACAGCGGTGTATATACTCAATATAGAACTAACTAACTCACTGGCACTATCGAACCCGTAGGTTCATGGCCGCGCGGACATAAGCTCTCCATACGTCCCTATCCTGAGCTAATGTTTTCCAATCATTCCCTGTATAATCTACTTGCCTCAAATCATAGTTAATGTTATTCTCCCACCCCATTCTTGGTCTACCAACTGGGCGTTTTCCCTCTGATTTTCCTTCAAGGAGCTTCCATGCACATCTTTCATTCCCAATTCGTGCCATATGTCCTGCCCATCGCAGTCTAAGAGACTTAACCGTTCTTATTATATCTGGTTTCCTATAAAGACCATGTAGTTCACTGTTATGTAGTCTTCTCTATATAGACTATTCTAATTTATTAAATTTGGTATTTTTATTCCATAATTGAAACTATATATTTTCTATGTGAGAATTCGTGAAAAAAAAAGAAACATAGGCCTACTTAGAAGGGAGCTGCCAACCATTGCATCCCAAAACATACGTTTAAATTTCTCCCAGATGTAACAAGGCCATGTCCAAAAAATAATCTGCCGCTATTAACTGCGAGGCACAAAAATGGAAGCCAAAATCCAGCAATAACAACCCACTGTACGGAGCAGATGGACATCTCTCCTTGAGTTAAGATCGGAGTGGAGTGGCGAGGACGGTAGGTAGTGTGGGTTATGCAATCTATCAAGTCGAGAGTTGTATTACGTCCCCATAGTTTAAAAGAGAGCTTTGGCACTGAATTTTAGTGCCTTGCAATTAAAAGCGGCAGTTATATTTTTGGACACTGCTTTCGTATATCCGAACGCTTCTCTGGAAAAAATTTCAAGGTATACCTTATCCGCTCTTAGAGTGATCCTAACATTAACAAACGCCAATTGTATCCTTCCGCCATTCGCGCCACAATTACTGCCACATCGACAGAAAGCACGTTTGAAGTATATAAAGGCATGTAATCGTTGAATGGGGTAGATTACAAGAAAACCGGTAAGATTTTTCACTGAACTTGTGAAATACATTTAAAATAACCGTTTTGTTTACCACTAGTCATAGATTTGCCAGACATGTGTTTTGAAAATGTATATGGCGACACAGCAACAGAAGACTCTACACTTTCAGCCATTTTGTTGCATTAGAATCGACTGAAGCATGATTCGAATGCATCATCCATATGTACTAAACTATTTTAAGTTGTAATTATTGATTAGGTATGTTTTAGAATATTTTTTATGTTCTGAATATTATTATTTTCATTCAGGAAGAATAACAAGTATATTCAGAGGACATATTTTCAATTTAATGAAGGGAACTAATTTTTCACGTACTTATTGCTTCTACAACGTACATTGGTGTCCATAACCAATAAAAGCGAGCAGGTCACATGGTTTTGTTTTGATGAGGATCACTTTAAGACCGGATAGCCTTTAGGTTTCAGCGTGCAGTAGATGTCAGTTCCCTTGTTAGAATGAAAATATATATTTTCTTTTGTGCTATAATCAGCCTATGGTCAAATATTTTTTTGACGAATTATCTTGAATTAATTACAATTAGTGGATAAATTAGTCCATCGCTGTCGTCTCGAGGTAGCGTGCTGCCTTATCATGCTGCGGGCTCGGGTTCGATTCCCGGTCGGGACAAGCTTCCTGGGCGAGCTTTTTCCGGGGCTTTTCCTCACCTGTAAGACAAATGTCAGGAAGCATTGAGGTCCAAACTGTCCCCGAACATCATCTGGCCATCTTCATCATCATCCTTCACCGGTGTGGAAAGCGACGGGAAGCTACTACACCTATAATTTCCTAGAAAAGCTGCAAAACATGGTGAAAATGCTATGATTGCAGTGAAATACCTGCCCTTATGCAGAGCACTATAAAAAAGGTGGATGAATTAATCAGTTATTAATTTTGTGAAAATATTAATATGAGTGAATGTGTGTTTAACTGTCTCAAATGTATTTCTGATACCAAGCCTTTTAAGCTTAAAAAAAAGCTTTAATAAAGCGGCATCTTCAAACTGGGAGAACTAAAACGTTCTCTTGAAATATTGGATTTTTTTAGTGGTGTGGGAGTGGGGTTTAGAGACAGTAGCGGAGTATGTAAAGTACAGCCACGCCCTTACCATGCTGTATTATGTATATGATATAGAAAACAAGCAAAACGTAATTATCATGGAATATTGATAAGCCGAGAGAGAGAGAACAAGTGAAGTTGTATACAAATTTTATGTGAGTGCTTTCTCAGGAGACCTTCCCAGCAAAGGTGCTTTTGTTGATGCAGCCAATCAGAAAATACCTTACTTATTTTGTTTCATATAATAACTCTTCTTGGCTGTGAACCTATATCCGTATTCCCAAAAGCAACAACTTAGGCCTACTTATGGAATTAATTTTATGGCTTACTCATGTACGTTAATAATTATTGTTTATCGAAAATATAATTTCGTACAGGATAAAAAGACTGCCTATTTTGCCTTATTATTATCATTATCATTACTATCATTATCATTATCATCATTATTATTATCAGTATTATTATCATCATTATTATCATTATCACCATTATTATCAGTATTATCATTATCATGATTATCATCAGTATTATCATTATTATCAGTATCACTATCATCATTATTATCAGTATTATCATTATCATCATTATTGTCAGTATTATTATTATCACTATCATCATCATTGCCATCATTATTATCATTATCAACCTTATCATTGCCATCATTATTATCATTTCATCAATATTATCAGTATTATTATTATTATTATTATTATTATTATTATTCACTTCACGGGCTAGGCAAATTGCCTGTTCCGCTTGACAGTTGTTCTGTCCATCTTTTCACTGGCCTTCCTACATGCCTTGATCCTCTTGGTTTATAATTAAATGTGCTTATGGAAACCTTGTTACATTAATTCTTTCTACATGTTTGAACTATTTGTCTCTATATTCTTTTAATTTATCATTCAGTGGATGTTGACTATAGGCCTATTTAATTATGTTATATCTTCATTCTTTATCCGATCCAGTCTTGTGCAGCCTTTAGTTCTTCTAGTTTGTAATTTTTTGGTCGTTACCCAAGTTTCACTTCCATAAAGTAACGCAGGAACTGCCAATGTTTTATAAAACTTCAATCTAGTATTTCTTCTTGTTTTGTACTTTAATGTTTTATCTATTGTTCCGCATGTCATTTGGAATTTCCACAGTTTCATATTTATGTCTCTTTCAGTTTTTTTTATACCATATAATTAAAATTTGTTACTTGTTCCAGAGGTTTGTTGTCTATTATGTTTACACTGAGCAACAAAATGGAAACTTTTTTTTTGTCTCAGAAAGATATGTGATTCTGATAGTACTTTTTCTCCTGAATTCAAATATGATATCGGTTTTTCTCCATCATGCAAGGTTTCCGAGAGACAGGCATTTATAATTTCAAACACTTTAATATTTTCACATTCGTAACTACACAATATTTGAACATTCGGACTCACCTAGAAAGTAAGAAATGACGCCAGCATATTAGGATTCAATTTGCCTTGATATCTCTTTTCCATAGCTGAAATATCCTGATGAAAGTGTTCCCCGTACTCATCGCTCACTGCGTCAAGATAATAAATGGACGAAAAAACGTTTATTAAAAAATAATTATTTAAATCCATTAATTGAAATTGAAATAAAAAAACTGTGGGTGATGGAGAAATTCCGAATACATATTTGAAAACATGATAAAAAACTGCATTAAGTACAACTATTGGTACTCATGATACAAAAGTCATGTTGACCAGTGTAATTTATATTATTATTATTATTATTATTATTATTATTATTATTATTGATTTTTAAAGTGTCATAATCTCGAGTGGAAAAATATATAAAAAAGAAAATCACTTTAACGGATATAGGCTTAATAATAATAATAATAATAATAATAATAATAATAATAGGCATAATAATAATAACAGCAACAATAACAATAATAATAATAATAATAATAATAATAATAATAATAATAATAGCCGCAGCAGTTGTTAAGGCAAGATAATTGGCGCAGTGCTACGGCACTTGCGATGGTTCGAGTCCCCATGGGGGGGAAACATTTTCTCATGGAATTTCGACCAGTGTAGGACCGGTACCCACCCAGCATCGTGAGGAATTAGGGTAACTACAATAAGTAGCGGCT
Organism: Diploptera punctata; assembly: GCA_030220185.1. NCBI lineage: Eukaryota > Metazoa > Arthropoda > Insecta > Blattodea > Blaberidae > Diploptera > Diploptera punctata. The sequence continues at coordinate 2,174,653 of JASPKZ010007833.1, forward strand.
CCAGGTTGAGAAAACCAACTGTAAAGGGTGGGCGACCCGACATGCTGACCCCATGTCACTCCTACACTGGCTAGATGATCGTCTTGCACTGTACATTTTTTCCCCAAATAAACAGGGTGCTAGCCTAATGCGTAAAACCCAATATGGAGGACCAGACGTTTTATTTCGGGGGCTTTTGCCGTCCACGTTCTCAAGGAAGGAGCCCGTTTCCAGGTATTGACAGCCGGGTCAGCTGAGCCTGGGATTTTTTACTTTATACCAGGAATATCTCCTCTCCCTCCTCCCATTTCCGACTGGGCTTGAGACCAGTTTCGGCTAAGTTTTATAATAATAATAATAATAATAATAATAATAATAATAATAATAATAATTTCTACTCCACTCCCCTAAAGGTCCTTGGAATACCAATCGGCTTCTGGCCTCTCATCCATGTGTGTTATTTACAGAAGTGGACGGTCATGAGTCAGTATACTTGTGACATATGGTCAACATGTCGGGTCCCCCAGTCTTTACAGCTGGTTTCCTTAACCTGAGCCGTTACTTATTGTAGCTATTCATTTTTTTTTTAAGATTCTGGAATACTGGATCTGCACCGGTCCCACTACGAGAAAATGTCTTCCCCCAAGGGAACCTATTTTCCACAAAATAACATAATAATAATAATAATAATAATAATAATAATAATAATAATAATAATAATAATAAAGTGATTAGAAGTAAAATAAAATAAAGTTAAAATATGTACTTCTTATGTACCTTCTTAGGTTAGTGCCGCCGTCCTCAACTTTAAAAAAAAATATGTATGCTTTTTTTTTTGTCTGAAGGCCTTTCAGAATCTCTGTTCCATTATCAGCAGGTCTTTCTTCGCTACATTTATTGATGTTCTGGATGCTGGCCTTAATGTAGTGTTGTCCGTGACTCATGATAGACTAACCTAAGAAGGTACATATTTTAACTTTATTTTATTTTATGAGTGTCCACCTCAACGGTTTTAAACAATGCATTTTATTAGCATTGATTAGAAGTAGAGTTTTTTTTTAAATACAGTATCGCAAATCCTTCTTCTTCTTCTTGTTCTTCCTTTGGCTTTGTGGTCCTCTAAGAACCTTGGCCTCCTTCATAACAACTACCCATTCTTCTCTGTTCCTAGCTTTCTTAGAATTAGAGGCCCACCCAGCAATTATTACAGTATAAACACCTAATCTTGTACAACTTAAAAAAATAAAACCCCCAACTCAAATGAGTAAAGACCTCTTAAATAAGGAAAGATTATTCATAATAATAAAGACAAAAATAGACTGTCTCCATCTTTTCACCTTCAGTTGTCTTAAGTCTTCCTCAACCCTATCTAACCATCTTAGTTTCTGTCTTCCAACCTTTCGTCTTCCTTCTGGTTTCCCTTCTAAAACCTTTCTTACTCCATCCGCAACAAATGTATTACCCATTCCAGTCTCTTTCTTCTAATATCTCCTACCAGATCTAAATACCTATATAATTCTTTCAATTCCTGGTTCGTTCTAATTCTCCATATATCTTGTTCCTGTACTGATCCATATATCTTCCATAATATTTTTCTTTCCCATGTATTTATCGTAAATCCAATATAGCACAACGTGCTCATAAAGGCTTGAACTCCAGAATTTTATTTTACGTATCCTTGATTTTACATAATTAAGACTGTATACCATTTTTACATTACAGTAGGTCTATATATTTGAAGGTGTGTTTTTCTGCTGTTTGAAATTCGCAGAAGTGGTTATACGCTGGTCTGCAAGCTTTTTCGGAGAATTTATTTTTATTGAAGAGATAGCACGATAACATGCAAACCCTGACACCACCATGCTCATCTACACCTCATCGATTCACTCGCAATATATGGGGGGGGGGAAGGTTACACTGCTCGTACAAAAATTTGAAGAAAATGCAAAACATACCTTCTTTTTTTTTTTTAAATATAAGTTTTTATCTTGAAATGTTCCTCTGATTTCATTGCACCCGGATTTATTTTGTGTTTATCAATTCATCTTGTATTTCGATTGTGATTTAGACTGTAAATATAGTAACTATTAAAATTTTAAAATGACTATTTAACTCGTGCCCCAAATGGGAGTCAATGACCAATCACATTTCAATGACTTTTGATTTACAACCAATCACAGACGTTTTCACCTCGATTTTATCACTTTCATTTTATCAAGTGGCTCCCAGATTGTATATATAGTGCACGAATGTAACAAGATTGTGCTTGCGAGATATAATAGAAAAACATTCGTAGCAATTGATTATACCACAAAAAAAAACACTGTTTTCACTTTCTTAAACGTGTTATTTCCCAGGAATTATCGTTGCAGAAAAATATAATTGACATATTTACATCATAGGACATCAGAAATTAATTAATAACGTGTAATTTGGGTTTCATTTCTTCTCCACTAGGGTGCATTCTTACAATATTGTGATTCTGTTTGGCAATAAATATGATCTGGTTGCAGTGATGAAGAAATTAAACATAACGTTTCTCATTTGTTTTCAAACATCGCCGTTTACATTAAGTATATAAATATTTTTAAATAACTATATTTAAATAATGATTTGTAAATAAACAGGTTAACTTTATTCGTTAAATAGTCCTAACAAATGTTATTCTTGATTTCCAAATTCTCTAGTTAAATTCACTCCTCCTCTCGTGAGTCGTGAATTTAACGATAATTTGGAAATCACTCGTGGCATTACTTATGATAATCTTGTCTGTGAGATTCCATTGGTTTGAAACATGATCCCTTATATTAAGGAACGAAAATAAGCTAAAATATTCGAAAAGAAGATCCTGAGACGAATATTCGGACACGTAAGGGAGGAGAAGAAGAATCTTCACAATGAGGAACTCCATAACATATAGGCCTGATTGTCAAAATATCATCAAGTGTTTTCAACTTTTCTATAATTCGCGGCCGGAGCGTACCGACGGGAATGAAATATCCAAATAAATAAAAAATGTTATTTAGTGACTTAAATGTTTAATAAAGAATATTAATAAAATGGAGATAAGTATTTTGTAGCCTACTCGTAACGCCGTAGCGTAGTGGTTAGGGCAATGCGCTACAAGCCGGAAAGTCGAGGGTTCAAGTCCCTGTGGGGTCAGGATTTTTAAACTGTCCCAAACCTTCTGACGGCACTATGACCCTGTGGTCGACTCAGCCTCTAATGGAAATGAGTACCAGTCAATTATTATGGGGTAATGGCGGCTGTCACACAGGGCTGACAACCCGGCTGATATCAAGTGCCGATTGTCCAGAAAAAGTAGGAGCCTTAACCTCCTACTACTACCTGAAGGGCCTCCTCAGGCCTGTAGTGAGATTACTTTACTTTATAATATTATTTAATTGAATTTATTGTGAAGGCGGCTCCGTGGTGCAAGCGGTTAAACGCTCGCCTCTCACCGCTAGCGTCCCGAGATCGAGTCTCGGTCACTCCATGTGGATTTCGTGGTGGACGAAACGGAGCTTGGGCAGGTTTTTCTCGAGGTTTTCTCCCGTTTTCCCCTGCCACAATTTCTTGCCACCATTTCCCCATACTCATCTCATTCATTTCGTTTATCTGCACCCGACCCTAAGTTGGACATTAGTTGAGCATATTATTATTTATTGTGAACAATGTTTTGGTACAACGGCCTTCAGTGTAATGTAGCTTACAAATCAGAAACATTTGCGAGTTTCAACAAATTTTGAAAAATTGTTTATCAGGTCCAAGAATTTCATTTCGACAATATTTCATTGTGATAGCACTGAGCAATAAAATAAAAAAAGAAAATAAACTTTTTTAAACTTTTTTTGTCTCAGAAAGATAAATATGTGATTCTGATACTATGTTTCTCCTGAATTCAAATATGATATCGGGTTTTCTCCATGACGCAAGGTTTCCGAGAGACAGAAATTTATAATTTGAAACACTTTAATATTTTCTACATTCGTAACTACACAATATTCGAACATTCGGACTCACCTATGAAGTAAGAAATGACGATTTTCTGCTATATTTCGCATGTGCAGTAGCCCTCTTGATGGTCCAACAATAATCGGCCAGCATAGTAGGATTCCATTTGCCTTGATATATCTTTTCCATAGCTGAAATCTCCTGATGAAAGTGCTCATCGATCACTGCGCCAAGATAATAAATTGGACGAAAAAACGTTTATTAAAAAAATAATTATTTAAATCCATTAATTGAAATTGAAATAAAAAATACTGTGGGTGATGGAGAAATTCCGAATGCATATTTGAAAACACCATAAAAACTGCATTAAGTACAGCTATTGACACTCATGAGACAAATCATGTTGACCAATGTAGTCGACCGTGAATGGTTCAAAATGACAAGGCTGTAAATTTGAACTTGTCAGTATTCAGTGTCTAGCGTATGAACAAATTAGGGTTATTAAGTCTTGAAGTTTTGAGATGGGCAGCACAGTAGCTCAAGGAAAACAACATGGGAAAAGACTGTAAGATTGGCTTAGAAGTAGGTGGGAGGATAATATTCGGCTGGTTCTTAGGGTGGTCGATATCGTTTATATGAACTGAATTCAATTGGCTGATGATAACAACCTTAGTGAATGCGTCATTGTAGGCCTACTGAAGTGTTTCATAAACTGTGGAGTTCTTAGTTACGCGGGTCCTAATAATTAACATTAATTTTTTCGTACCGATTAATTATGAAACTGACCATGTTAATGAAATTCAAACATAGCATTTGTTTTTACGGTCCCGTCCCGTAGCCAAGTAGTTAAGGCAAGATACCTTGACGCACAGCTACGGGACTTGAGCTGGTTCGAGTACGCATGAGAAATAAATTTTCTCATGGAATTTCGGCCAGTATGGTTCCGGTGCCCACCCAGCATCGTGAGGAAATTAGGTTGCTACAATAGGTAGCGACTCCAGGTTGATAAAACCAGCTATAACGGCTGGGATACCCTACATGCAGACCACATATCACCCTTACACTGGCAGGATGATCGTGTCCCTCTGTGGTTAACACTTGTAGATGTGAGGCCAGCAGCCGGTAGGTGGGCCAAGAGACATCTGAGCCTGTCCTATCATGGAGTTTCAGAGTGTTACTTGTCAATACGATTGAGAAAACCATAACAGCCAATAGATGGGCACCGGAATTTAAAATCAATTTCCCAGTTTCTGTTCTCAAAACATTCTTACCAGACACGAGTAAGTATATATTCCTTGAAGGTCAAGCCGTTAAACCTGAACCGACAAGTTATATTTTTTTTAAGTGTAGGATGATAAGATAATTTTGAATTGGAAATGAAAGCAAACAGACATAAAGCAGTTAAACCGAACATTGGGCCTTACTAGGGCCTATATGCTTTTGATACTATAATTTTGTAACTAGGTCCTTATAGCCCAATATATTCGTATATATATTTTTGCAACCCGGAATACTAAAATAATAAAATATCCATCCATAGTAATTCTGCCCGAGGGCAGGTCTTTCACTGCAATCATAGCATTTTCATGCTATGCTTTGCAACTTTACTAGGCAATTAGGTGTGGTAGCTTCCCGTTGCTTTCCACACCGGTGAAGGATGATGATGATGATAATGATAAGGATGATGATGAAGGATGATGGCCATATGATTTCGGGAACCGTTTGGGCCTTAAAGTTTTCCTGACATTTGTCTTACAGGTGAGGAAAAACCCCGATAAAAACCTCACCCAGAAAAACTGCCCCGACCGGGAATCGAACCCGGGCCCGCTGCGTGACAACGCAGCACGCTACCTCGAGACCACAGCGGTGGACTAATAAAATATAATATTATATGATTATTAAAATGTTGTATATTGCGATACGAGTGCGGTAAACACTAGATACAGATCGGAAGAAGAAGAAGAAGAAGAAAAAGAGGGAGAAATGAAGAAAGAAAGAAAGAAAGAAAGAAAGAAGAGGCGCTTGTCCCGTGTTCTTTTTAAATTTCCGAGATTCCGTCATGTGTTACCTACCACATGAGTATTGCATACTATTTTTTGCACTATGTGTATTTATTTTAGTAATTAAGATATTAGCTAAAATATTAATAAATATGATTAGAGATAAATGTTAGATTTCAGAAGGTGAATCTGCTATATGTGTTGCTATGGAGAAATAATAAGTATTGTTGGTCATGTCGCCATCTTATATTTGTTAAAACTGTGAAAGCAACATGATTTTGGATTTATTTCTGATTATGGAGAAAGTTTTAAACGATGTGTGTAGTGATGATGAGATAGAAGAGAAGTGGAAAGCTGGATGTGATGAATTAATGCCGAAATTAATACAAAATTGCAGTATCACTATCAATATTTCAAAATAAATGCTTTTACTTGCCGCACTAGTGATCTTAGTCATTTTTAAAGTAATGAGATTTATTTTGTTTTTATAGCAACCAAGATTGTATGCGGGAATGTCTAAGTACGATGCACATCAACAATAACAGTAAGTAGACAATATTAGTTACATAGTGCAAAAAAAACATTAAAATAAATAATAGTTTTAAAAAAACTAAAACAACACGCTTTATTAGAAAACCGAACTAAAAAATAAAACATAATTTTAATTTCCAACACGCTTGGGATAAAATTAAAGTGGTCAACAAAAAAATCATCTCCAACACATGTAGAATAAAACTAGAGTTATCTACAAAAAAATTATTTTACCATCATAAGCGTGGGGTGCTTTTTATGGTTTTTACGTTTTCTTCTTAGAGACTTTACTTTTACCAATATCTGTTTATTATCAAATATATTAATTGATATAGAGCACCCCACGCTTTTGATGGTAAAATTAGTTTTTTTTTGTAGATATAACTCTAGTTTTATTCTAGATGTGTTGGAGATGATTTTTTGTTGACCACTTTAATTTTATCCCAAGCATGTTGGAAATTAAAATTATTTTTCATTTTTTAGTTCGGTTTTCTAATAAAGCGTGTTGTTTTAGTTTTTTAAACTAATATTTATTATTTTAATTTTTAGTTTAATTGATTTTCATAAACCGAAATCCCATGAACATTTAATTGCTTAATACTCTTCTAAAAAAATCCTCTGGGCCGGATTTGAACCAGCGACCTATGGATTACTGAAATTATATACCACTACAGTCCACCGCTCTACCAACTGAGCTCTTACAACGATTGACTGAAAAGTCGATACGTCCGCAACCTATTATACCGGTTTTTATTTTTTTGATTTTCTGATGATTGTGGCCAGGATTTTAGAAAAAATATGAAATTATTGTATTGCCATTGGTCCTTTACAAGTATACAAAGTTTCAAGTCGATCCAATGTGTGTTGAAAAGTTCCGTTACATAGACACAGGTCAAGCTAATATAAAGCGTGTATAAGTACTTGATATATTAGCTGTAAAGGTAAAGTGATCCCACAACAGACCTCAGGAGGCCCTTGGGGTAGTAGGAGGTTAAGGCTCCCACTTTTTCTAGACAATCGGCACTTTATATCAGCCGGGTTGTCAGCCCTGCGTGACGGCTGCCTTTACCCCAGAACAAATTAGCTGTGCTCGGTTAAAATGGATTTCTGTTTAAAAACTTCAAGTAGTCAAAACAATGTTTCTGAAAGGCCCACATGATTTTAACCACTTGAAGTTTTTATACAGAAACCCATTTTAATTAAGGACGACTAATATATCGCCCTTATTTTAATATTTTAAGGGGACCGACTGTTGAATTTAAAAAAATTGTTTTCATCTGATTATTTTGAACTTTTTTATCACATACATGATGTGCTTATAAAAGTGTTTCTGTGAAGTTTGGTGTTTATAAGTAAAATAGTTTCAGAATTGTGTTTTTTAATGTATTTTTTAAATTTTTATTATTGATTTCGTACATCTCAAAGATGGATAAATCATATTTGAAGAGAAAAATTATACGCTCAGACCGGGACTTGAACCCGGGACCCTTGGTTCTCTAGACCAAGCGCTCTACCAACTGAGCTACCTGAGCAAGTACCGATCTAAACGCAAATCTTTCTCTATATACATTGTAATTCCCATCCACCAAATGCTGTGAAGCCATGCTTCTATCTTGCAAATGGCGGCTCCTTTATTAAGAAGACATATTTGGGAATTATACATTACAGCCAGTACGGGATGGGAATTACAATGTATATAGAGAAAGATTTGCGTTTAGATCGGTACTTGCTCAGGTAGCTCAGTTGGTAGAGCACTTGGTCTAGAGAACCAAGGGTCCCGGGTTCAAGTCCCGGTCTGAGCGTATAATTTTTCTCTTCAAATATTTTTTAAATATTTTCTAAAAAATGCTCCTTGCGATGCATTTTTAAATATTCTCTCATGAAATTTGAGATTAAGAATCTTTATGTTTCTACTAAACACATTTGCTATGCAAAAAAAAAATGCATACAGGGAGGATACTGCTTATTTTTTATTATTTGAAGAAAAAATTACTCACTCTAATGCGTTTCCATCTCAATTTCATAAAACACGTGTGTCTGAAAGTAGAACTGTATAGTAAATTTGAATTAGCACATATTGGGGAGTCTAACCACAAAATTTCACTTTGATAGCATAAAAATTGCATCATAAGGAGCATTTTAAGTTTTAGAAAATGTCTACAAAAATAGAAACAGAAAAAAAAAACACATTAAATTTTAAGTAGGAATGCTGAACCGCACGTGCAAGGGTATTTAAACTCTTACGTCACGGATTCAACTTTGCTCCTACAATATTTTTTCACATGAAAAATGATCCTAAAGAATCAAATTTATTTAGAAAAGCAAATAAACAAAAAATTATTTTCTTTTTGCCATTTTTTCAACATTTTCACCACATAACCTCAACCGTCATTTACAATGAATTTTAGAAATATTGATAGATAATTCTTATATTTTGTCCTATTCCTTATTATTATTATTATTATTATCTTCATTATTATTATTATTATTATTATCATCATCATCATCATCATAGTACATTCACGAATTTAGGCCATTTGTTGACCTGTTTCGGCCTCAAGAGAAACACCATCCAGAAGTCTTTTGAGTGGACGTCCTGGTCGTCTTCTTCCTGCAGGTTGATATCTTAACATCAGTTTGGGTATTCTGTGATCTTCCATTCAATGAACATGTTGTATCCATCTTGGGTCGTCATATTTCAATTCCTTCTGGATTTTTTCGTGTTGAGACTTGAAAGTAGTTTTGAAGTTCCTTAGGACAGGTTACTGGCCCGACGCTAAGTAGTCCAGTGGTAGGGCTGCTACCTTTTAGTCTCTGGACAGACATTAGGATACCGCATTTACTCAGTACCTGATGGAACGGTTATATCGCCGTGACTCGGTCCTCAGAGCCTCGTTTGTGAAAACGGGTTGTACCACGAGAAGGTGAGGATGAGAATTGGGTAGGAGAGGTTGTACACACGTCACTACCCATTATTATTATTATTATTATTATTATTATTATTATTATTATTATTAATTTATTATGTATATCCCAATCGTAGCTATATGTTATATCTGAACCAAGATAGTTAAAGTGTGCTATCTGTTCTATTATTTCATTATTGATTACTATTTTTGCTGTGACTGGCTCTTTGCCCTGAAAAGCCATAATTTTAGTTTTTGAAGTTGGGAATTTGAGATTATAATAGAGTCCTAATTGATTCAACATGTAAATGGCTCTTTGTAAATCATCCTCTGACTTCTGTATAATGTAGGGTAGGCCTACTTACAAAAAAAGGTATCTCACACATTCAGGCCACTGAAATGAAATTTTTAAGATCCGTCCGTAAAAGGATGTACACGCATGGATAGATTACACATTGAATCAATAAAAAATGAACTGGAGGTATTTTCTATAGTCGTTAACCGGAAGAGCACAAATACCAATGGAAAGAATATTTAGACAGAATGGACAATACAAGATTACCCAAAAAGATCAACACCTACAAACCACATAGAAAGAGATCTTTAGGACGGTCAAGGAAACGATGGACTTGAGACCGGAACAGGTCGCATTAACCTAATCCTGTAAAGGAAGAAGAAAAAGATTTTTATTATTATGATCATTATCATTATCATTATTATTATTATTATTATTATTATTATTATTATTATTATTATTATACATAATTCTTCTCGGGCGCTACGTGTTGCATGTAGTTACTCATTCGTTCTCCAACTCCGGAATCAGAGGTACCACCTCGGTCTCTCAGTATGGAGTTCGTAGTGGACGAAGAGAATCCCGGGCAGCTTTTAATGCCAGCCCTATCGTTTTACCTGTCATAAACTTGAATTCACCACATCCCCATACTCGTGACATCCACACCGTTTTATTTTACTTCATCTGCTCCTTTGAAGGAGCGAAAATCTTGGTCATGCGGCATCTGTCTATATCACAGTCCTTCAATAAATATGTGTTTCATCTCATCACATCCCTCGACCTAGCATTACGCCGGATATGAGTATACCGTGCCGTATTTCTAATACTCATTTAATAATATACGATTTTTTAATAATGTATTAGGCCTACCAATGCAATGGTTCTACAACCGTCAAGAAATGCTGACATGGGTTTCTACTGGGGTAAAATTTTCCATTCGGTTCTCCGGGTTGGGACTACTTCAGGGAACCCGTGTCAAATGCTCAAACACAGGGAAATGTTCCTAGGAACACGGAATGTTAGGACTTTATACAATAGCGGGGCGCTAGAGGTATTAACGCGAGAAGTAGATAAAGCACCCTTGGATATAGTCGCTTTACAGGATGTTAGATGGCCAAGAGAAGGTAGTTAGGAATCAGGAAGCTTTGCAGAGCTTATGTCCGCGCGGCCATGAACCTACGGGTTCGATAGTGCCAGTGAGTTAGTTAGTTAGAATGATTATATTAGTCACTCAAAATATCTCTGCAGGCGGACGCATCGCGAAACACTGCTTGTTCCTACACGTGACGTAATATAAGGCAGTGTACAGTGGGCAAAGAGTCACAGTTGCCTTTTAATAGCACTTGTAACCACACCGTTCGCTCCTGAACAGTGATTTCGTGTCGATAAAACAGTTTGTATTATAGGCCTACGTATGTATTGTATAAGTATGGAGATGCCTAAAAGTCTCCAAGAAAAGTGATTAATTCACAAGGTAGAAAGATAATTTACATATTGCAATGTGTACCGCTAACAAACTTTCTACTAGACCTGTCCCACGTCCCATTCCCCTCTGCACTTCATAGTTAGCAGTGTCACGTGTTCTATTCCTGCATAAACACGACTACAGCGCCCTCCGTCATCAACTGCGCTTACTACTTAAACGAGTAATATCAATATTATATTTGAAGAGAAAAATTTATCCTTCAGTGAGAAGTGTTAAATTAATAATAAAATCGTCAATATCAATATTATCTATTTATTTTATTGTATATAGAAGCTTTAACATCATGAGCTATGTCGTGTCAAGAAAATGTGAGCAATAGGTAATGTAGGCCTATGTGTATACTACTGTATAGGCTTACCAATATTTTGTGCACGTTAATAGATTTTGATTTTTCAAATAAATTAAAAATTGATGGTTAATTGCAACGGGATAATATGCTATATCAGCTGTGGTCTCGAGGTAGCGTGCTACCTTGTCACGCAGTGGACCCGGGTTCGATTCCCGCTCGGGACAGGCTCCCGAGTGTAATTTTCTTTCTGGATTTTTCCTCACCTGTAAGACAAATGTCAGGAAGCTTAGCGCCCAACGGTCCCCGAAAAATCATCCGATCATCTTCATCATCCTTATCATTATCATCATCATTCATCACCGGTGTGGAAAGTAATGGGAAGCTACCACATTTATAATTCCATAGTAAAACTGTAAAGCATATCATGAAAATGCTATGATTGCAGTGAAAGACCTTGTCCCCTCGGACAAAATTACTATAGAATCATAGTAATGAAAATTAAACAAATATTTATGTTCGTGATTAAAAAAAACTTCAATAAGTTGGTTCGCGAACCTGAGGTTTTGAAATCGCAATATCGCGAACACAGTATTATCTAATCATACTGCCTTTCCTTACACAGTTGGTAGATGTGGAAAACATACTTACTTACTTACTCACTGGCACTATCGAACCCGTAGGTTCATGGCCGCGCGGACATAAGCTCTCCATACATCCCTATCCTGAGCCAATGCTTTCCAATCATTCCCTGTATAATCTACTTCCCTCAAATCATAGTTAATGTTGTTTTCCCACCTCATTCTTGGTCTACCAACTGGGCGTTTTCCTTCTGGCTTTCCTACAAGAAGTTTCCATGCACGTCTTTCATTCCCCATACGCGCAACATGTCCTGCCCATCGCAGTCTACGAGACTTAACTGTTCTTATTATATCTGGCTTCCTATAAAGACCATGTAGTTCATTGTTATGTAAGTCTTCTCCATTCACCTGTCAAAACATGGTGAAAACAATTTTAATAAAATTAATATGAAATCCGTTGAGGTGACTAGTCATAAGATACAAATTAAAATATATACCTTTTTGCAGATGCTGTCGTCCTGAACTGTGTGTTAAAATGTTTTATTTAAAATATTAACTGGAAGCCTTTCGGAAGTTAACTTTCATCATCAGCAGAATAAGTATATGCTACTGCTGTTGTTGTTTTACGATGTTGTAGTCGTTGATGTTCTTGGAATATCGTAGGTAGCAACCGACTTGTTTTTAACGATCCCACTCCAAGATCATCAACGTCTACAGCGTCGTAAAACAACAACAGCTAATATCACGTACTAATCCTGCTGATGATGAAAGCCAGCTTCCGAAAGGCCTCCTGTTAATATTTTAAATACAACATTTTAGCACGGTTCAGAATGACATCTGCCAAAAGGTATATATTTTAATTTTATCTTATAAAGAAAACAGCCATATTCTTGACAACTCCAGATGATTCTTACATATCCGTTTTGATGAACAGAGTCGATGTGCTAGTCATATATCTTGGATGGAATCGAATATTCGACTCTCAAGTAGAGTGATCAGGCGATATTCCCAGGCCACCACAAACTAATAGTCCAGAATTAGACTGGGAACATTATTATTATTATTATTATTATTATTATTATTATTATTATTATTATTATTATTATTATTATTATTATTATTATTATTATTATTCCATCCATAGCAATTCTGCCCGAAGGCAGGTCCTTCACTGCAATCATAGCATTTTCATGCTATGCTTGCAGCTTTACTAGGGAATTGTGTAGGTGTGGTAGCTTCCCGTTGCTTTCCACACCGGTGAAGGATGATGATGATAATGATAAGGATGATAATGATGATAATGGCCATATGATTTCGGGGACCGTTTGGGCCTTAAAATTTTCCTGACATTTGTCTTACAGGTGAGGAAAAACCCCGATAAAAACCTCACCCAGAAAAACTGCCCCCACCGGGGATCGAACCCGGGCCTGCTGCGTGACAAGGCAGCACGCTACCTCGAGACCACAGCGGTGGACAATTTTATTATTATTATTATTATTATTATTATTATTAATTTATATCTTGGCTGGAATCGAATTTTCAATTCTCATTTAAACTGACTCAAACCCTCTGGCGGCACTATGACCCTGGTGTCGACTCAGCCTCTAACGGAAATGAGTGCCAGACACTTGTTCGCGGGTAAAGGTGGCCGTCACGCAGGGCTGACAACCCGGCTGGCACACAACTGCCGATTGTCCAGAAAAAGTGGGAGCCTTAACCTCTTACTACACCAAGGGCCTCCTGAGGCCTGTAGTGGGATTACTTTACTTTACTTTACGTTAGGAGATTACGTGATACCCCTGTACAACGAAGGCAGGCAAATAGTCCAGAATTGAACTAGGAACTGCATTCTTGCCAACACTGAATCCATCATTATCGGTGAATCTGAATTGAAGCAGAACTGAGGTTTGTCTCCGAGTTCAACCTGAGAATACCGGAGTACTGCTTTGTTGTTTGAAAAGCAATTGGAATTAGCGAGATTTGATGGTGATGGTATCTGTGGTGGTAACATTGATCATCATCTCATTCCATTACGACAGTCACAACCCTCCTCATTCATCGCTAACTAACTTATTAATCAAATTACTCCGCAGTTTATGTTTATGTGTCTGTATTTGACGTTCAGAACTGATTATAATCAGTTTTGCGTTTGATGATTCTTTTAATTTGCCTTTTGATAATATTACAAGTAATTTACAATATTAGTGAAGCAATTATATTAAGCACTCAAACTTAAAGTTGTAAACGTATTAAAATCAGGATTAGTTTCACGTAAGAATGGACTTGAGATTTTTTTGGTGTTGCTTATTGGACGTTCATCAAATAAAATTGTAAAATAATCTAATATATAAAAATGTTTGTTTGTACTTTATGCGCGGCCATACCGTTGATCCGATTGTGATGGGCTTTTTCCAAAATGTTCAGGAGATTCCCGGGATGAACATAGGCTATAAGAGAGTTGTGATACTCAACTCCTATACCCTTAAAAGTCGCCCTATTTAGTGAAAAACGTGAAAAAAGTGGGTGCTTTAATGGCTTACGCTACCTACACCATAACAAGTACACAAAATTAATGTACACAGAATTGAATATCTCAAAAAGCTCTAAAAAAAAGTTCCCTACACCATATGTTTATCTCTTACGAATATCTCACAAAATAACCATTTTTGTCTTTCATTGATGCCAAGATGATCGAGACAAGTACGTAGACTCCTGTACAAGCATAGCAGCACATGGCGGGTATTCTTTTACGGATAACTCACAATAACGAATTTTGGCTTTTACCTCATTTATGCCAAGAAGATCGAGATAAGTAGATTCTCGGGCAACACGGGATAATCAGCGGGGGGAAAATAATTACGATATATACTTATAATTATTTTTCATCTTACTTATTCAATTAATCATATTAAGAAGTACATTAATTTTTGTCTTTCAGCTCATTTATGCCAAGAAGATCGGGATGAGTAGATTCCCGGACAACGCTGGGTAAAAATAATTATGATATAAATTTTTCCTTCTACATATTTAACTAAACATAAAACACATTAATTTTCGTATTTCAGCTCATTTGTGTTAAGAAGATCGGGATAAGTAGATTCCTGGGCAACGCCCGGTAATCAGCACGGGGTATCTTTAAAAATGTAAATTTATAATTATTTTACCTTTTACTTGTTGAACTAAACATAAAAACACATTAATTTTCATTTATTTAGGCGTAGCAGCGCACGTCTGGTATTAGCTAGTGCTTATATAAATAAATGGTTAGTGTAGTTCAACTGAATATCCCTAGCCACTATCATCATCACCATCATCTACTGTCACAGTTTAGACCATTTCTGATCTGTTCCGGCTCCATGTTATAGTTGCTCGCTCCATCTTTTAAATGGTCGTCCACGACTTCTATGTCCTTGTGGATTGTAATTTAACATCTTATATGGTATCCTTTGTTCACTCATTCTCGTACTAACATGTTCAATATTGTATTGTATTGTAAGCCTATGTTTTCCCTTTACAGAGATTTAGGCGCTCTCCCCCCTACAGGGAAGGATTTGAACCATACTAATTTAGTTACACGTGTTTTCGTATAGATGTCATTTTGAGGGGTACGTGGTCAGCGTTCCGCCTCATACTGACATCTAGGAAATCAAGGTAGTGCTAGGACGGGAAAATTCGGTAAATTTTGCTTAGAGGCATTTTCATTCAGGCTTAAGGATTTTTTACGAGCCTGAAAATCTTCAGACTCGGGACCTACGGCTTAAAGTCCTTCCCGGAGGACTTGCTCCTTGGATTTTTCCGTCCTACAAAATCCATCGACCCCGGCCGGGTTTTAACCCGCGACCCTCGGGACCAGACGCAAGGAGCATAACCACTAGTCCACCGCGGCCGACTAGATGTCCAATATATAGAGTAAAGTATTAAAATAAATACCTGGCTGGTGCCGTTGTCCTCAACTAGGTTATAGTTAAAAACAAATGGTAAGTTAGATAAATAGAACTACATCTAGCATGTACCTATTTTAATATTTTACTTTTTGCATATTTACTTGAGCGGAATTTCTATATGAAAAATGAATGCTTGAGTCGGGATTTGAACCCGAGTCTCTAAACTCTGTACGTTTAGCGCTCTAACGACATGAGCTACCGAAGAATTCCAACACAAACATACATTTTTCTTATACATGTAGTATTCTCAATTCACACAAGAGGTAGCGGAAATTTGTTCCGGCTTACATCTAGCAGCTAACATAACAGTTGAGCAAATTTTTAAAGAGAATGTTTACTTTATAGCAGTAACGCTTGTATATATAGATGTTATAAATATATTTTTGACATTTGGCAATGAAGGCAAATATGATATGAAAAGAAAAATTAATGCTTGAGTCGGGATTTGAATCCGAGTCTCTAAACTCATTATATATATATATATATATATATATATATATAACTCTATGGCACGACAGACCTAGAAGGTCCTTGGCCTACAAGCCGGCTCCTGGCCTCACATCCACGTTTGTTAATCACAGAGGTAGACGATCATCCAGCCAGTGTAGGGAAGTGTAAGGGTGGCATGTGGTCAGCATGTCGTGTCCCCCAACCGTTATAGCTGGTTTCCTACAACCTGGGACCGCTACTTAATGTAGCTACCCAAATGCCTCATGATGCTGGATGATCGAAATTCCATGAGAAAATGTCTTCCCCCATGAAGACTCCAACCAGCTCACGTCCCGTAGCTCTGTGCCAAGGCAGCTTGCCTTAACCACTGGACTACGGCGCGGATATATACAGTGCGATTAGTATAACATTGGACAGCAGACGCAGGGTTTGTGCTGTGCGGTGACGAAGGCTTACACATGCAGGCAAGGGACTTGAAATGTGCGCAGACTCAGCAGTATACAAGCACATTCCACGCATTCACGATCGCAGTCAGATTGTATGCTTCGAGTGGATAAGGTGCTCTCTCGCTTTCCCTTGTGTACTGAATGGCATGTGTATAAGTTATTTCAATTTTAAAATTTGTATCTTATAAAACAGGAGTGTATAAGTGTAAACTGAATGACGTGTGTGTAAGTGTAACGTGTAAACTGTATAATAGGTAATAATTTTTTTTACTGAACAACGTGTATTTATCTATGATCAATATTTGTTAACTCAGTATGCCAGCCAAGTACGAAGACTTTTTGAAACACGTTTCCGTGGTGTAAAAATTCCGTCACGTTCAACAGTCCATAATCTGAACAACAAATTTTATAAAGAGGTGTCAAAAATGTATGGACAACGAAGGTGAACAGTTCCAGCACCTGCTTCAATAAAGTTGGTAAGTACGACTGAACCGAAAGTGCGATTTTCGGTTCGTAACATCAGTGCCGTTATCCTCCTTGAACTGAAATATTCGTGAACTATGTCAATATTTCTTCTCTATGCATCTACCCCCACTCTCCTTTCTACCTCTCCTATTGCGCTGTTTGTACTGCACATCTCCCCTTCTACCTCGGAACGCTCAAATACGATACGCACATTCAGAACATTATCATTCGATCGGAACATTTTGTTGGAACTACGTCGTCTGGAGCACGCGAGTAGCGTGTTTTAAGTTTTTGGTCCGGAGGACCAGGGAAAGCCACCCTGGCTTGGACTGAAAGTATGTGTGAATTTGTTTGAGTGAGTTATGATATTATTTGATGTTAATAATTATTAATTTGTTTTATTTTAAATTCAAGAATGATCAATACTGTTATTTGATTATATTTTTCTAATACTTCAGACGTACCATTTATATTAAACATCATTTTTTTTATATACATCATGTTTAATGTTCAAATTATTTATGTGTATACTGCTGTTGGGCATATTCCCGTACATAAGCTTACTTATGTAGGAGATCATACAAACTTCCTTTTTTTCCGTCTAGCTTATGGTTAAAAATAATAATGATACACCCAGTTTAGCTAAGTATCATAGATTACTCAAGTGTTTTAAGATCTATTGTTGATTGATGTTTAAGTGTTTGGAAAAGAAAGATGAATCAATCTTTGCTTCTTATGGGCCCGGGCAAAGGCTTTTGAATAATAACCCTGATTGTTATGAACTCAAGGCTAATATATACAATGGAAACAAAAGACGATACACGGCGGCGCCATAAATGGTTTACTATCGCGAGTTTAATATAATAATGGTAACAAACGGCACTAATGGTAGTAGAACGCGGGTAAAAGAAATTATAAGGCGCCACACGACAATTTGTAAAATAGTTACGAAAATGTGTGTCGTTGTACCACCGCGATCCTACGCTGTGCGTTCCCCGCCGCGAGTGCGTCAGCAGTGCATAGTGAAATCCCCGCGTCTGCTGTCCAGTGCTATACTGATATATGTTGATACACTTCTTAAGTGTATTTGTTACTTTTTTTCATATGTACTTGATAAACATGGACTGGATTGTAGAAACAAAAGTCTAATTACCACGACTATGATTTTTCAATATTTTAGTTATTATGTGGGGAAACTATTGAAATCCCGGCCATGGTTTAGACTTTATTCTAGCAGACCACAAAATATTACTGGAGAGACAATTAGATTACATGAATGTACATGTAACATCACTCTTCAACTAGGTAGAAATAGTAAACGTTGTTTACTGTCGTCTGGAGAGAGGTATGGTTTATCTTGATGTCAGTGTTTTAGGTCACACTGACTATTTTTTTTTATTACATAAAACTTTCCTCATTAGAGGATTGCCTTAAGGACAAAGTGATACAGACAATTAATGTTTGTAATTGATGAAATACATTTTGTGAATATATTTTAAAAAATTCAACTCGTAGGCCTAATTGAAGTATACATACTATAAAGCAATTTTGTAAATATGGTTTCTTAAAATTGAAATTGATCCTCTAATGGCAGCGATGGCAATTCTAGAAAGATACACCCTGTCCAGATCTAAGGAATTCCAAAATTTGGCTAAGAATCCTGGTAAAGTACCTCTTGCCCCGATCATCAATCCTGTGATAGTTACACTATCTAATTAACTGAGAAGATCGTATCTCACAAGTTCCATTGTACTCTGACTTAGGAATAGCGTAGTTTATATAGGCTACTAGCTAATACCCGGCGTGCGCTGTTTCGCCTGAATAAATTATAATTAATGCGCTTTTATGTTTAGCTGAATAAGTACAGGAAAAATAATTTTATTTTTTATTTTTTAGATACCCCGTGCTGATTACACGGCGTTGCCCGGGAATCTACTTATCCCTATATTCTTGACATTAATGAGCCGTAATACGAAAATTAATGTGTTTTATGTTTAGTTAAATAAGTAAAGGCATACATTTTATCGTAATTATTTTATTTACCCCGTGCTGTTTACCCGCCGTTGTCCGGGAATCTACTCATCCCGATCTTCTTGACATAAATGAGCTGAAGGACGAAAATTAATGTACTTCTTATGATTAGTTGAATAAGTAAAATGAAAAATAATTATAAATGTATATCGTAATTATTTTAAGATCTCTCGTGCTGATTACCCGGTGTTGCCCGGGAATCTACTTATCTCGATATTCTTGGCATAAATGACCGAAAGGCAAAATTTGTTATGTGCCATTATGCTTGCAGAAGAATGTACGTACTTGTCTCGATATTCTTCTCATCAATGAAAGACAAAAGTGGTTATTGTGAGTTATCTATAAGAGATAAACATATGCTGCCGTGGACTTTTTTGTAGAGCTTTTCGAGATATTCAATGCTATGTACATTAATTTTGTGTATTTGTTATGGTTTAGGCAGGGTAAGCCATTTAAGCGTCCGAAGAGCTACATTTTTCACGTTCCACTTCAAAGGGCGATTTTGAAGGGTATAGGAGTTGAGTATCACAACTCTTTTTTAGCCTATGTTCATCCCCGGAATCTCCTCAACATTTTGCAAAAAGCCCCTTCACAATCGGATCAACGTTATGGCCGCGCATAAAGTACGAACAAACAAACATACATACTAACAAACATTCATTTTTATATATATTAGATTTAACTCATGCCCCAAACGGTAGTCAATGACCAATCACGTTCCAATGAATTTTATTTTACAACTAATGGCAGTCGTGTTTCACCTCGCTCTGTATCGACTTCTCTTTACCAGCTCCTGCTTTGTGATAAAGAAAACTCCTTCTTTTTAATATTCTGAACAGATCAGAGCATTATTTTTCTTCAATAAATACATCGAATATAGCAAATAATGAACAGATTCAGTGATTTTATTGAGTTGTTTACTATACAAATAAATGAATAACCTATAATGTTTTTTTTTTGCAAATGCCCCAGGTTGTCTTTCGACATTCCTGGTGTTCTCTCCTGGCATGGCGCACTTGTAAACCCACTTCTGAGGGTGGGGCGCCTGGAAGGCGGGGTTACGTTGCCCCGATGATATGATGGATGATGATAATTGATGATAATGGTGCGCCAGGAGAGTCCCTAATCCTAAGCTTAATCTAAGATGAATATGAATGATGATGATTGCGATGGCCATATGATTTCGGGGACTGTTTGGGCCTTAAAGTTTGCTTGACATTTGTCTTACCGGTGAGGAAAAAACCCGATAAAACCCTCACCCAGAAAAACTGTCCCGACCGGGGATCGAACCCGGGCCCGCTGCGTGACAAGGCAGCACGCTATCTCGAGACCATAGCGGTGGACATAACCTATAATGTTGATTATAATATACAGTTTGATGTGTTTCATTATTTCTCCACTAGGGTGATTCTTACAATATTGCGATCCTGTTTGGCAAAAAATGATCAAGTTGCTGTGATTATACATAACCTCACATTTCTGATTTGTTTTCAAACATCGCAGTTTACATCAAATATATATTTTAAAATATCGGTAATTATATTTAAATAATGACTTTTGAGTAAACAACTTAAGTTTATTCGTTAAGTAGTGCTAACAAATGCCACTCTTGATTTCCAAATCGTCGAGATAAAATTATTTATCGATGATTTGGAAATCACTCTTGCCAATGCTTATCATAAGTAATGCCACGAGTGATTTCCAAATTATCGATAAATTCACGTCACGAAGTGAGGAGTGAATTTATCTAGAGAATTTGGAAATCAAGAGTGGCATTTGTTAGGACTATTTAACGAATAAAATTAAGCTGTTTACTCACAAATCATTATTTAACTATAGTTATTTTTAAATATTTATATATTTAATGTAAACGGCGATGTTTGAAAACAAATGAGAAACGATAGGTACGCTTCTACTGCTTCTTTTGTTTATCACTGCAACCAGATCATACCATTTATTGCCAAAGGAACACAATATTGTAAGGAGGAGCTTTCTTTAATATGGTAATTATAACACTGATAAATATTTGGTGAAACACGACTCTGATTGGTTGTAAAACAGAAATCATTGAAACGTGATTGGTCATTGACTCCCATTTGGGGCATGAGTTAAATAGTCACAGTAATAATTTGATATGTGTTTATTTTGTTTTTAGTCTTCTTATGAAATGCTTATTCCACTTTCGGGCGTCACGTTATCGTTTTATGAATATAATAAAAATATAAGTCTCTAATAGAGTGGTACTTGTTATAGAAGCATATTCTGTAATCAAAGCGCTGTCTGCTTATGACAGATAGTGGAAGTGTAGAATCAGATATACTATCAGTTTCAGATAATGCAGACAACAGCTGTTTAAATCGAATCGGTTGCATTCACCTTATAAATCTTTAAATTCTTTATTTTCATACAGTACATTTCATATGAAGATAAGAGATAAGTTATGGAAAATTATGGAAATACATGGCTACCGCAAAATTAATTTATGTGATACAAGTTTTATATGACTATTTAACTCCTGCCCCAACTGGGAGTCAATGACCAATCACGTTTCAATGATTTCTGTTTTACAACCAATCACAGCCGTGTTTCCCCAAATATTTATCAATATTAAATTTACCACATTAAAGAAAGCTCCTCCTTTTTAATATTCTGAACAGGTCTGACCATTATTTTGCAGTGACTGACTCTGTAAGAAATACGGCTATCAGATTGTATATATAGTGCATGGATGTTAACTCATAGCGCTTGCAGGAGTTAATATAAAAACATTTGTAGCAATTGATTATACCACCAAAAAAAGAAACCACTGTTTGCACTTTCTTAAATGTATTTTTTCCCAGGTAATAATCCAGAAAAATATAATTGTCATATTTACATCATACGATATCAGAAATGAATTAATATACAGTTTGATGCGTTTCATTTTTTTCTCCACTAGAGTGCATTCTTACAATATTGCGTTCCTTTGGCAATAAATAGTATGATCTGGTTGCAGTGATAAACAAAAGAAGCAGATGAAGCGTACCAATCGTTTCTCATTTGTTTTCAAACATCGCCGTTTACATTAAATATATAAATATTTTAAAGTAACAATAATTAAATAATGATTTGTGAGTAAACAGCTTAATTTTATTTGTTAAATAGTCCTAACAAATGCCACTCTTAATTTGGAAATTACTCATGGCATTACTTATGAAAATCTCAAATTATAATAAATATGGGCACATCAAAGACAGAACCAATTTTAATAAACAGAGGTGTAAGACAAGGGTGTAGTTTATCACCTACCCTTTTTAATTTATATATTAATGACATCATCCAAAATTGGAAAAGTAATGTTAATGTAGGTATAAGAATTGATCATTTAAAAAAAAGAGAATGTTTTAATGTATGCTGACGATGTGATTATTATTCAAAAAAATGAAAATAAGTTGCAGTGCTCTTTACATCAATTAAATCAATTATGCCAAGAATACAATTTTAAAATATCAAAAGAAAAAACGAAAATAATGGCATTTTGGGGAAGTGAACATATAAGATCAAAATCGTAATAGACAACAAACCTCTGGAACAAGTAACAAATTGTAATTATTTGGGTTGTAATTTTACCATAAACACAAAAACTGAAAGAGGCATAAATGTGAAACTGTCAAGATTTCAAATGACTATAGGCCTACATAGAACATTAAAGAACAAAACAAGAAGAGATACTAAATTGAAGTTTTATAAAACATTGGCAGTTCCTGCATTACTTTATGGGAGTGAAACTTGAGTAATGACCAAAAAATTACAAAGTAGAATACAAAGTAGAAATGAACTTCCTTAGAAGAACAAAAGACTGCACAAGAGTGGATCGGTTAAAGAATGAAGATATAAGAACAGATTTAAATATATATCCATTGAATGATAAAGTCAAAGAATATAGAGAAAAATGGTTAAGGCATGTAGAAAGAATGAATGTAACAAGATTACCAAAAGCAGCATTTAACTACAAGCCAAAAGGTTCAAGGAATGTTGGAAGGCCAGTGGAAAGATGGACAGAACAACTGTGAGGCGGAACAGGCATTTTGCCTACCCCGTGAAGTGAAGAAGAAGCTCAAATATTTATACATATATTGTCGGACCAACGGATATTTGCCCCATCAGCGCTGCAGTCATTCTTAAAAAAGTTAACGCCTTTATTCACTCCATTCCACGTACTTCCCTCCCTCTCTCCTCGTCAAACAGCAGCCAGGATAACTTTCCCAGTAGGGATGTTGCCAAACTTCCCCTAAACGGTATCATGTATCTTTAACATTGAATCATATAAGATTAATTATTACTTCTTCACATTGAAGTAGGTTTAATGACGGTGATTGACTTTTATTATTTGCTAAATAATATTTATTTGATGTTGGGTTGACAACACTGAACTGCAAGTGAAAATTACACTGGTCAACATGATTTTTGTCTCATGAGTACCAATAGTTGTACTTAATGCAGTTTTTTTTGCCCGTCTACCATTTTCCCTGCGATTCTTTTTAATTGCAGTTATCTTCTTAATTTTTGATGTAGAAATCGCCCTACTCCTTCCTATAACAATTATTTTCAAATATGTATTCGGAATTTCTCCATCACCCACAGTTTTTTTATTCCAATTTCAATTAATGAATTTAAATAATTATTTTTTTAATAAACGTTTTTCGTCCATTTGTCCATTGTAAAATAAAACGGGAAACACTTTCATCAGGAGATTTCAGCTATGGAAAAGAGATATCAAGGCAAATGGAATCCTATTATGCTGGCCGATTATTGTTGGACCATCAAGAGGGATGCTCCACAGGCGAAATATAGCAGAAAATCGTCATTTCTTACTTTCTAGGTGAGTCCGAATGTTCGAATATTGTGTAGTTATGAATGTAGAAAATATTAAAGTGTTTGGAATTATAAATGCCTGTCTCTCGGAAACCTTGGGCGATGGAGAAAAACCGATGTAATATTTCAATTTTGGAGAAAAAAATACTCTCAGAATCACATATTTTTCTTTCTGGGACAAAAAAAAGTATCTTTTTTCGTTGCTCAGTGTTACCTATCCCCAAGAAGGCTCAAAACTGAGTAGTGGAGGGGCGAAAGAAAAGAGAGAGAGAGAGAGAGAGAGAGAGAGAGAGAGAGAGAGAGAGAGAGAGAGAGAGAGAGAGAGAGAGAGACAGACAGAGAGAGAGCTAGGAATGCAGGGAAGGAAATGATTTACCAAGGCAGAAAAGGAATTAGTGTTCAATTCGCATTTCTTACGGAAGCACAGATTTGTTGGTCAGACAATAAATAATACGGAAATACTTAACAACATGTTATGCGAAAAATATTTCTAAGTTCCAACCATACACCATGGGGCACGCCGTAGCGTAGTGGTTAAGGCACTGAGCTACAAGCCGGAGGGTCGAGGGTTCAAGTCCCGTTGGGGTCAGGATTTTTAAACTGACCCAAACCCTCTGGCGGCACTATGGCCCTGGGGTCGACTCAGCCTCTAACGGAAATGAGTACCAGACGCTTGTTCTCGGGGTAAAGGCGGCCGTCACGCAGGGCTGACAACCCGGCTGACATAAAGTGCCGATTGTCTAGAAAAAGTGGGAGCCTTAACCTCCTACTACCCCAAGGGCCTCCTGAGGCCTGTTGTGGGATCACTTTACTTTACCATACACCATGCGCATGCGCCAAAAGGCGGGTAAGAATTTACACTATGGAATCGCGGGATGTAGCCAACATATACACGATATTTAGCTAATCTAACGCAATTTTTAAGTACTCTAAATCTGTGAAAGAACTACCTAAAAGCTAACCTAACGCAATTTAAGCACTCTAACCTCTGAAAGAATGCAACGCCCAAAAATAAATAGTAAGTTCTGAAATTCTGAAGTAGCCTATATGTGTACAGTTAACTAGTACATACTCTATGTTAGCTGCACTGGATCACGTCTTTGTTGGCTGTTAAAATCAATATGGCTTCCACAACTTGATGCTACGTATGCAGTTAAATATCATAGAAGAAATATTGAAATTATCGTTAGAAGAAATGTAAAAATCATTGTAAATTCTGGTAAATAATTTGAAAAATGAAACCCTAAGAATAAAATTTGACAGGAGTTTATGAAGGAATTTAAAAAGTCGCGTCACGTGTTGTAAAGTTTAGCCAATAAGGTACATTTTGTTTATTTATTTATTTATATATTTAGCAGGTTTCACAATGTTTTACATCTTCCTTCGCCCAATTATCTACTGTCATTTTCCTCCACACCTCTCTGTCATTACAATCTCCATCGTCGAATCCTTTTTCACTCATGCTGCTCAAAATACCATCAATCCATGTTATTTTTGGCCGTCTTCTTCTTCTTCTTCTACCAAGTGGCACCCATTCTAGAATTATTCTTGGGAATCTGTCTTCTATCATTCTTTTAACATGAGTATACCATTTTAATTGTTTGCTTTTTATTAAATTCGCAATATTTGGCCACTCGTCTTTTGTTTAATTACGTTGTTTCCTATTTTAACTCTTCTAAAAATTCCAGCTGAACGCCTCCAAAAATCCTTAATGCAGCATTTAACTTACTTGCTGTTCTATTTTAATTCCCCTAATAAATAACTAAATAAATATTGATAATCTAAATGACCTCTATTTATAAAATCAGTCAACGTCAGCGGAACGTGGGTTTAATATCGACGCATCTAACTGCAGACGAAAAGAAGATAAAATAATTTACAACACACATTTCACATTAACAGATTTTCTGAATGATCTGAACTGAAAATCATTGAACAAAGAGTGAGATTTCAGCAAACTACAATTTATTTATATACAGGTTTTCAATGTTTACACATCTTTATGTGCCTAAAGTTTTATTTTGATTCTCCACTCGTCTCTATCCACTCCATGTCCCCAGTCCTCTTGTTCTCATTCAATTTCTTATTTCTTGCATCCACGAGTTTCAAGGTCTTCCTTTCCTTCATCTTCCAAACTAATCTAACAATTAATAACATTAATAATACTGGTCAAAGATGGAAATGGAAAACCTACGTCAGAACAATAATGGAGGATAGGAATTTGGAAGAGGGAGATTGGAATGATAGAGATAAATGGAAACTGAAGACGGCAAACCTATAAGTGGGGGAAAGCCGAAGAAGAAGAAGAATAATAATGGTCAACATGATTTTTGTCTCATGAGTACCAATAGTTATACTTAATGCAGTTTTTTTATCGTTTTCAAATATGTATTCGGAATTTCTCCATCACCCACAGTTTTTTATTTCAATTTCAATTAATGGATTTAAATAATTATTTTTTAATAAACGTTTTTTCGTCTATTTGTCCATTGTAAAACAAAACCAAATGAGCTAACTCAAATGGTTTTTAGCTATGGAAAAGAGATATCAAGGCAAATGGAATCCTAATATGCTGGCCGACTATTGTTGGGCCATCAAGAGGGATGCTCCACAGGCGAAATATAGCAACAAATCGTCATTTTTTACTTTCTAGGTGAGTCCGAATTTTCGAATATTGTGTAGTTACGAATGTAGAAAATATTGAAGTGTTTGAGATTATAAAAACCTGTCTCTCGGAAACCTTGGGTGATGGAGAAAAACCGATATCTTATTTGAATTCAGGAGAACAAATGCTATCAGAATCACACGTTTCTCTTTCTGAGACAAAAAAAACATTCTTTTTTGTTGCTCGGTGTAATGTGTCACTGATAAATGTCGGTTCTGTCGAGCTAGTGGTCATGATAAAATATTCATCTCTGATTTCTAGGTATGTTAGTTCAAATCCGTACAGGGTTAATTGATTTGTAAGGGAGTTGAAATCCTGGGCACATCTTTCTTATATCCTTAGAAGGGAAGTAATGTCATGGGTCCAGTTTCGTGTAAAATAACATCAAGTCTGAAATAAGAGCCCCAGATTTGAATTATGACGTTAATAGCCTGAATACTGTCTGCAAATGATGTACTACTAGCAGGTCTTCTACTACAGCTGCTATATTATTGATATATTAATTTGACACTCGTGGACTCTGCACTTTAGGGACACATCAAGTATTCTACAGTCTGTTCAGTCATTTAGTTTACAGGCGGCATCAAAGGCAACTGTTTCCCTTTGGTTTAAATATTACCTATATTACGACGAGAGGTTGGGAAGAGGTTTTTACAGAATCGAGGAAATTGTTTAAAAACCGAGCAATAGCGAGGTTTGTAATTTCGAAGATTCTGTAAAACACTTCACAAACGTGCGTTGTACATTACTTTTTGCACGATAGTGTTTTCAAAATATTAAATATCATCATCATCACCATAGTACATTTACGAATTTAGCCATTTGTTGATCTGTTTCAGCCTCAAGAGAAACACCACCCAAAAGTCTCTTGAGTGGACGTCCTGGTCTTTTTCCTGCAGGTTGATATCTTAACATTTGTTTGGGTATCCTGTGATCTTCCATTCGATGAACAAGTCAAGATGGATGTACATATTCATAAACCATAATAAATAATAGTAAAATAATAACATATTTGTTGGAAATTTTGCGTTCATTATAAACAATTGACTAACGTTAACAGTGCGGGAAATGTTTATTAGTTGAAACAACGGGAGGCCGTGAGACCAATTTAGTGATAACATGGCGGCAAGTATGTATTTATTGTTTTATATTCGTTCAAATAAAGTTCAATTAATTTAATATGCAGTGATTTGTTTCATATAATGTAATTAACACTACATTTTTTATATATTTTGTATATACATTGTATGTAGTATACATAGAGGGCAGTGGTTTTACTTCCCACACGGGTGTTTGTAATATGTAATATTACAGTATAGTTATTTAGGTTGGCAACCCCGAAATGTAAGAAGTTGAACTTTCAATCATGGTCCCCATTCCTATAAGTACGACAAAACTCACTATCGCGAAAAAAAAAATACATTGTTACTGCCAGGTAGAGCCGGGGAGTTGTCATTAGAGGCTTCTAAGACGCCGCTCCAATCATTAGAAACTGAAAACAGTTCTCTGCCAATAACGTCTTCGCATTTTTAAATGTTTCCATGTCTACTCCACGTGGATATAATTATCTAACAGCATTGTAACTTTTGTCTTTTGCAGTACATTTACTTGGTAATAGTTTATTCTAGTGAATAAAACGTGACAACGTCGCTTGTTATGCGTGCAAAATTGCAAAGCGCCTGCAAACTAAATAACTACTTGCTACCATGCTGGCTTCTGAGTCCTAAGTTCGCGAGTCAATCTAGCAGACTTTTTCAGCGTATAAAAATCTTGAGGATGTAGTTCCTTCGAAGACATTAAAAGGCGTAGTTTCCATATCATATATTTACGGCAGGCAAACAGGCCCAAACCTGAAATGACAAGCCTCTCAACAAGGTTTGTTAAGCTATTTCATTACGAACGTTCAGTCGGGTCACGTTTCATTTTAAACGTCAATTATATATATATATATATATATATATATATATATGTATATAGTCCACCGCTGTGGTCTCGGGGTAGCGTGCTGCCTTGTCACGTAGCGGGCTCGGGCTCGATCCCCGGTGGGGACAGTTTTTCTGGGTGAGGTTTTTATCGGGGTTTTTCCTCACCTGTAAGACAAATGTCAGGAAAACTTTAAGGCCCAAACGGTCCCCGAAATCATATGGCCATCGCAATCATCATTAATCATATTCATCTTAGGCTAAGCTTAGGATTAGGGACTCTCCTGGCGCATCATCATCATCATCATCCATCATATCACCGGGGCAACGTAACCCCGCCTTCCAGGCGCCCCAACCTCAGAAGTGGGTTACAAGTACGCAATGCCAGGAGAGAAACCAGGAATGTCGAAAGAAAAACCTGGGGCATTTGGAAAAAAAAAATTATATATATATATATATATATATATATAATCCTATCACTCAACCAATATATCTATCTACTCAAAGCGTTAATATCTGGAATTCCAAAGAAGTAATGATTGTCATAAATAACGCCACGAATGCCTTCCAAATTATCTGGAGAATTTGGAAATCAAGAGTGTCATTTGTTAGGAATATTTAACATATAAAATTAAGCTGTTTACTCACAAATTATTGTTTAAGTAATTATTTAAAAATATTTATATATTTGATGTAAACGGCGATATTTGAAAACAAGTGAAAAAGTTTGTTTCACTTGTTCATCACTGCAACGAGATCATTGCCAAAGGATCGCAGTATTGTAAGAATGCACCCTAGTGGAGAAAAAAATGAAACACATCAAACTGTATATTATTTAATTTCTGATGTCCTATGATGTAAATATGTCAATTATATTTTTCTGGGACGTTATTACCTGGGAAATAATACGTTTAAGAAAGTGCAAACTGTGTTTTTTTTTTGTGGTATAATCAATTGCTTCAAATGTTTTTATATTATCTCCCGCAAGGAGAATCTGTTTACATTCGAGCACTATATATACAATCTGGTTGCCGTATTTCTTAGAGAATCAGTCATTGCAAACTAATGCTATGACCTATTCAGAATGTTAAAAAGGAGGAACTTTCTTTAATATGATAAACTTATTTGATAAATTCGAGGTGAAACACGACTGTGATTAGTTGTAAAACAAAATTTATTGAAACACGATTAGCCATTGACTCCCATTTGGGGCATGAGTTAAATAGTCAGAATAATATCATTAAGGTCGGAGGTAATTTTTTTACCAATACTACCAGGTTATCTTTTATGACGTTGTTGGCTTTCTCCACTGACATTGACGGAATTAATATATTTAAAATTCATTTTATCGTCATCAGTGTGATAATTCCAGTCTTTGCTTAAGTTTCTTCGAGTAGTAGGAAGTCCCCTGGGTTGGTTACCAGCCATCCACAGAGCAAGACCAGTGGTAGGGCTGCTACCTTATAGCCTCTAGTCAGGCGTTCAAAATATGGAATTTCCTCCATATTTGATGGAACGGTTATACCTCCGTGACTCGGTCCCCATTACCTCGTTAGTTAAAAGCAGGGTGTACCACGTGCAGGTGAGGTTGAGAATTAGATAGGAGAGGTTATAGAATGCACATCACTACCTCTTACACCCTTCTTACGATCATTGTTAGGAGTTAATAGACTGGATCACCAAAGGAACACTATTATCAGAGGAAAACTTGGAGTAACAAGTTTAAATGAAGATATACAAAGATACCAACAAGATTGGAAAAATCATCTGAGGAGAATGGCAAGAAATAGACTTCCAAAATTGGCATTCCAATATACCCCAACTGGACATAGGGACCAAGGAAGACCAAAACATCGGTGGAAAGATCAAGACCATCTTCGCTAGGTTTACCGTGCAGGCCACAGGGCCTAAAACGAATTTGTTCATGATGATGATGATAAAATTCATTTTAAAGTACCGTTGAGGTTATGTAATAAGATATTAAATACAAAATTGGCACCTGGTAAGTCAGTCGTCCTCAACTAAATTATAAAACTTCATCAGGTAGTTCCAATATGGAGGCCTTTCAAAAACAATGTTTCATCTTCTGCATTTTAATAGGTAACTACTTGTTGAAGTTTTATAATTTAGTTGTGGATGACTGATTTACCAGGTATTATTTTTTGTATTTTAATATCTTGTAGGCGGAATTGTAATACATTTCTTGGGTTGGGGCACCTGGAAGGCGGATAGCGTTAGCCCGATGTTATGAGGGTGATAAATGATAATGAAGCGCCAGGAGAGTCCTTGACCTAAACTCCAGACTACTGGAATAATCCCCACATTAAATTGTTTATGGGTGTAAAAAAGAATTGTTCAAAATATTTATGGCTAAAATTCAAATTAATCGCACTTTATACTCTTTATAACTATGAATATAAGGTCCCATTATATTCAGACCGTCATTGACTTTAAAATGAAAATGTCCTTCCATTGTTAGCTATCCCAAAATACGCAGATTGAGCCCTTCTATCATTTGTGTTGTTCTAGTCTAAACATACAGGCTGTTATAACTTAAGTGTAAAGACGAATTGGTATAAAATAATTAGCTCTTACGAAATGTCCAATGTTGAACGTTCCCATGTTATTCGAAAATGACTACAGATTTAAATGACTTCAATTTTTAAATGTGAACCTTTTAAAACATTCGTCCTCAACTATAATAACTTGTGCTATAAACATCAGCACACTATTAAAATTCTAGATCTTTCAAAGACATGCTTCATCCTCAGGAATTCTTATGGTACTGAAGTTATTTATATATAATTCATATAGATGGCTTTGGTTGTTGGGCGTGTTCTCGTTACCATATTTTTATTCTCTGCTTCCTTGATAATTTCAACCTCTTTCAGGATAATTTTTTTTTTTGTCTGTTGCTCTCTGGAAGAGATTGAAATTGCCAAGGAAGCAGAAAATAAAAATAATGTTAAACGAAAACACGCCCAATAACCAAAGCCCTCTGTATGAAATATACAAATAATTTCAGTACCATAAAAAAATCTGAGGATGAAGCATGTCTTTGAAAGGCCTAGAATTTTAATAGTGTGACGGCGTTTTATAACTTAAGTTTTTATAGTTGAGGTCCACCGTTGTGGTCTCGAGGTAGCGTGCTGCCTTGTCACGCAGCGGGCCCGGTTTCGATCCCCGATCGGGCAGGCTCCTGGGTGAGGTTTTTCTCGGGGTTTCTCCTCAGCTGCAAGACAAATGTCAGGAAGCTTAGGGCCGAATGGTCCCCGAAAATCATCCGCCCATTATCATCATCATTATCATTATCATAATTCGGTGTGGAAAGCAACGGGAAGCTACCACACCTATAATTCCCTAGTAAACCTGCAAAGCATAGCATGGAGATGCTATGATTGCAGTCAAAGACCTGCCCTCGGACAGAATTACTATGGATGGATTGTAGTTGAGGACGACTGTTTTATAAAGTATAAAGTTTATATTTGCTCTAACCTCGACTTCAGCATTACCCAGTGTAAGGTACATATTTTAATTGGTGTTTCTCGTATAATTTATAATAATATTATTATTATTGTTATTATTATTATTATTATTATTATTATTATTATTATTATTATTGTTATTATCGTATATAATGTTTTTGTACATAAATTTACATTGCAACATTTAATATATTTTAAAATCTTTATAATTAGTATAGTGTATATCTATATTGTTAAATATTTATTTGTATTTGTGTTGGTTGAGTGGAAGAGAAGGCCTTATGGCCTTAACTCTGACCAATAAATAAAACATTATTATTATTATTATTATTATTATTATTATTACTATTATTATTATTATTATTATCGGCCGCGGTGGACTAGTGGTTATGCTCCTTGCCTCTGGTCCCAAGGGTCGCGGGTTCAAATCCGGCCGGGGTCGATGGATTTTTTAGGAAGGAAAAATCCAAGGAGCAAGTCCTCCGGGAGGGACTTCAAGCCGTGGGGTCCCGAGTCTGAAGATTTTCAGGCTCGTAAAAAATCCTTAAGCCTGAATGAAAAGGCCTCTAAGCAAAATTACCGAGTTTTACCGTCCTAATACTACCTTGGTTTCCTAGATGTCGGTATGAGGCGGAACGCTGACCATGTACCACTCAAAATGACACCTATACGAAAACAAGTGTAACTATATCAGTATGGTTCAAATTTTACCCTATAGGGGGAGGGCGCCTAAATCTCTGTAAAGGGAAAACATAGGCATACAATACAATTATTATTATTATTATTATTATTATTATTATTATTATTATTATTATAAAATTGAAGTAATTTTAACTTCAACGGTGTTCAGACATGATTGTTAAAAGTATAGATTTAAATAATTGGAAGACAGAATGAACAAAATTTAAAAGAAAGCTTTAGAGCATCAAATAGTAGCCCGCTGTTATAAGAATTGTTTTCATTGAAATGATGAACCCAGGACTGCGAGTGTAGACAAGCAATCATCAGTGTTGTTAATTTAATTGTGAAATAGCTTGAGAAGTTCAGGAGTTAGGAATGTAGCTACGTTGATATAAATAAATGAGATGTGTGGAAAGGAGTCACGACACAAATTGTTAAATAATTCATTATTTTAGCTGCACCAACGGCCGTTAAATTGTATCAAGTACTACGATAAACGTTTTCACTGCTAATAATACATCAAAGTGCCTTGAAACTGTAGCTTTCATCCCTGGACCATGAATGTGAGCTGGGAGAGGGACACACTATCACGTCATATTTAATAAGATGAAGTGTTTTAATGTATTTTTTAATCTAAAATTGTTAACGTAATTTGTCTCTGCCATCAAACAAAAATTGTGTATTAGTTTGTAAAGGAGAGAACGTCTACTAATCTTGTTCTGTTAAAAGGGAGATGGTGTTTATTATCATTTTCATTTTTTTTAATTCGTATACTTTTTCGAATGTTTCTACATTTGGCTGTAAAAAATACACTTCTTTCTTCTTTCCATTACTTACTTACTTACTTACTCACTGGCACTATCGAACACGTAGGTTCATGGCCGCACGGACATAAGCTCCCCATACATCCCTATGCTGAGTTAATGCTTTCCAATCATTCCCTGTATAATCTACTTCCCTCAAATCATGGTTAATGTTATTTTCCCACCTCATTCTTAGTCTACCTACTGGGCGTTTTCCTTCTAGCTTTCCTACAAGAAGCTTCCATGCAAGTCTTTCATTCCCCATAGACGAAGATGTCCTGCCCATTGCAGTCTACGAGACTTAACTGTTCTTATTATATCTGGCTTCCTATAAAGACCATATAGTTCATTGTTATGTAGTCTTCTCCATTCTCTTCTCTGTTCAGCTCTCTTTGGTCCAAAAATTTTCCTAAGAACTTCATTCTCAAATACTCGTAATCTCATTTCCTCCCTTAAAGTAAGAGTCCATGTTTCGCAGCCATATAACATTACTGGTAGAATAATAGTTTTATATATTTTCAGTTTAACGTTTTTTAAAAGGAGTTGGGACATCAAAAGTCTACGCAATGCATAATAACAGGCATTTCCAGAAATGAGCGTATGTTTAATTTCTTTGTGCATCTCATTCCTATTTGTGATTATTGTTCCTAGGTATTTGAATTCAGCCACTTCCTCAAAATTTCCCTCATTTGTCATTAGCTGTCCATTTCCATTATATACTGAATTTCTATGTGTGACCATCTATTTAGTTTTATTGATATTTACTTCCAGTCCTAATTCCTTAGTGTTACTCATTAGTGTGTGCGTGTGTTGTCCTATAGTATATTCTCGCTATCGGCCAATAGTACTACATCATCAGCATAAACTAACACCTTATTAATACCATTGAGTTGTAGGCCTTCCTCATCTCTAAAGATTTGATGACATGCTCTATTACAACATTAAATAGTAGAGGAGATAGTGCATCTTCTTGCTTCAACCCATTCTGGATTTCAAAAGTGTTGCATTGAAGCACCAAATTAATAACCGGATAGGAAAAGACCTCAACTCCATTTTGTAAAACTGTAGTTGGGATAATGATAGATGTAGTCCTTCTCTTCTTCGGAAATAACCCAATTCTAAGTACA
Organism: Diploptera punctata; assembly: GCA_030220185.1. Lineage (NCBI taxonomy): Eukaryota > Metazoa > Arthropoda > Insecta > Blattodea > Blaberidae > Diploptera > Diploptera punctata. The sequence goes on from JASPKZ010007833.1 coordinate 2,209,544, forward strand.
ACATCGTTAAATTACGCATAGAAAATCGATCCACTTCAGTTAGGAGAAGACAAAAACAAAAGACATATGCCCTACTCCCGTAAATAGTATCTTACGATGCGAGGTTGGGAAGTGGTTTTTACAAAATGGAGGAAAAATATAGCTCGGTTTTTAATTTCCGAGAAATCACTGCACAAACATGCGTTGTACATTATTTTTTGCGCGATGGTTTTTTCAAAATAATAAATAATAGTAAAATAATAATATCTTTGTTGGAAATTTTTGCGTTCATTATAAACAATTTACTAACGTTAGCAGTGTGGGCAATGTTTATTAGTTAAAAGTACAGGAGGCCTTGAGAACAATTATTGATAACATGGCCGCAAATACGTATTTATTGTTTTATATTGTTTCAAATAAAGTTCAGTTCATTTAAAATGCAGTGATTTGTTTCGTATAGTGTATATTAACACTACCTTTCGGATATTTTTTGTATATACATTGTACGTAGTATACATAGAGGGCAGTGGTTTTACTTCCCGCATGTGGGTATAAATGTAATATTGCAGTATAGTTATTTAGGTTGGCAATCCATTGCTGTAAGTTCGACAAAACGCACTATCGCGCAAAAATTTAGTTTTCTTTTATTATCGGATGATTCAATTGCATAGTAGAGGTTTCAATTGTGAATTATTAATTTGATAAATAAATCTATTAAATGTAGTTAAATCTTTCCGCTCTGCTTAAGAAAGTGAAAACATGGATTTTATCACTGGCTCTCTTTTCTTAAATTTTATATTTCATGAAAAAATGCCTCATACCAATGAAGTTTAATTTTTTTTTAAATCAAATCCTCAGAAATTGTTTTATTACTACCCTTGCGGTAGAGGTTAAGCCTTCGATCTTTATAGGCAATAGGCATGAGATGACAACCGATTTGCGAGTCCTACCGTGACCGCTACTTTACCGAATAACATATGGTATTCATTTCAGTTAGAGGCTGGATCGACCGTATAGCGATGGTGCCGCCAGAGGGTTTAGGGCAATACTAAAAATACCTACCTCATCGAGATTCCAACCCGCGATCTTCTAAACTTATAGCTACTGCATCTCCCTTCAGTAAGAGCTATAGTATCAGTTGTTTGTTATATTTGTGTGTATTTTTGTTGGAATTTCAACTCCTACAAAGAAATATATAACCCATTGTGCATTTAAAAAGCGTTCAATTAACGAAAAATGATGGGTATTCCCCTAAATATTGACGTTTGACTGATCACACATCAGAGTTTAAAACAATAAAAGTGGTATTTGAGAATAAAGTCCTTAGGAAAATTTTTGGACCAAAGAGAGATGAACAGACAGGTAAATGGAGAAGACTACATAACAGTTAACTACATGGTCTTTATAGGAAGCCATATATAATAAGGACAGTTAAGTCTTGTAGACTGCGATGGGCAGGACATGTGGTAGGTATGGGGGATGAAAAAGGAGCATGCAAGCATTTTGTAGGAAAACCAGAGGGAAAAGTCCAGTTGGTAGACCTGGAATGAGGAGGGAGAATAACATGTTCCATGATTTAAGGTAGTTGGATTTTACAGGGGGTAAATGGTAAGCATCGGCTCAGGATAGGGATGTGTGGAGAGCTTATGTACGCGTGGCCATGAACCTACCGGTTCGATAGTGCCAGTGAGTTAGTTAGTAGCCCATATTATACATGATATTTGAAATATTTTGTTCTATAATATTGCAATAGCATACTATTCAAAACTGAGTACAGAAATAAGCAATCAGAGCTTTGAAATAATGTCGGTTTTCGTAGTTATTTGAGCGAGATGGAAGAATAAGTATGTTTTGCAAATATTTTTTTATAAATATAAATTAAAGAACCTAGGGAAATTTTGAAGAAATGGTCTTCTTCGTCACGGTTTAGGCTTTTCGCTAGCCTGTTCCGGCTTCAAATTGCTGCTCTTTCCATCTTTTCTTTGGTCTTCCCAAACTTATTCTTCCTCTTGGTGAATAGTTATATGCTGGTTTTGGTATTCTGTTCTCAGTCATCCTTGCTAAGTGTTCTTTCCAGTTTGTTCTGTATTTCACTATTGTTGTGTTCAATTTCTCTAGTTTTAGTTGCTGTCTTATTTCGGTGTGGTGTTTTTTGTCTGTTCTTTGATATCCTGCTATTGGTCTGACAAATTTTATTTCAGCAGCTAGTATTCTGGCAGATTGTTGTGTTGTCACTTTCCATGTTTCGGATCCATAAGTAATAATATGAACTGTCATTGTCTTGTATAATTTCATTTTAGAGTCTTTCCTGGCTTTATTTTTCAAAGTTCTTTTTAGTGTTCCTGTTATATAATAATTAAACTTATTTAGTTTGTTATTTATATCTGTTTCCGTTGTGTATGATATTTCGCAACTTAGGAAGTTATATCTTACCACTTGTTCTATTGGTTTATTTTCTAATAGGTCTATTATATTTGTCCGAACTGGTTGAGCGCCCTTGAAAACCATTGTTTTTTTTCTGATGATTTTAAGAAGCGGTAAACTCTAATATCCGTATGATTACTTAAGACAATTACACATAGGAATGAGGTGTAAAAAGAAATTAAACCTAAGCTCGTGTCTTGGAAACGTATATTGTTATGCATTGCAGGGACTCTTTGTCATCCTAAACCAGGCGTGCAGAACTGCAGGGCCCCAGCTTCACGTTCAGTGACTTGCCTTGACAGATGGTAGTGTTCGATGCTCTGCACGTAAACAATAAACAGTCAGACGCAAAGCTTATCAATAAGATATGACGAAATTTCCTGTTTTCAATATTAATGTCACTCTTTCATTCCCCGTTCGTACCACATGTTCTGTCCATCGAAATCTATGAGATTTAACAATTCTTACATCTAATTTCTTATACAGATCATGCAGCTCAATGTTATATAGTCTTTTCCATTCACCTGTATGCTAGTCTCTCTTTGGTCCAGAATTTTTCCTACGAATTTTATTCTCAAATACTCTTTTAACTGTTTCTTCTTCCTTAAAGTAAGAGCCCACATTTTGGATTCATATAATAGAGACTATAGTTGGAAGAATAACATTTGTATATATTTTCAGTTTAACGTATTTTGAAAGAAGTAGCGATGACAAATAATAATAATAATAATAATAATAATAATAATAATAATAATAATAATAATAATAATAATAATAATAATAATAATAATAATAAAATAATAATAATAATTTTATTTATACACAGATTGTCAATGTTTTCACATCTTTCTGTGACTAAAGTTTCATTTTCCTTCTCTACTCGTCTCCATCCATCCACTACATTTCCTCCAATCCTCTCGTTCTCATTCCAGTTCTTATTTCTTGCATCCACGTGTTTCGAGGTCTTCCTGTCCTTCTTCTTTCTTGGACACCGTTCCAATATTTTTTCTGGGTAACCTTTCTTCTTGCATTCGTTGTACATGCCCATACCAATTTAATTGCTTGTATCTTATATAATCTAGTATGGAATATCTAATGTTAATTTTTTCTCTTATGAAAGTATGTTATCTTATTTTTTCTAATTTTGAACATCTTGCTGCTCTCCTCAAGAAATCCATTTCCATCGATGTAAGTTTTTGTTCTAAGTTTTTGTTAAATTTCCAAACTTCAGCTCCATATGGGAGAGTACTTCTCACTATTGAATTATATATTTGAACTTATTTTTCCTGGTTATATGTCTATTCCATAAGACTCCATTCATCATTGCTGTTATTGCTCTACCTTTATTTATTCTGTTCTTAATATCACTTTCTTGTTTATCCTCTTGATCTACATAATAATAATATAATAATAATAATAATAATAATAATAATAATAATAATAATAATAATAATAATAATAATAATAATAATAATAATAATAATAATAATAATAATAATGTTTAATTTATTTGGAATATTTAAGTCCAAAAGATTTCTTTCTTTCTTTCTTACTTTTTAATTTTTTATTCAACCAGAACAAATGCTAAATACAAATTAGATTGATACCTAAGCAAAATTATATTAAGATGAGGCCTATAAGAAAAGTAAAATTAAGATATATATATATATATATATATCCACCGCTGTGGTCTCGAGGTAGCGTGCTCCTTGTCACGCAGCGGGCCCGGGTTCGATCCCAGATCGGGACAGGCTCCTGGGTGAGGTTTTTTGGGGGTTTTTCCTCACATGTAAGACAAATGTCAGGTAGCTTAGGGTCCAACGGTTCCCGAAAATCATCCGGCCACCATTATCATCCTTATCATTATCATCTTATCATCCTTCATTGGTGTGGAAAGCAACTGGAAGCTACCGCACCTATAATTCCCTAGTAAAGCTGCAAAGCATAGCATAAAAATGCTATGATTGCAATGAAAGACCTGCCCTCGGGCAGAATTACTGTGGATGGATGGATCCTATATATATAGGCCTATAGTCATATTTTTTCTACGTGTTAAATCCATATGATATAACTTCCATTTTTCATTATAAATATACAATTATTTTAATAGAAATTAATGTTTGTCACTCTATATGTAAAGAGACAAATTATAACTTCTTTTTTTTTCAAATCATACTAAGTTCTTTATTCTGCTTCCATTTTTTGACTCCCCTGAAGAAATTAGTAAACTGGACATACACATAGATACCGATAGCTACAAGTCTTCATACAGTGGTAGTAGGCCTATCATGAACAGTATAAACTGTTTATCTCGGTACAAAAAATAATGTAACAAAAATGTGTATTTTTTTCTTCAAATTACGCGTAAGTAGCATTTATCAAAAAGCAAATATAGGCCTATATTGTTATTTTTTTCTGTGTTTAAGAATTCTATGAGAGTGCTCTACACTGTCCGTCGTCGTGGCGTAGTCGGTAGAGTCCGTACCTTCCACTCCGGCGACCCGGGTTTGATTCCCGGCGGGGTAGGGGATTTTAAATCTCCACCTTGGGTCTGGGTGTGTGTCCTGTCTTGTGTTTGTATGTGTGAATAAGATTCCGATTGAGGGTCTTTTCCACTTTTCAGCGGTTGCCCTTTTACCAGCCGGCTGCTGGCCCTTCACATCCACATGTGTCAATCACAGAGGTAGATGATCAACAGCCAGTGTAGGGGTGACATGTGGTTAGCATGTCGCGTCCCCCAGCCGTTATAGCTGGTTCCTCAACCTGGAGCCGCTACTTATTGTAGCTACCCAATTGCCTCACGATGCTGGGTGGGCACCGGTCCCATACTGGCCGAAATACCATGAGAAAATTTCTTCCCATATGGAGACTCGAACCAGCGCAAGTCCCGTAGCTCTGCGCCAAGGCTTCCTACCTTAACCGCTCGGCTACGGCGCGGGACGTGAATAAGATTAAAAGGTTAATAAAGGCAAAACAGAAAAGAAAGAACAGTGTAAAAGAAAGAAAACGAGAAAGAAGAAAAAAACACTAGATATAGGCCTATACATTTTTTCTAATATATTTAAAAGAATTTTCCTAAAAGTACACTAAATATATACATTTTTTCTAATACATTTAAAAGAATTTTCCTATAAAGGCTATGTGTACAAACAAGACTGTTACTGGGTGTACATAGTCCTTTTAACACACTATAGGCCTAACACTAATAAACTAATGCTAGGGGCCTACTACGCATGTCCTAAGCTGAACAGCCCGCTGTTGGGGAATGTTGTTGCAGGGGTCGGGTGAAAGTGTTCAGACAGAAGTAGGCTTACTACATTTTCAAAACATAGTACTTACATTATTTAAAACAGTAAGACTGGAGGTGGCAGCTTGAATGTCAACGTTTCTGGATTAAGTAAAGTAAAGTAATCCCACTACCGGCCTCGGGAGGCCCTTGGGGTAGTAGGAGGTTAAGGCTCCCACTTTTTCTAGATAATCGGCACTTGATGTCAGCCGGGTTGTCAGCCCTGCGTGACGGCCGCCTTTACCCCAGAACAAGCGTCTGGTACTCATTTCCGTTAGAGGCTGAGTCGACCCCAGGGCCATAGTGCCGCCAGAAGGTTTTGGTCAGTTTAAAAATCCTGACCCCACTTGAATACCATTTCTTTCTTGCAGTTGTACCAGGTCTCCAACCTGTTTTGTTTTCGTTCGTTCCTTACCTACAGCTGGTTGTTCAACTCAGCATATTACAGAATTTGTTTAATATAAACAACAACAACAATAATAATAAAGTAAAAGTAAAGTGTTCCCACTGCAGACCTCAGGAGGCCCTTGGGGCAATGGGAGGTTAGGGTTCCCACTTTTTCTGGACAATTGGCACTTGATGTCAGCCGGGTTGTCAGCCCTGCGTGACGGCCGCCTTTACCCCCAGAACAAGCGTCTGGTACTCATTTCCGTTAGAGGCTAAGTCGACTCCAGGGCCATAGTGCCGCCGGAAGATGATAATATTAATAATATAATAATAACTCCGTGTGGGATTGTTAGTCCCCCATCGGGCGCCGTCCCAGATGGTGTACTGGGGAATGCTTCCCAGATATGGGTGGTATCGGGGAAATAAAATACCCGAGATGAACCAAAACTAACAGCTACTGCCTTGTAGTTCAGTCTGTTTCACTAAAGGCTAGAGGAAGACAACCTTGATTAAAAATTACCTGGTCCTCCAGGTTGGGTGTTGTAGCAATGGGCCAGCTTCTCATTCTTACTTACTTACTTACTTACTTACTCACTGGCACTATCGAACCCGTAGGTTCATGGCCGCACGGACATAAGCTCTCCATACATCCCTATCCTGAGCTAATGCTTTCCAATCATTCCCTGTATAATCTACTTCCCTCAAATCATAGTTAATGTTATTCTCCCACCTCATTCTTGTCTACCAACTGGGCGTTTTCCCTCTGGCTTTCCTACAAGAAGCGTCCATGCAAGTCTCCCATTCCCCATACGTGCAACATGTCCTGCCCATCGCAGTCTACGAGACTTAACTGTTCTTATTATATCTGGCTTCCTATAAAGGACATGTGGTTCATTGTTATGTAGTCTTCTAAAAATATACAATGCTAAAAAACTGAAGAGAAGAATGCCGGGCGGAATTACCTAAAACGAACTAGCAGTGGAAGATGAATGAATATTGAATGTTCATAAGTGGCAGACGAGAGAATACTAAAGAAGATCCTTGATTGGAAAGCTAATGGTAGAAGTGGAAGAGGCAGACCTAGAGGACGTTGGATAGATGGAGCGAGGAGAAGTGTGGAACCTAGGGATTTGAGGGAAGAAGATGCTTTAGACAGGAACCTCTGGCGACAAATCACTATGGGTTGAAGGAGAATAAAAAAAATAGCATGCGAGCAGAGAAAAAATGAAGCAGCTATTCTTGGAAAAGTGTCGCAATCGGAATGTACGAGTAGCACGTTATGAACTTATGACAGATCAAAATCATCATGAAGAAATTATTAAAAAATCCAACCAAGAAGATCTATTCAGTTAAATATTTCTTATCTTCTTGACTTTTGTCATAGAATCAGATATGAGACTGAACTGTAGAAAAGATTAATCTTACCTGTGGTATCTTTGGTTTTATACAAAATAAGCTTTAAGTATTCGAAAATAGAATTCTATCCTAAGAGTTGACTCAAGATGTAGCATTTGAGTCTTGTATTCTAAAGGTCCTGGGTTCAAACCCTGTGCCGACCAACCTGGGGTTATGATTTTCCTCAGTGGCCACAGCAACATGTTGTGTTTGAATTTTTAATTATCAAGGATCATTTCTTCATTCATATTTTACAGCTGTACTGGCTAATACCCAGCGTGCGCTGCAACACCTAAATAAATTATAATTAACGTGCTTTTATGTTTAGTTGAATAAGTAAAACGGAAAATAATTATACATTTATATTTTTAGATACCCCGTGCTGATTATCCGGCGTTGCTCGGGAATATATTTATTCCGATCTTCTTGACATAAATGAGCTGAAATACGAAAATTAATGTGTTTTATGTTCAGTTAAATAAGTAGAAGGTAAAATGTATATAGTGATTATTTTTAGATTAATGTACTTCTTATGATTAGTTGAATAACTAAAATGAAAAATAATTGTAAATGTATATCGTAATTACTTTAGGATTCCCCGTAGGCCTACTGATTACCCGGTGTTGCCCGGGAATCTACTTATCTCGATCATCGTGAAATAAATGAACTAAAAGACAAAATTCGTTATTGTGAGTTATCCGTAAAAGAATACCCGCCATGTGCTGCTATGCTTGCACAGGAATCTACGTACTTGTCTCGATCTTCTTGGCATCAGTAAAAGACAAAAATGGTTATTGTGAGTTTATCCGTAAGAGATAAACATATGCATTAATTTTGTGTATTTGTTATGGTTTAGGGAGCGTAAGCCATTTAAGCGTCCAAAAATCTATTTTTTTCCCACGTTTTCCACTACAAAGGACGATTTTTAAGGGTGTAGGAGTTGAGTATCAAACTCTCTTATAGCCTATGTTCATCCCGGGAATCTCCTGAACATTTTGCAAAAAGCCCCATCGGATCAACGGTATGGCCGCGCATAAAGTAAAGTGATTGCATGAATTGCATTTCGGTGATTTTTTTTTTTGTGTTGTGAAGGTATTTGGCCCGTTGTCATTCTAAATTGCACTACTTTTGTTTTTGTTGGTAGGGCCTATGTCTGGTATATCAATATTTTTTATTAGGCATTCCCATTTTTTGATTCTGGCTGCTGTTTGAAGTCTATTGTCATTCATAATTTTGGATTTTAACTTTAGTGGCGTTTCACTGAGGAGTAAGGTGTTGGTTTAGAATTAGATCTAGGTGATTGTTCAATGCGAGATCCCTTTTTTTTTTTTTTTTTTTTTTTTTTGCGAGGAAATCGGCTGTTTCATTACCGGCAATCCCACTGTGGGAAGGTAGCCATTGGAGGACAATTTGTTTACCACAGATTCGCAGGCCTACTATAGACGCTGGAAGACATTGATGTTAGAATCGTCACAAAAAAAAATCCTTAAGCGATTATTCGATCCTATAAGAAATTAAATTTCAAAATGGAAAAATCACAATTTATAGAACTATCGTTATAATAATGTCATAAGTAATGCCACGAGTGATTTCCAAATTATCGATAAATTCACGACTCACGAAGTGAGGAGTGGGTTTATCTAGAAAATTTGGAAATCAAGAGTGGCATTTGTTAGGACTATTTAACGAATAATTAAGCTGTTTACTCACAAGTCATTATTTAAATATAGTTATTTTAACATATGTATATATTTAATGTAAACGGCGATGTTTAAAAACAAATGAGAAACGATTGGTACGCTTCATTTGCTTCTTTTGTTTATCACTGCAACCAGATCATATTATTTATTGCCAAAGGAACGCAATATTGTAAGAATGCACTCTAGTAGAGAAAAAATGAAACACATCCAACTGTATCCTAATTAATTTCTGATGACTTCCATTTGGGATATGAGTTAAATAGTCAGGGTTATTAAGTCCAGGATATCGATATGAACAGTCATGTAGCTTGAATGGTGACAGAGAAAAGCTTTCGATGATTTTTATTGGGAATTAAAATGTTCCGAAGGTAAAATAGTCTCCCATTCGGTCCAGGTGGGGAATATTTCAGGGAATGCATGCCAAAGAAAAGAACGACATGGAAGCTTCTTAAAGAAAAACCAGAGGGAAAACGCCCAGTTGGTAGATCAAGAATGAGATGGGAGAATAACATAAACTATGATTTGAGGGAAGTAGATTATACAGAGGATGATTAGAAAACATTAGCTCAGGATAGGGTTGTATGGAGAGCTTATGTCCGTGCGGCCATGAATGTACGGGTTCGATAGTGCCAGTGAGTTAGTTATATTTTGGGTAAAGGACTATTAAGAAGGAGAAAGTCTAAGCATAGATGGAGGATTTTGTTGGTTTTTTAGGGAACTGAATATATTGAAGATTCGAACTGCATTCAATTATTTGATATTGCAGATCATTATAGGGCCTTAGTGGATGCGATAACCTGTATGTTCCTTTTCTCTGACCTAGTTATTTTACGATTTTTATTATAAACTTTTCATATTTAGAGGAATAGAAGACCACGGTTTGTTATTTTAAGATTACCAAATAAATAATGTTTATAATTATACCGCTAATTATAATATTACTGCACTCTTGTCGTCCCAACACCTTTCAAAAATCGTTAAACTGAAAAAATATAAAACTGTTATTCTACGAGTTATATTATATGGATGCGAAACGTGGACTCTTACTTTATGGGAGCCCAAAGGACATCACGAGTATTTGAGAATAAAGTTCTTAGGAAACATTTTGGACCAAAGAGAGATGAACAGAAGGTGAACGCATAAGACTACATAACAGTGAACTTCTTCTTTCATTGTAATCCCATTACAGGCCTCAGGAGGCCCTTGGGGTAGTAGGAGGTTAAGGCTCCCACTTTTTTCTAGACAATCGGCACTTGATGTCAGCCGGGTTGTCAGCCCTTCGTGACGGCCGCCTTTACCCCGCCTTTAGAGGCTGAGTCTACCCCAGGGCCATAATGCCGCCAGAAGGTTTGGGTCAGTTTAAAAATCCTGACCCCACTGGGACTCGAACCTTCGACCTTCCGGCTTGTAGCGCAGTGCCTTAACCACTACGCTACGGCGTGCCCCCTAACAGTGAACTACATGGTCTTTATAAGAAGCCAGATATAATAAGAACAGTTAAGGCTCGTAGACTGCGATGGGGCAGGACATGTGGCACGAATGGGGAGTGAATGACGTGCATGGATGCTTCTTGTAGGAAAACGAGAGGGAAAACGGTCAGTTGGTAGATCAAGAATGAGGTGGCACAATAACATTAACTATGATTTCAGGAAAGTAGATTATACAGGAAATGATTGGAAAATATTAGCTCAGGATAGGGATGTATGGAAACCTTATGTCCGCGCGGCCATGAACCTACAGGTTTCATAGTGCCAGTGAATTAGTTATTATACATTTTTCATATTAAGAGGAAGAGAAGACCACGAGTTATTTTAAGAATGCCAAATAAATAATATTTACTATTATACCGGTAATTATATTGCAATGAATGTGTTCAGAGAAACAGTATGGTGAGAATAACGTGCAATGTCTTGTAAATGTTAAACAAATACAATATATAAAACGTTCACAACCTTTGAAAAAGTATATTCATTTAAAAATTACAATGGGATGCAACATTAAGAGATTTATTTAGTAATTAAGATATTTGGTCTGTTTATTCTTACCTCTTATGGTTCTTTTTGTTGACTATTTAACTCATGCCACAAATACTAGTCAGTGACCAATCACGTTTCAATGAATTTTGTTTCACAACCAATGACAGTCGTGTTTCACCTCGCTCTTTATCGATTTCTCTTTATCAGCTCCTGCTTTTGTGATAAAGAAAGCTCCTCCTTTTTAATGTTCTGCACAGGACAGAACATTATTTTTCTCCAACAAATACATTGAATATAGCAAATAATGAATAGATTCCTTGATTTTACTGAGTTGTTTACTAAAAAAATGAATGAATAACCCGTAATGTTGATTATGATATATAGTTTGATGTGTTTCATTATTTCTCCACTTGGGTACATTCTTACAATATTGCGATCTTATTTGGCAATAAATAATATGATCTAGTTGCACTGAATGAACATAACCTCACATTTCTGATTTGTTTTCAAACATCGCCGTTTACATGAAATACATAAATATTTTTAAATAACTATAGTTAAACAATGATTTGTGAGTAAACAGCTTAATTTTATTCGTTAAATAGTCCTAACAAATCACTCGTGGCATTACTTATGAATATATGTTTCACGGCTTCTGAGCCCCATCTTCAGCGATTACAGATAGTCTGTAATCGCTGAAGACGGGGCTCAGCCTTGAAACGTATGTTCAACAAAAACAACCATCCATCCTTAGGCACGTGGGCAGGTCTTTCACTGCAATCATAGCATTTTCATGCTATTGTTTGCAGCTTTACTAGGGAATTATAGGTGTGGTGGCTTTCCGTTGCTCTCCACACCGGTGAAGGATGATGATGATGGCCGGATGATTTTCGGGGACCGTTGGGCCGTAAACTTCCTGACATTTGTCTTACAGGTGAGAAAAAAAATCGAAAAAAAAAACCTCACCCTGGAGCCTGTTCCGACCAGGAATCGAACCCAGGCCCTCTGCGTGACAAGACAGCACACTACCTCGTGACCACAGCGGTGGACAAAACAACCATAAGAGGTAAGAATAAACAGACCAAACATCTTAATGAATAGATATCCAATTTATTTTTAGATTGGAATCAAAATGTAGGGCCTGTAGGTATGCTATTTTATTATGTTGAAATATTTGTTATTAGAGTTATGCAATTTATGCTAAAATTATAAATCATATTTTTATAGTTCATTTACATGATTCATGTGACTTTCCTGTGTTTTCATGTATACGTAGAACTCAAGGAAAACAAATTATATAATTCCAGTAGTGTTTAGTGGATTCCGCTACGGTTATGTTGGCAACGCCGTGCACGCACCCATAGAAAAGTAAATGAGGTGGAGCCATATCAGTCAGTTGTTAGAGCAGCAGCGTCGTGTGTACTCGGTGTTGAAAATCGCTTGCTATTTTTTTGTAAAACTAGCCATTTAAAAGTGTATCTAAGATAGTGTTTTATAAGTGCTATATTTCGCTACTTCATCTGATTGCGTTAGTGGTACAACATGTGATTTTAAGTGTAACTTCTGCTACATATGGATTAAATTCCAGATTCCAACAGTATTGCCGATCTGCAGAAAGTAAGTGTGACGTTCTGTTTTGTAATTTGTTTACAATTCTTAATTATTTTTTTTATATTTTATTCTTCTCCCTTTTATTACTCTTTCGAATACATACTAATATTCAATTAGGTGTTAGCAAAAATTATTTCATTTATTATATAAGAATGTTTTTTTGTTCTAGATAAAAATATAAACCGCTTGTTAGGTTAGGTCATCATTTAGTTCCGTTTGTTAATCTGCTAATGATTTGTAATGTTGTACGGGTCAGTTAATGAGTAGTTCTACACCTTAAAGAGGCTGTAGCAATGGCGGATCCAAAATTCTTTTAATGCTATCTAAGGTGAAGGTAAGTTTCAAATGTGTTGTTACCTCTAGACTACAGTGGGTCGATGGAATTCTAATCCTTGTAGATATAGAATAGATAATGTCTACTTTTGTTCACATGTTTAGAAAAAGAGTGAGAACACAAATTAAATGTTGCCATGTTTATTTTTGTGGCTATAACTGTCATTTTGGTAATGTACGTGTTCAAATTATAACACTACAAATCTAGAGTATTGATAATGTATCTTACAAGTCATACAATTCAGTAGATTACTCTGAATATTTTTATTCCATGCTTTCTTCTTAGGCCTAATAGTGCGTGTCAGTTTTATAATTATATATTTTATACTTGCAAGTATTTCCAGCTGTTTTACCGTGTATTGTATTGAAAACTGTTATTTTTCAAAATTTATTTCACCTAGGCCCCATTGTGAAAAAACAAAACCAATATATTTGGTCCATTATTTCCAACTCGGGAATAAAAATCATATAATAATAGCCACTAATCTGTAATTTTATGATGGCAGTCTCCTCTAAAATCATTTCAATATATTATATTAGTGTTTAATATAGAGAACTATTTTATTTTTCATTTAAGTAAACATTATTTGTTTTGTATTGATTATTGCATCAGTTAGTAGGTAAACAAACTAATAAATAAATTGAAGGGCTTAGGGCAGTAACACGATAAACCACATTCTATTAAAAAAATGTCATTATTACAATGACAGTAAATAAATGTATTGAAATATCCATAAAATCATTTGTAAGTGCTCCAGTGATGAGTTAAAACATATAGACACACAATGTATTAACAACAATATGAACAATTAGTAGGGTCTATTTATAATTTTTTTGAAACATTAATAATCCTTATATCTCAGAAAGAACAATATGTGGCTTTACATGTTACTGCCCTAAGCTCTTCTATTGTATTATAAATAATATTAGTACACAAAGTCTAAAATTGATGCAGATCGCATATAATTCCACTTTTCAGCAATTTTATAGGATCGGGATCGGCTAAATACTTCAATTGTTAACGATTTTCTCTTCTTACTTTTCAGAAAAAAAAAGTTTGCATTTTACTTCGTTTCGTGAAAGATTATGGATCTTGTATTATTGACGTATAATTTAGAGTTCTGATAAAATTCGTGAGTTAAAAAAAGTGCCTTAAAGGGCATTTTATACTTAAAATATTTCAGAATCTTTAACTTTTATGCTTGTTGTTAATAAATTAACTGGAACATACTTAATTTTTCTATAGTAGAATTATAGATGTCTTCTTTAAAACATATATATATATATATATATATATATATATATATATATATATATATATATATATGTTATAATACATATATAAGAAAAATAAGTGTTTGAATTGGATTCGCCTGGTAGTGTAATGGATATCACGCTGAGGTACAGACTCAGAGATCCGGGTTCGAATCCCGTCCAGGCATTTATTTTTCTTATCATACCATATTAAGCTTGCATTGCTCAATGCTAAAGATTTAATTATAACATCGATAAAGCGTCACTGCTATAAAGTAAAATAAATATTCTCTTTAATTTGCTTACTTGATATAGTTAGCTACTAGATGGCAGTGTAGACAGTGTTCTCGCGACATCTAGTAATAATGGAGAGTATAATACATATATAAGAAAAATAAGTGTTTGAATTGGATTCGCCTGGTAGTGTAATGGATATCACGCTGAGGTACAGACTCAGAGATCCGGGTTCGAATCCCGTCCAGGCATTTATTTTTCTTATCATACCATATATATATATATGTTACGCTTATGTCATTTGTACCATACTGGATGATCTTACAAGATAAGTAATTTTGTCATAATTACTTGTTTCATATTTTATGAGTGTTGAATAACATTATGCTCTGTAGTTAATAAGTGAAGACATTGAAGTTGACCCTCATCTAACATATTGTATTAATTGAACACTAAATAAATTGAAGAATCGTTAATTAAATTTTGCATTGGTTAAGTCTATTATCCATCTTCTCATTTATAATTAATGTGGTTGCAATATTTTTTACAGTGTAGGCTTCAAATGCATTGCCTTAATTAGGCTTACTGCATTCAGTAAAATATATAAGTCTAACGAAAATTGTGGGGAAGGTATCGTATATGGATTCGACTTGTAAAGAGATAAAAAAATGTCAGCATGGCTCCGGAAATTCTTGATTTGTTCATTATTTTTTATTATAAGTATACTTCAGAGTATTGTTAATTAAATTCTAATAAACATAGTTACGTTTCTTCTTCAACACATGTTTCAGCGCTAATACAGAAAATGTACGTTTTTTACTATTGTAGACCTATTCCTTAAAAATGTATGAAAAAACATGGATTTTCGGATCTATATTTTATGTCTCTTTCGGCTTCTCTTTTGTTCTCTTTTCGTTATATTCGGTGCATTAAATGCTAGGTTTTGCATAAGGAATCTTTCATTAATATACAATACAGCTCAATATATTATTAATTATCAAGGCTATGATTTATATGTAATGAAAATAGCTAAATATGTACACTTAACGACAAAAAGAAGTTCTAACGCGCGATTCACACGAGTAAACTAATTGCACAGTAGAGCTACAATACGTTTCCCTTCTTCCTTTGAAGAGTATTCTTTCTAAGCACTATAAGGCGGCGAAAGTCTAGCACAGTGCTTAGTAGCTTGATTCGTGTGCAAGAGGTCACAGGTTCGATTCCCGGTGAGGTAAGTTTTTTAATTGTTAAAATGCTTTCTATTTTTATTATCATTTATTTATTTATTAACAGGTTTACAGTGTAATAAAACATCTTCCTATGCCCAAAGCTTTTTTAATTGTTATCTTCTTTCACTATTCTTCTATATCTTCTCATTCCAATTCTTCCAGACCTAGCACTTCTTACATCATCCATCCATTTAAATCTAGGTGGACCTCTTTCCTTTTCCAGGTGGAATCTATTCCAAAGGTTTTCTGGGTAATCTTTTCTCCGGCATCCTACCTATATGGTTGTCTTTATATCACGAAATCTAATATTTTATTGTCGACTTTCATTTGTTGTGTGATGATTGTATTTCTGTTTTTTTTTCTTCAAATTTAGAATGTCTAGTTGAGCGTCTGAAACAATCCATTTCAGTAGACATACGCTTTAAACTCAAATTTTTATTCAACTACCAAGTTTCGGCACGCATGTTAGCGTGCTTCGAATTATGGATTTATAATTTTCTAATTTGGTATTTATTCTTATGTTCTTATCCCACAAAACACTGTTTAACATTATTACTAATCTGCCTTTTTGAATTCTATATTTTATGTCTTTTCTTGGGTACATTTTGAGTTAATTTTGATTCCCAGGTAATTACATTCTTCACATCATTTGATATATCCCATTATTACTATTATAATTATTATTGTTATTTTTATAGATAAATAATAATAATAATAATAATAATAATGTTTTATTGTCCGTCATCTATGGGCTATTATTATGCTGGACTTGACATATATAAACTAAATATTTTAATTGAAGCGTGAAACTTTTACCTCAGTAATACGTAATAAATAAATAAATAAGCGCATAAATATATGAAGCTATATTATATTTTATTACATACATTTATAGCATTATTATTAAAATGTGGTACTGCACACACAATTAAATTTAAGCCGGTAGCTAAATAGTGTCACAGAGTTTACGAAGACAGAAATATTACTTAAGATAGTGTAAAGTGGACGTAGATTATGTGGCAGGAATTAAATATTGTAGGATGTATTTTGCGAAAATACAAATGAATAAAAAAATTGTAGGAGGGTTCGAACCCTGGCTTTCACATACATTTCATCTTGTAAGTTGTTTGACGATTTACGCTACTCGAACGTCGGATAGCAGTTGCCTTGTCTACTTTTACACTATGAACGAGAGTTGAACTTTATTTAAAATGTCGCAATTTGAGTAATATTGCATTTGTCGAACACTCGTAAATATCTAGAAACATGTCTCCTTCATTGTTCTTTAACTATTTAAGACGGTTAAAACCAAATACAGCGTATTTAAAACATTTAACAATGCGTTAACTCGTGAACCAGAGCTATGGTTTTTCAAGCATGCGCAGTGGGCCATAACAGGAACTCTGCTTTTTCAAGCGGCTCATTCTTTTTTGTCACTAAGTGTACTTAACATGTGGACTGAAGATTCTCAAAATATGCTGTAAAATATAGACTATTTTTTTTTTACATGTGGTGCAAACTTTTTTTGGCAGACATTACAAATGTTTATTTTACAATAGAGCTTCATTCTGAAAATCACTTATGAACAATCGTAATATTACTGATGGCGATTTGCGATATGATGGCATTTTAACTATTCAATATACAGAATGGACAAATATGTAATCTACACTGAAGATACTCTCAAAGCTCATATGTGTATCAATAATAGAGTAATTTCGAAATGGGATCATCTACAGCTGATCAAATTTTACAGGAGAGGAAAAAAAAAAAAAAAAAAAACTGATTCAACTTGTTCAGGATAAATAATAGAATCTGAAATTGCTACTGGATAAAGTCAGAAAGTGGTAAAGGAATACTGTAGTTGATCCATTCTCACTCAGAAGCGATGGAAGTAGGTGCGAAAAAAAGTGAGTTTCAGAAAAAAAAAAAAAATAGTAGATGATCCCTTTTCAAAACGACCCATTCAATTACTCTCTATGGCTCCTACTCGGCTGTCGAATTTGTGAATTGTGAACACAACATGTTTAGTTAAATCTTTGAACCCTGTGACATATTAGCTCTACTAATTGTTAGGACCACACCTTGCTGTAGTCAGGTATAAGAAATTGTCACAGGTGGTTGATAGATGCCCAGCAAAAAAAAAAAAAAATGCATCCAACACAATTTATTTTCAACTTTCCAAAGAAATGCAAGTATCCAGTTTTGAAATACTATCGCTAACTGATTATATTGAACCCATAGGTTCATGGCCACGCGGACATAAGGTCTCCATACATCTCTGCCTGAGCTAATGTTTTCCAATCATCCCCTGTATAATCTATTTCCCTCGAATCATGGTTCGTCATTCTCCCACTTCATTCTTGGTCTACCAACTGGGCGTTTTCGTCTGGTTTTTTCTACAAGAAGCTTCCATGCACCTCCTCGATTCCACATTCGTGTCAATCGTAATCTAGAGGCCTAACTGTTATTATATCTGGCTTCCTATAAAGATCATGTAGGAAATACAAAAAGGTAAAAAGGTAAAGGTATCCCATTACAGGCCTCAAGAGGCCCTTGGGGTAGTGGGAGATTAAGGCTCCCACTTTTCTGGACAATCGGCACTTGATGTCAGTCGGGTTGTCAGCCCTGCGTGACAGCCGTCTTTACTCCCAGAACAAGCGTCTGGTACTCATTTCCTTTAGAGGCTGAGTCGATTCCATAGCCATAGTGCCGCCAGAAGGTTTGAGACAGTTTAAAAATCCTGACCCCACCGGGACTCGAACCTTCGACCTTCCGGCTTGTAGCGCAGTGCCTAAACCACTACGCTACGGCGTGACCTGTAGGAAATGCAAACGCTAGTAAAATATAATTCAAAAGATTATCTGGCAAGAATAACTCTGAAATCACGAGATATGGAAAATACATAAATACATGTGTTTAAAATAAAACGTTCGGATACTGTATGTAAATATATGGTTTTTCTGAAATATGTAAAATGTATAAACTACAGACCTACATGATATAGATGTCAAGGAAGACCATTTACTAGATGGGAAGACCAAATCTCTTGAAGTCGAAACGGGCCACAGGGTCTATGTTGATGATGTCATATTATACCCTGAAATATGGATAACTATAGAAAACGCATCTTAAACCACTACAAAAGTCTAATTCTTAAACAGAATTAAGTGATCCCACTACAGGCCTCAGGAGGCCCTTCGGGTAGTAGGAGGATAAGGCTCCCACTTTTTCTGGACAATCGGCACTTGATCTCAGCCGGGCCATTTTTAAACATATAGTGAAATTTTAACTAATGTAAAAACAAATGTCATATTCTTCTTCTTGTTCATAATTTGTAGGATTTCCATCCTCTTTATTTCCAACATCACTCTTTGGAGGATGACGTATTGGATGTGCATTCACTGTCTATCCATCTCTTGCTTGGTTTTCCTCTTGTTCTTCACCCGTCCATTGGTGTATTTTCTTTAGCTCTTATAGCAAGTCGGTTGTCTTTCATTCTTTCTATATGACCCTTCCAATATTTTCGTCTATCTATAATAAATTTGGTTATGTCTTGAATATGACATTTGCCCCTAATTTCTTTGTTGTGTATTTTATCAAATAATGTTTTCCCTGAATAGTGTAAGTATTGCATATAAATCTAGCCTTGAACTTATTGTTATTATTATTATTATTATTATTTATTATTATTTGAAGAGCTCTTCTCCAAAATAAAACAAGAGAATTCAACACTAGAAGTTTAGTTTTAGGAACCTACTCTAGGAGTATATACACTCTTTCTGTTTAGAGAGTATTCCTTCGTTATAACTATATTCTTTAGAGTTACACTGCACTCATTTTCTGAAGGTTGCATGACTTTTAATTTATATTATCTCCGAGGATTGTTTTGCCAACGTGTTATTTTGACAACGTGTAAAATTTCCAATAACAAATAAATTCTGTTTACGAATTATAATATCACCACGTATTAGCTAATTAAATTGTTTATAGGCAGTATCTTCTTCATAACAATCTTAAGTGTTGATAGCACGTTTTAAGGAGAAGGTAGTAAAGATAACTAGTCTATTTATAATATAAATGGATTGCGCACAAATTTGCAAAGGTGATAACACAGCTAACAATCAGTAACACTAACTTGGTCTTGCGTAATCACAAATTGTTTTTGTTCTTTGTGTATATGTTTCGATGTGATATATTTCGCATTTATGTTCACACACTTCGCATATGCATGACATCTTCGGGTCATGGAATGTTTTATCTCTACACATTAGGTGGTGGAATCCATGCAGGCTTAATCTTGTAATGACGTGTCGTATCTTTGCTTCTGTCCAGTTCCTATCTATCATCGCTCCGGTGCTGAAGAATTCCGGCCATACTTCCTCTTTTTTCCTGCGTAGTCTTTGTAGCGCATGTTCATAGGGTTCTGTGGTTGGTAGTAGGTATGCTGTTTTTAAGTCCTCGATAAGGAAAGTCTCCCTTGCCAGTAGGTACACTAGACGGCTTCTTGTCGTTTTTGATACACCTATTGCTCTTTTTATGTATGTAGCTTTCACTTTTTCCAGTGTGTTCAGATTAGCTTCTATAAGATGTGGCCATATGATTTCCATCCCGTAGTCTATTTATAGATAACATGATTCATGGCATTCTTTTGTCATTATGTGTAGTCACAATGAGTATGCTTGTATCATTTTTTGATTAGAGGAACTTTGGGTAATGTCTACCCCTATTTTGAATTTGTTGTTTTTCTTCTTTTAATTAAGGAATTTGAATTATGTTTAAGATTACAATGGTTTGGACATACATTAAGAATGCCAAAGGGAAGATTGCCGAATGATATTTTGAATTGGAAGCCACAGGGAACAACACCAAGGGGAAGACCCAAGGATCGATGGGAAGATGACGTAATTGAAGATTTGAGAGAGATGGGGATTTTTGATTTGAAGTCTACTGTACAAGATAGGAAGAAGTGGCGTAAACTTGTTGAGAAGGCTAAGACATTCCACTGGAAGTCATAGAGCCTGACGAAGAAGAAGAAGATTTGAATTATGTTTAATTACAGTGACGAATAAAGGCGGATTTCTATGACCTAAAAATGGAAAATATACATGCATTTATTACCTAAAAAAGGTCATGCATTTATTACCTAAAAAGGTTTAAATTACCTAAAAAGACAAAAATATGACCTTACAATTAAATTAATTTTTTACCCATACTATATTAATTGTTCATTTATATACATTTTCAATTGTATCATAAGAAAAAGGAAATCTTCTATTGTCCAGTGCAAACGTTTGCTACCCGTTAACAGAAACCTTCGAAACAAGTGAACTGTGAAACTGACGATTTTTATACAGATAGAGTGTTGGTTATTTCCAATCGCCTGATAACTAGGCTATTAAAAAACCCAAAATATGACTTCATCATAGAAATAAGCAGAAATATGACTTATAAGACTCCATAAAAAACCACTTAATCTTAATAATAAGGCATATATGAATGTTTTTACTTACTTGAAGCTTAGAATACAGGTTTTGGTAAAAATATGGCATATCATAGGAATAGTGATTATCTTTAGTAGAGCCCGGATCTGTATGCAAAATAAAGTACTAAATATGCATAAAAATGTAGAAAATATGGACCCTAAATATGCAAAAAAACAGATTGTAGTAAAATGAAATTAATTATTTGCTTTAATGGTAATTTTACCTTATTCCTGGCTGTTACAGTAGATAGGGAAGGTTTTCATGATGTTTTCTTGTGTGAAGCTCCTTCGTCTGTCAGTGAAGAAGGATTTATACAATGGAAATGTCCTTTCTACAATAAATGATGTTACAGGTATGTGAAAATCACCACATTCTTCAGCGAAATTCTCTTCGGTTACAGTTTTTTCACTATCATCACAGAGCATTTTGCTAATTTGACAAATTCTATTGTAGCCAGAATTTTTATTTAATACTTCACTAAGCTTATTAAATGCGATTTTAGCAATACTGTGAGTTTCTGAACACAAGGAATTTGAAATTTGATCTATCAGAGTAAGTGAATACTCCAAAGAATTATTTCTGGCCTCCAACTGTCTTATAATTTCATGTATTTTAGAGAAACGGTATGAATAAACTGGACCCTTTTCTCGATTTCATCTTCAGATAAACATAATAATTGTGTATTATTATTTCTCAAGGCCCACGGTTATTCCCCTCTTTCACAAATGTAAATATAGGACTACATGTTAGGCTTGTATCCAATTGATTGCAGAGATGTTATTAATTTAAAGAAACATATATATTAAATCTTCTTCTTCACGGTTTAGGCTTATTTACTACCCTGTTCCGGCTCCAAATTGCTGCTGTTTGGAACGGTATGATTTTTATAAAATCGTCCTGTATAAGCCGGAAACCTTCATAACGCGGAAACGGAATGGTTTTAAAGTACCAATAGTTCATTTTTACCTCAGTAAGACGGAAAATTATTCTTAAGCACGTTCTAATTACAGTATTAATGACCACACGTGAAAATTTTGCATATGACGCTTTCTGCATTATATTGTTTTATCTTCTTGTGTTGCCATTGTGTTGCGGGGATACCCTTGCTTATGTGTGACAGCGGGGAATCCCTCCTTTTCCTTGCCTGCTTACGTTACCTGCGAGGGAGTTGGGAAACTCTTTAGTCCTCCTGTAGCTGAGTTCCTTATCGTTTTTGTGTAAAAGAGTTGTTTTGTATTGCCGTGCAAACTGTGCTCTGTTACATACACTATTTTGTCTGTATTTCAGATCTGTATGTTAATTTTTTAGAGCGTGCATGTAAAACCATTACACTGCGTGAGAAAATTCAAGCTTGTAATTTGGCAACCCTTTATAAGAAGGAAAACTGCCAAGACGGAAATATATTTAAGGAACCGTCTGTTCCTTCATAGACAGGTTTTACTGTATTAGATGGCTGGAAAGCGTTGAACAGGAGCTGAGGACACTGGATGTACGAGGATGGAGAAGAGGGACGAATGGAGGTGCATTGTAGGGGCGGTCAAGACCTGCAACGAGCTGTAGAACCAATAATGATGATGATGATTTTAATGTTTACATTATAGCCTATTGCTATGGATCCGAAACATGGACAGTGAGAACTCGACAATTTGCTGGAATCTAAGCTGCTGAAATGAAATTCCTCAGACCAATAGCAGGATATCAAAGAACAGACAAAAACCCAACACAGATATGACAACTGAAATTAGAGGAATTAAACACAACAATAGTGAAATACAGAACAAACTGGAAAGAACACTTAGCAAGGATGACTGAGAATACAATACCAAAAGCAGCACACAGCTATTCACCTCGAGGAAGAAGAAGCTCGGGAAGACCAAAGAAAAGATGGAAACAGCAGCAATTTGGACCTGGAACAGACCAGTAAATAAGCCTAAACCGCGACGAAGAAGAAGAAGAAGAAAGAACATTATATTACATAACCTCAACAGTGTTTTACAATTAATTTTAAAAGTAGTGATTAACCCTTAAATTGGAAAAAAAAAAAAAAAAACACAACTTTCAGTACTGCCGAACCGCAGTAAAAACGGAATCTTGTATAACTGTTATTATTAGTATATTGTATAATTAGGCACACATTTAAGTGGTTTATTTTTGTTCGTTTTCTTATGATTTATTAAAATATTAAATTAATTGAACCAACTGATGTATCCAAAAGGATACATTACGGATTTAAGGGTTAACTTTTCATTGCAAGGAAGAGTACAAGGGAAAATGTGTTATGAGTAGAGAGTACTTGAATTACATTTCTGGAGTAAGAAGAGGGTACCAGCCGACCAAGCAGACGTTAGAAAGATTAATATAATCATGGAGATGAAAACAATTCATTTCCTTAATTCGCGTAATATTTTATATTGGAATTGTTACTGCAGTACAGTATATTTAATCTAATTTTGATCTCAAAGAAGCAGCATTTTACCACCAGTATCTTGTTTATCTGTACTATGTAGTAATTTCTAACCAGTTAAGATGCAGTCGCTACTGGAAAACAGTCATTCTCCATTCTAAATGTGGTATCATAAAATTTGTCATGTGATGAAAGTTAAAAAAATAAATTGTACCTGTTCGTAGATGCCGTCATCCTCAACTTTGTTAAAATATTGTGTATAAAATTAACTGGAGCGCTTTCGGAAGTTATCTTCCATCTTCGGCAGGTTAAGATCCTCAAAAACAAGTCAGTTGCTGCTACAAACAGTTGGAGTGTACATCACCGTACACAACAACGAATAGCGAAAACTCAACCTGCCGAAGATGGAAGATAACTTCCGAAAGCGCTCCAGTTAATTTTATATACAATATTTTAACAAAGTTGAAGACGACCGCACCTGTCAACAGATATATTTTAAATTTTAACTTTCATCTTATGACTATTCACCCCAACGGAATTTGATATGAATTTTACTAGTATTAAAATTTGTCAGCTTGTTGGGTACAACAAATCTTCTATTACCGGTAACTAACGAAAAATTAATATCCGTATTTAGCCATTTTTAATCCTTAGGTCTGTTGTGTTCGCTGGTAATATATATTTTTATTTAACTTATTAAATGTAGGTCTAATGCCACTTCAAAATATATTTTTTGGCGTTATCATATCTAAAAGTTCTTGTAGTCTTAACATAATCACAGCTATGCATCCCTATTCCAAGCTAATACAGTATTTTCCAATCTTCCATGAAAAATTCACCCTCTCAAATCGTGGTTAATGCCATTGTGTCACCCCGGTCTTGGCTTATTTACTGAGCGCTTTATCTCTGGGTTTGATGTACGAAGATACAGTGCCCCTCTTACGCTGTCTCCCATTCGTCTCGCATATCCTGCCTATCGCAGTCTGAAAGAATCAATTGTTCTTATTACATCTGGTTTCTCATAAAAACTATGGAGCTCATTGTTATGTAGTTTTTTCCTATCACCTGTTCATCTGTCGTTGGTAAAAAAAAAATCCTAAGCATTTTTTCTCGGATAAGCTAATCGCAATATTTTAATTCATTCATTTTGAGAATTTTCCTCGTCAGGGAAGGTTTTCTCCAACCAATTTTAATAATTAACATGCGTTTTAAAAATGCATAAATGACTACGAACTTTCACAAAAATAAAAAACAATGGCCTCCAAGGGTGCTCATCCAGTTCGGACAAAGATAATATTAGAAAATAAACCAATAGAACAAGTAGTAACATATAACTTCCTAGGTTGCGAAATATCATACACAGCAGAAACAGATATAAATAAAATAAATAAGTTTAATTATATAACAGGTACACTAAAAAGAACTTTGAAAAATAAAGCCAGGAAAGACTCTATAATGAAATTATACAAGACAATGGCAGGGCCTATTATTACGTATGGATCCGAAACATGGACAGTGACAACACAACAATCTGCCAGAATACAAGTTGCTGAAATGAGATTCCTCAGACCAATAGCACGATATCAAAGAACAGACAAAAAACATAACACAGAAATAAGACAACAACTAAAAATAGAGGAATTAAACTCAACAATAGAGAAATACAGAACAAACTGGAAAGAACACTTGGCAAGGGTGACTGAGAATAGAATACCAAAAGCAGCATACAACTATTCACCACGAGGAAGAAGAAGCTTGGGAAGACCAAGGAAAAGATGGAAAGAGCAGCAATTTGGAGCCGGAACAGGCTAGTAAATAAGCCTAAACCGTGAAGAAGAAGACTACGGACTTATAGACTGTCAGTTTGTAACAAACATTCACAAATACCCCTTAATTAAAGTTCTCCACCAAATTTCCTCATTGAATTCTGAATGTTATTCTTCTAGATTGTTCTTGGTCTTCGTTTTCTGCTCCTTCTTTCAATTTTCCGTGTATAGATGGCCTTTGGTAGTCTTCCATTCACAATTCTTCTTACGTGCCCATACCATATTAGCCTTCTGTGTTCAATCTCATCCATTATAATCACAATATTTTCACGTCTCATAAAGTAAGAGACCATGTTTCGCATCCATATAACTGGAAGAATCATCGTATTATCTCATTTATTCCAATATTTTTAGAGAATTTGGAATTTCAAGAGTCTCTGTAAAGCTTAATAGCATGCGTTCCTAGAGTTGAGCGTATGTTTAATTTATGTCTCCACTTCATTCCTGTTTGTTATTATCTTTTGAGAATAAAGTTCTTACGAACATTTTTTGGCCAAAAAGAGGTGGACAGATAGGTGAATGGAGAAAACTATATAATAGTGAGCTACATGATGTTTATAGAAAGCCAGATATAATAAGAGCAGTTAAGTCTCATAGACTGCGATGGGTAGGACATGTGGCACGTATGGGGAATGAAAGAGGAGCATGGAAACTTCTTGTAGGAAAACCAGAGGGAAAAAGCCAAGTTGGTAGAACAAGAATGAGGTGGAAAATAGCATTATCCATGATTTGAGGGAAGCAGATTATACAGGTGTTGATTGGAAAACATTAGGGCAAGATAGGAATATATGGGGAGCGTATGTCTGCGCGACCATGAACCTACGTGTTAGTTAGTTTTTAGTTCTATTATCGTATCTATGTAAAGTTCATCATCATCATCCAGGGATTAATCCTGTTGGCTCGTTCCGGTTTCATGAAAGCCAGAATTGTTATAATTGTTCAGACCATCTTCTGTGTGGGCGCCCAACATTTTTCCTTCCGTGCGGTTTATAATTTAGCAACAATAATTTTGGAAATCTTCCTTCTGGCATTCTATCAATATGTTCTTTCTAGTCGTTCCTATATTTAATTATTCGGTGTGTAAGTTTTAAAATATTTAGTTCCTTTCTTATATCTTCATTTCTTTTCATATCCAGCAGAGTATATCCTGGTATATTTCTTAAAAATCTCATCTCAGCTGCTTCCAATCTTTGTTCTTGTCTTTTAGTGATCGTCCAACATTCTGACCCATACATCAATACAGGAACAGCCTTCACTTTATAAAATTTAATTTTTGTTTCTTTTCTTGTGTTTTTAAGGGTTCTTTTAATAGTGCCACACATTCGATTAAATCTATTTATTTTGTCATTTATATCTTCAGTTTTAACATATGATAAATTGATACCTATATATATATATATATATATATATATATATATATATATATATATATATAAAACTATTATTCTACCAGTTATACTATATGGGTGCGAAACATGGACTCTTACTTTAAGGGAGGAAAGGAGATTACAAGTATTTGAGAGTAAAGTACTTAGGAAATTTTTGGACCAAAGAGAGTTGAACAGACAGGTGAATGGAGAAGACTACATGACAATGAACTACATGGTCTTTATAGGAAGCCAGATATAATAACAGTTAAGTCTCGTAGACTGCGATGGGCAGGGCATGTTGCACGTATGGGGAATGAAAGACTTGCATGGAAGCTTCTTGTAGGGAAGCGAGAGGGAAGACGCCCAGTTGGTAGACCAAGAATGAGATGGGAGAATAACATTAACTATGATTTGAGGGAAGTAGATTATACAGGGAATGATTGGAAAGCATTAGCTCAGGATAGGGATATATGGAGAGCTTATGTCCTCGCGGCCATGAACCTACGGGTTCGTTAGTGCCAGTGAGTAAGTAAGTAAGATATTTAAAACTGTTCACTTGCTTTAAAATTTTATGTAAAGTTAATAGGCCCTAATGCTTATTTGAAGCGATGCGCAATATAAGATTCTAACTCAGAAATGACAAGTTACCTTCCCAATAGTTTATTATTTAGGATTAGTATCCTTGGGTGATTGTGTTTCCTTTCGTTAGTGACATAAGTTGGGCCACATGGTTTAGGGTAGGCTGAATGGTTTACCTACTCTATTCTTTTAGTAAAATAATTCCCACCCTCCCAGTTACTTTAAAGCCAGACCACTGGAATAGTATTGTGTACGTACTTCAAAAGTAGCCCAGCTGTATTTTCAGGTGCATTGTGAAATGTCATCTGTCCATTCCTTTGACAAACAGGACACTCGCAATATGTATTATGTG
The DNA here is from genome assembly GCA_030220185.1 of Diploptera punctata. Classification (NCBI taxonomy): domain Eukaryota; kingdom Metazoa; phylum Arthropoda; class Insecta; order Blattodea; family Blaberidae; genus Diploptera; species Diploptera punctata. The sequence continues at coordinate 2,237,369 of JASPKZ010007833.1, forward strand.
GAAAAAGTACGTTCCTCTGTGGATATTGTATACATGGAAAAGCCAAGGTTATCCCAGTAGACCACGTGTTCTTTTGGAGAAAGTGGTTACAAGAATCAATGTATTCACTTCAGTTGTAAAACCGTATATCTCGATCGGATTTCATATCCAATAGAAAATATTTATAAGCATCAAGTGAGCGACTTTAGATGAGGATAGGGATGTATGGAGAGCTTATGTCCGCGCGGCCATGATCTTACGGGTGCGATAGTGCCAGTGAGTTAGTTATCAAGTGAGCTACTTGATATAAGAAATATCGAGACAATTTAATTAGGTTTGAAGTTTTAATAAAGGGGCACGCCGTAGCATAGTGGTTAAGGCACTGCGCTACAAGCCAGAAGGTCGAGGGTTGGAGTCCCGGTGGGGGGTCAGGATTTTTTAACTGACCGAAACCTTCTGGCGGCACTATGGCCCTGTGGTCGACTCAGCCTCTAACGGAAATGAGTACCAGACGCTTGTTCTGGCGTAAAGGCAACCGTCACGCAGGACTGATAACCCGACTGACATCAAGTCCCGATTGTCCAGGAAAAGTGGGAGCCTTAACTTCCTACTACCCCAAGGGCCTCCTGAGGCCTGTAGTGGATCACTTTACCTTTTTAGTTTTAATAAATCTAGGAAGACGTCTTACTATATCCCTCCAGTGAAATCTTAAATATTCAAATAATTCTAATACAATCTAGCATATTGTTTTTCGCCCAATTGAAATGCAAACGTCTAGTAAAATATAAATGGAATAGAGAACTTACAAAAGAAAACACTGTTTTATGACTGAAAGTACACTTTCGATGACAGTGTAGCATTTTCCATATCTTACAGTTGTTGCAACGAAAAAAATTCATTATCATCTGGTATCATGACAGCTGCCGCCGTCTTCCGGAAACCAAACGACATTCCTCTTGCCCATCCATTGATTTTCCTCCAATCCTGTGATAATTATTGCCGCTTGCACACCTTCTATCCAGGTTTTCTTTGGTCTTCCTTTCTTCCTCCTTTCCATTGGGATTCATTCCATAAGTTTAGGCAATCTTTGTTCTGGCATTCTTTTGAGATGGCCATACCACTGTAATCTTTTCTTTTCTATAATGTCTATGATGTCCGGCTCCTCTTGTACACCCATAATTTCCCTTATTTTTTTTATTACGTATTGTACCCATTCTAGATTTTCCAGCTGAGTATTTTTCCGAGGCATGATGTTTGGTTTTTTAGCATATTTTTCTTTTTATGATGAACGAGGAGCTGGCACGATGCATCAACCCCGAATCTGGGAAACGGGTAATTTTTGGTAGTGCAGTATCTTACTGCAAGGCAGCAGCTGTAGTTTTGGTCGACCCTGGGTATTTTATTTCCCCAGTACCGCCATGTCTGGTGAACATTCCCCTATCCGCCACCTGGGGAGGCGCCCGATGGGAGACTGGAAACTCCACACGGGTAATTACTTCTAAAATATTGAGTAAAGGTTGTGTGTGTGTGTGTGTGTTCTATCTTACGTAAGTGTAAGATAGGCAGCCATCAAATGTTTTGGACCGATTTCAGCAAGTTCCAAGGCTATCTCGGATTCTTTTGTAGGTCTAGTAAAAAAAAAAGCTTTACAATATATTCCAAGAGGTAAACGTTCCATTGGACGCCCCATGACCAGGTGGAAGGACATGTTTTGAGTATGCACAGGCTTACAGCCTAACCTTGACGTTGAAGAAGAAGAAGTAGCAAAAGAGAGTGAAACATGATTTACGAAGTAGACCTATTTTTAATGGTCAATGGCGTCACAATTCGAAACCAGGATAAAAAAAAAATTCTCCCAGAGGCCTCTTGTTTCAGACTTGGGGTATATGTATGTCCTTAAATATAACATGCAGGACCTACAATTTTACGTTCTGAAGAAAATATTCATAATGTTTACACTCTAAAAACCTATCGATACAGGGCCTAGTTATAATCGCGAATCTCGAATCCAGAATTGTGAATGGTAGCCATTTGATCTCCGAGAATGATAATCGAATTGTCACTAGTTGATCCAAAACGGGTAGCGAATGGATTTTTTTAAAAATAAACATTAAAGAAAGAACAGGAATTATATTCGGTTACTCCTTATTTTGGAGGGCAACGGCAGGCGTTGTCTTGCCCGAACGTTCATTTTTCGTGTCATGACCGGAGAATAAAAATATAATTTACTTTTTTTACCATAAAGTGCATTAATTAATAAGTCGCAAGAAAACTTCTCACTGCCATCTGTTGTGGCTCAAGAACCGTGTATTCTGACTTTATATTGTTGTCGCGCGGAATATGAGGTAATGCAGATGATTTACACATCTGACATAAAACAATCATATTATCCGATCACAGATCCACCTACAGGGTCCAATTGTGAATCTAAACCATCCAGGGACACACACACACACACACACACACACACACACACACACACACACACACACACACACACACACACACACACACACACATCAAATTCGGTCCAGTCGTTTAGACAGTTTTTAATTTAGGATTTCAAGTAAACTTCCACTTCTATTATTGATTTCGCTCATTTTTTGATAACATCTATGTCGGTTTATTTTAATAGGATATACTGAGTTTTAATGTAAAACATCGAAAATTGTGACCGCTTGAGCCATTTTTACACGCTTTATAATATTAGCTTGACCTGTATCTATGTAACGGACCTGTATCTATGTAACGCAATCATTGAACACGATTTTCACCCACATAAAAACATTGGATCGACTTAAAACTTTGTATACTTGTAAAGGACCCATGACAATAATTTTTTTCTAAAATCCTGGCCAAAATCATCAGAAAAAAAGAAATAAAAACCGGTATAATAGGTTGCGGACGTATCGACGTTATAGTCTATCGTTGTGGTAGCTCAGTTGGTAGAGCGGTGGACTGTAGTGGTATATAATTTCAGTAATCCATAGGTCATTGGTTCAAATCCGGCCCGGAGGATTTTTTAGAAGAGTATTAAGCAATTAAATTTTCACGGGATTCCGGTTTATGACAATCAATTAAACTAAAAATTTAAAAAATAGATAATAGTTTAAAAAAACTAAAACTACACGCTTTATTAGAAAACCAAACTAAAAAATAAAAAAAAAAATAATAGTTTTAAAAACTAAAAAACACACTTTATTAGAAAACCGAACTAAAAAATTAAAAATAATTTTAATTTCCAACACGCTTCGGATAAAATTAAAGTGGTCAACAAAAAAATCATCTCCAACACATCTAGAATAAAACTAGAGTTATCTACAAAAAAAATAATTTTACCATCAAAAGCGTGGTTTGCTTTTTATATTTTTACGTTTTCTTCTTTGAGAATTTTCTTTTACCAACATCTGTTTATTATCAAATATATTAATTGATATAGGGCACCCCAGCTTTTTATGGTAAAATGATTTTTTTGTACATAACTCTAGTTTTATTCTAGATGTGTTGGAGATGATTTTTTGTTGACCACTTTAATTTTATCCGAAGCGTGTTGGAAATTACAATTATTTTCAATTTTTTAGTTCGGTTTTCTAATAAAGCGTGTTGTTCTAGTTTTTTAAACTATCATTTATTAAATGTTCACTTCGTGCGAACTTCTACAGCTAATGGTTTTAGAGGATCCAATTGTGCAACTAAACCGTCCAGAGACAGACTCCAACAAACAAACAAAATTCATCAAAATCTGTCCAGTTGTATAGGCATTTTTTAATTTCGGATTTCAAGTAAACCCCCACTTCTAACGGATGGATACTGCTGATTTTTTTATAGTGCATATATCGGTTTATTTTAATGGGAAATTCCGAGTTTTGTTGTGAAACATCGAAAATTGCAATCGCTAGAGCGATTTTTAAATTTTCGTTTGAGGTGAACTCCTACACCTAATTATAATATAACGTAATAGATAACGGTTACCGCATCTGAAACCCTGTATATACAAATTTTCACGAAGATCGTTTAAACGGTTTAGAAGTTTATATATATATATATATGTATATATATATTTATTTATGTATTTGTTTATTTATATTTTTAATGGTTACACATCTTTCTCTGCCTAAAGTTTTATTTTTCTTCTCCACTCGTCTCTATCCATCCACTCCATGTCCTCCAGTCCTCTTCATCTCATTCCAGTTCTTATTTCTTGCATCCATGAGTTTCGAGATCTTCCTTTCCTTCTTCTTCCAGGTGGACACCATTCCAGTGTTTTTCTGGGTAACCTTTCTTCTTGCATTCGTCGTACGTGCTCATACCAATTTAATTGCTTATATCTTATATAATAATCTACTGTTGAATATCTAAATATTCATTTTTTCTCGTATGACAGTATTTCTTATTTTTTTCTAAATTTGAACATTTTGCTGCTTTTCTCAAGAAATCCATTTCCATCGACATAAGTGTTTGTTCTAAGTTTTTGTTGAATTTCCAAACTTTAGCTCCGTATGTGACAGTACTTCTCATTATTGAATTATTTATTTGTAACATATTTGTTCTGGTTATATGTCTGTTCCATAAGACTCCATTTATTATTGCTATTATTGCTCTACTTTTATTTATTCTGTTCTTAATATCACTTTCTTGTTCATCCTCTTTATCTACTTTTACTCCCAGATACTCAAATTCTTCACATCCTCTAAAATACCCCTTTTGATCTTCTAATATTAATTATTCGTTTTCGGCTCCACATCCCATATATTTTTTTTTCTAAATTATTTTCAAAGCCCAGTTATCGTATTCGTAGAATAATTTTCTGAATGTAAAACTTCATATTTTTTAGCAATAATCTGGTCATCCGCAAATAACAGTGTATATATTGTATCTGTTGAACCATCTCCAATTGGTTCTCCCATTTCTGAACTTTTTTGCTCCAGTTTGACAGTGTTTTTATGTGTATATATTTAAATAAGTTAACCAGTGGTGACAATAGAGTAACTGTGTATAATTTTTTTATTTTGTACGTATTTCGCATGTGATGTGATACGTGTATTATATAATTAAGGCATTGCGGTAGTAATTGTATTCACAAGCCACACTTGTATGCAAATCACCATTAGTATTATGTTATTCGCCTTTTCATTTACAGCGTGTGAAACCAGTGTAAATTATATGATAGTATAGCATTAACCATGGGCATTTTAAATTAACGCTTTATGTAACTTGTTTTAATTATCTGGGATGCGTGTTATCGTACCTGCAACATTTGGATATGGCAAAGAAATTAGGGAAATTTTATCAATTATGTGGCTCAATAAGAAGATATTTGAGAAATAAGACCACAAGAGAAACCCAATTAAACAGTAGGCGTTCCAACGTTAAAATAAGAGTCTGAGACTTGGCCTTTAACGATCTCTGATAAACATAAAATTGAGACAATAGAAATCAGATTTCTGTGATCCGTTGCAGGTATATCTTTAAGGGCCGCATGCAAATACATTAGTCTCTACTCAAATTACTTCCAATCACTGGTGAGCTGACTCACCGTGATCAGTTGCTGAGATCGAATTAACGGCCGATTTACCGGTCATGCATGTAAGTTGACGTTTTCGTAATATTGGCAACGAATTACCCAGAATTCTCAGCGATAAAACCACTTCCGTTATTTTCATCTGCTATAGAGGAACGCATTTACGTTTGCGTCCCGCAAATAATACCGTATACAACGACGTCTGCGTCGCGCAATATTACGCCGATTCTCCTGTTCTTCCAGTTGAATTCTTTGGTAGACTCTATCAAATTCCTCTTCTCCGCGTATACCGAAAACATGATCGAAGCCTTCAAGGTCCGACATCTTGGATAAAGCTGCAAAGGTTTCAAACTACATCGGTTACCATCTGTTCCCATCGGTTCCCTTCGGGATTTTCACGATAAGTTTCTATCTTGAGCTATGATCTTAAGGTACCTCGTCAGGTAGCTTACAATTATTATCGCATGAATAGATTTCTGAGTAAGCAAAATGTATTTGGATAAAACTTTCTCAGCAGAGAACCTCTTTTACTGTATAATGTGTTCAAACATTCGACCCTAAGACACCAAAAGAGAAGTCAAGATATAGAGATGACGCTTTATGTAACTTGTTTTAATTATCTGGGATGCGCCTTATCGTACCTGCAACATTTGGATATGGAAAAGAAATTAGGGACATTTTAACAATTATGTGGCTCAATAAGAAGATATTTGAGAAATAAGTCCACAAGAGAAACCCAATAAAACAGTAGCCGTTCAAACGTTAAAATACAGGACAAGTCAAAATGTTGTGCAGGTTTTCAGAAATTTATTATGTGAAATGTAATGAACATATAATATCGTGAGACATATTGTATGAAAGGTAAACTCTCAAAGTTTAGTTGTCCACTTCTAAAGTTCCGCGTTCACCCGCAAGATGTCAACAGCAGAGCAGTAAAGGAAAATGGCGTTGACTGGGGACCAGAAGTCTTTCTGTGTGCTTGATTACCATGTAAACAACTCTGTGACTAGTGTTCAACGACATTTCCGTACCAGATACGATAAAGACCAGCCGGATGTGAGATCCATTCGTAAGTGGTACACACAATTTAGGGATTCAGGCTGTATCTGTAAACGAAAATCGACTGGCCGTCCGTCGACGAGTGAAGAGACAGTCGAACGCGTTCGCACATGCTTCGTGCGGAGTCCACAGAAATCCACCTACCGGGGAGCGACAGAACTTCAACTACCACAAAAAACTGTATGGCGGATTCTCCGGAAACGTTTACAGATGAAACCCTACCACTTGCAACTGGTTCAAGCCTTAAAACCCCCGCCGATTATGCTTTGCGAGCGTCCTTCTGTGTTGATTTTTCTCGCATTAATGGAAGAGAATGAGTTCCATGAGAGGGTAGTTTACAGTGATGAAGCGACTCTTCCACCTTTCAGGAAAAGTGAATAGACACAATGTAAGGATTTGGGGAACTGGTAACCCCCATGCAACTCTGGAACATCAACGCGATTCTCCGAAAGTGAATGTCTTTTGTGCCATTTCCCATGCAAAGGTTTATGGGCCCTTTTTCTTTCATGAACGTACTGTGAACGGACATGTTTTTCCTTGATATGCTACAACAATGGCTCCTTCCGCAGCTTGAAGCGGATAGTCCAGATTTCATTCTGCAGTTGGATGGTGCCCCTCCACATTACCATGGCAGTGTTCGAGACCATTTGAATACGGCTTTACCACAACGCTGGATAGGCCGTGCATCTCAGGGTGATCAACAACTCATTCATTGGCCACCTCGTTCACCAGATCTAACCCCGTGTGATTTCTTCATGTGGGGTCTTGTAAAGGATCATGTTTACGTACCACCACTTCCAACAACACTGCATGAACTGCGTGCCCGCATCACAGCAGCCATTGCTGATATCGACTGCGGACTGCTACAGAAAGTTTGACAGGAGATTGAATATCGGCTTGACATCTGTCGTGTAACAAAAGGCGCTCACATAGAACATCTGTGAATATTTAAAAAAAAAACTTTGAGAGTTTACCTTTCATACAATATGTCTCACAATATTATATGTTCATTACATTTCACATAATAAATTTCTCAAAACCTGCACAACATTTTGACTTGCCCTGTACAGGTCTGAGACTTGGCCTTTAACGATCTCTGATAAACATAAAATTGAGACAATAGAAATCAGATTTCTGTGATCCGTTGCAGGTATATCTCTAAGACGCCAAAAGATAAGTCAAGATATCAGAGATGAATTACAAACATGTAATATAAACGAGAGAATATACAGAAATAAATATATTAAATGGTTTGAACATGTGCAAAGAATGCCATTTAATAGTTTATCAAAACAAATATTTTATTATAGACCTGAAGGCCGAAGAAATGTAGGAAGACCGAAACTACGTTGGAAGGATGACTCCTAGCATATTGTGCAGCGGGGAGCGGAACGGAGAAATAGATGATGATTTTTCCCTTAATCAAAATCGAAAAGTGTTAAATGTTAGTTTAAACTAAACAACAAGTTACACAAAACAGAATTAATAGAATAGTTTAAAAAAAATCACAATTTGGGCATTGACCTGTTTCGGATCCAAACAGGTCTTTCTCCCTGTGGGTTGCACGCCTATTGTTTAAACGCTGTGTTTGAGATTGTTTCTTCACATCCTGTCTTAAACGTTATGTTGCCTCTGAACTGATTGGTAATGTTTTAATTCCTCGACATTTAATTATCTTGATTATAAAATGTCCCGCGCCGTAGCCGAGCGGTTAAGGTAGGAAGCCTTGGCGCAGAGCTACGGGACTTGCGCTGGTTCGAGTCTCCATGGGGGAAGAAATTTTCTCATGGTATTTCGGCCAGTATGGGACCGGTGCTCACCCAGCATCGTGAGGCAATTGGGTAGCTACAATAAGTAGCGGCTCCAGGTTGAGGGACCAGCTATAACGGCTGGGGGACTCGACATGCTAACCACATGTCACCCCTACACTGGCTGTTGATCATCTACCTTTGTGATTGACACATGTGGATGTGAAGGGCCAGCAGCCGGCCGGTAAAAGGGCAACCGCTGAAAAGTGGAAAGACCCTCAATCGGAATCGGATTATAAAATGATTATATCACCAACGGATCTGTGCCTCTTTAGCGCTGCAGTCGTTCTTAGAAATGTTAACGCTTGTACTCACTCCATTTCATGCGCTTCCCTCCCACCACGCCAAACAGCAGCCAGGATAACTTTCCGAGTAGGGATGTTGCCAAACTTCCCCCGAACAGTGTCATGGATCTTGAATACTGAATAATGTAAGGTTAATTATTACTTCTTCGTATTTAAGTAGGTTTAATGACGGTGATTGACTTTTATTATTTGCTTAGTAACATTTCTTTCATCACTCCATGCTACAGTGTTCATGTTCAGTTGACAACACTGGACTGCAAGTGCAAATAACCTGTCGTCCAAGAAGGCTCAAAAGTGTGAGTAGTGGGAGGAGCGAAAGAAAAGAGAGAGATAGGAATGCAGGGAGGGAAATGATTTACTGAGGCAGAAAAGGAATTCCTGTTTAGTTCCCATATCTTACGGGGACGCAGGTTAGTCAGACTACTTAAATCTACAACAGACATTTGTTAGCATTAAAAATCATAACTATATTAGAACTATTTAAACTAAAATGGTTTGTGGCTTTTGACAATCTCTTTACCAGTGCCTTAGTTTCATGTTGGGTAAAGTCAGTATCACAATTATTTCTCTAACTCACTGGCTCTATTGAACCCGTAGGTTCATGGCTGCGTGGATATAAGCTTCACATACATCCCTATCTTGAGCTGTTTTCCAATCATCCCTTGTATAATTTACTTCCCTCAAATCATGGTTAATGTTTCTCCCGCCTCATTATTGGTCACCAACTGGGCGTTTTCACTTTCGTTTTGCTACACGAAGTTTCCATACACATCTTTCATTCCCTATTTGTGCCATATGTCCTGTCCATCGCAGTGTACGAGACTTAACTGTTCAAATTATATCTGACTTCCTGTAAAGACCATGTAGCTCACGGTTATGTAGTTTTCTCCATTTACCTCTATGTTCATCTCTCTTTGGTCCAAACATTTTTCTAAGAACTTTATTCTCAAATACTCCTAACCTCCTTTCCTCCCTTAAAGTAAGAGTCCGTGTTTCACATCCATATAATATAACTCGTAGAATAATAGTTTTATATATTTTCAGTTTAACTTTTTTGAAAGGAGTTGGGACAAGATTGGAATATATTTATTTTTTATCGTAATATTACTTTTATTAAATTATTTAATTGCTACTGGAGATGTGTTAGAAATACGCAGAAGTCTTGACTACAGTTGTATAAGCAGCAAGTGTTAGCTTGTGCAACAAGACCTTGACTGTACTGTCAGCCATGGAATTCCTGGTTTTATCAGATTCAGTAAATGCCGCTCTAATATCAGTTCGGTTCAGTCCATTTTGTAACTAGTGTCCATCCTCTGTAAGCAATACAACGTTGATGACATGATTTTACATTTCAAAAACATTTTAGAATATGCTGGGTTAACGAGAAATGTATCTGTTCTGCATTAATCATGCTTGGGTTATTTGTGGGATTAATGCTGAGAAGCGATTGCTAGATCAGCGTCCTTCGTAATAAACTCATTCGTTAATATAACAAAATAAAAATAATAGCTTTTCTGTAAATCTGAATGTATATTATTTATATACAGAATTTAAATGTTTACACATCTTTGTGTGCCTAAAGTTTTATTTTTCTTCTCCACTCGTCTCTATCGATCCACTCCATGTCCTCCAGTCATCTTACTCTCATTCCAGTTCTTATTTCTTGCATCCATGAGTTTCGAGGTCTTCCTTTCCTTCTTCTTCCAGGTGAAGACCATTTCAATGTTTTCCTGGGTAACCTTTCTTCTTGCATTCGTCGTATGTGCCTATACCAATTTAATTGCTTATATATATATATATATATATATATATAATGGACCGATTTTGATGACTATTTAACTCATGCCCCAAATGGGAGTCAATGACCAATCACGTTTCAATGATTTCTGTTTTACAACCAATCAGAGTCGTGTTTCACGAAATATTTATCAGTGTTATAATTACCATATATTAAACAAAGCTCCTCGTTTTTAATATTCTGAACAGGTCTGACCGTTATTTTGCAGTGACTGAGCCTATAAGAAATACGGCTACCAGATTGTATATATAGTGCATACATGTCAACATTTGTAGCAATTTATTATACCACCAAAAAAAGAAACCACTGTTTGACTTTCTTAAATGTATTTTTTCCCAGGTAATAATCCAGAAAAATATAATTGTAATATTTACATCATACGACATCAGAAATGAATTAATATACAGATTGATGTTTCATTTTTTCTCCACTAGAGAGCATTCTTACAATATTGCGTTCCTTTGGCAATAAATAGTATGATCTGGTTGCAGTGATAAACAAAAGAAGCAGTAGAAGCGTACCTATCGTTTCTCATTTGTTTTCAAACATCGCCGTTTGCATTAAATATATAAATATTTTGAAATAACTACAGTTAAATAATGATTTGTGAGTAAACAGCTTAATTTTATTCGTTAAATAGTCCTAACAAATGCCACTCTTGATTTCCAAATTCTCTAGATAAATTCACTCCTCACTTCGTGAGTCGTGAATTTATCGATAATTTGGAAATCACTCGTGGCATTACTTATGAAAATTTGTTGTCTCTCTCGATGGTTTAGATTCAGAATTGGACCCTCTAATATCATTAAGAGCAGGAGTTCACTGAAGTAAAAATTGAAAAATCGCTCCAGCGATCACATTTTTTGATCACAACGAATCTCGGTATACCCTATTAAAATAAATCGAGGTAGATATTATCAAAAAAATGAGTGAAATCCGACAATTAGAAGTGGAGGTTTACCTGAAACCCGAAATTAAAAACTACCTAAACGACTGGACCGATTTTGATTAAGTTTTTTGCGTGGTTGAGTGGGTCCCTGGATGGTTTAGATTCACATCTGGACTCTCTAAAAAACCATCGGGTGTAGGAGTTCACCTGACGTGAAAATTTAAAGATAGCTCTAGTGGTCACAATTTTCAATGATTCACAACGAAACTCAGTATATCCTATTAAAATAAACCGAGGTAGGCGTTAACAAAAAAAATGAGCGAAATTCGACAATCAGAAGTGGGGTTTACCCAAAATCCGAAATTAAAAACTGACTAGCAACCGCCATGTTTGGTTCGTCTCAGCGTATACCATACAATTTAATCAACCTTTAATGTTTAGTTTATTTAGGCGTAGCAACGCACACCGGGTATTAGCTAATCATAATATATAAAGACAAACCTGACTCCAATTGGAGATTATCTTTCGGCACAAGTGTCCCGCGCCGTAGCCGAGCGGTTAAGGTAGGAATCCTTGGCGCAGAGCTACGGGACTTGCGCTGGTTCGAGTCTCCATGGGGGAAGAAATTTTCTCATGGTATTTCGGCCAGTATGGGACCGGTGCCCACCCAGCATCGTGAGGCAATTGGGTAGCTACAATAAGTAGCGGCTCCAGGTTGAGGAACCAGCTATAACGGCTGGGGGACTCGACATGCTAACCACATGTCACCCCTACACTGGCTGTTGATCATCTACCTCTGTGATTGACACATGTGGATGTGAAGGGCCAGCAGCCGGCTGGTAAAAGGGCAACCGCTGAAAAGTGGAAAGACCCTCAATCGAGGTTCATGGCCGCGCGGACATTAGCTCAACATGCATCCCTATCCTGAGCTAATTTTTTCCATTCATCCTTGTATAATCTACTGTTCTCGAATCATAGATAATGCTATAGTCCCACCCCATTCTTGAACTACCAATTGGGCGCCTTGCCCTTGGTTTTCCTATAAGAAGTTTCCATGCAGGGAACGAGCTTGCTGACGTTCTAGCGAAGAAAGGTTCCAGCATCCTACAACAAACAGCTACCAAATCATGCAGCAAAGAGATTCATTCGGAAATACCTACATCTCGAACTCCCATGAATGCGAAATTTCAGCAAGTAAAGCGAACAAAGAGACATATGAAATCGAAAACATCCCTAACAACCAAATAGTATATTGTAATGCGAGGTTCAGAAGTGGTTTTTACAGAAGCGAGGAAATTATTTTTTACAGGATGGCGCTTTCAAAATAACAAATAAATAATAGTAAAATAATAGCATCTTTGTTGGAAATATTTGCGTTCATTATAAACAACTGACTAACGTTAAGTCAGGCCAACGTTTACACGGTAAATTCCAAAATAATTTAGTTGAGACTACAGTAGGCCGTGACACCAATCAGATGTAAAATGGCGGCAGGTACGAATTCATTTTTATATTGTTTCAAATAAAGTTCAGTTCATTTAAAATGCAGTGATTTGTTTCGTATAATGTATATTAACACTACCTTTTGGATATATTTTTGAAAATATTTATTTTATTTATTTATTTATTTATTTATTTAGCCTGGTGGAGTTAAGGCCATGTGGCCTTCTCTTCCACTCACCAGGACGAACATATATTACATCAGAATATAACAATCACAATTAACTCTAATATTAAATACTAAATGAAGATTTGATCAATAAGATAATATCTATTATATTACCATCTATGATACGATCAGTTAATGATAGTCAAGATTAAGACTAAAACTAATAATAAAATGTATTCTAACAAGATAAATTAAGTTGTTGGTAGATCTATGATACGATCAGTTAATGACAGTCAAGATTAAGACTAAAACTAATAATAAAATGTATTCTAACAAGATAAATTAAGTTGTTGGTAGATCTATGATACGATCAGTTAATGACAGTCAAGATTAAGACTAAAACTAATAATAAAATGTATTCTCATCATCATCATGAACAAATTCGTTTTAGGCCATGTGGCCTGTACGGTAAACCTAGCGAAGATGGTCTTGATCTTTCCACCGATGTTTTGGTCTTCCTTGGTCCCTATGTCCAGTTGGGGTATATTGGAATGCCAATTTTGGAAGTCTATTTCTTGCCATTCTTCTCAGATGATTTTTCCATTCTTGTTGGTATCTTTGGATATCTTCATTTAAACTTGCTATAAAATGTATTCTAACAAGATAAATTAAGTTGTTGGTAGATCGTCCCTGTCTAATGTAGGGGCATATATAAAAAGACAAAAAAAAAAGAGAGATATAGAAAACTAACTTTAAGGTTATACAACATTTAAACAAATGAAAATATTTATAAATTTTAATATTATTTTGATAAATAATTCTATCAGTGAGGTGTATAAGTTAGTTTGTTATTAAATAATTCTTTAGTTTGTTTTGTGAAGCATGTTATAGTTTGACAGTCTCTGACATAGGGCGGAAGGGAATTCCATGTTTAGTCAAGTGAGACTGTAAAAGATAATGAATAATGTACAGTGTGATGAGGAGGGATATAAAGGACAATGTGCTGATGCGATTGAGTGTCAAGATTGGTGTCGGATAGTCTGATGAAGCGGCGTGTTAAATAATTAGGCAATGATGTATGAAGTATTTTATAGAGAAGGGATAGGGAATGGACAGTCCTACGATCTCTGAGACTAAGCCACGATAATTGTTCCAGGGACGGTGTAACATGGTCATTGTACATAGTATATATAAAGGGCAGTGGTTTTACTTCCCGCACTAGGTAGGTAATTTGTAATATTACAGTATAGTTATTTAGTTATTTGTAGGTTGGCAACCCCGAAATTTAGGAAATTGAACTTTCTATCGTGGTCGTCATTGTTGTTAGTACGACAGAACGCACTATTGTGCAAAAAAAGTTTTTTTTTTTATATATTTTGAGATATGTACTTTGTCATACCGCGACTACGATTTTTGGATGATCATCAGTAGATGTGTCTAGTATGTCTGTTGTGTGTATAGGCCTATAAACGTAAATTTTGAATATAATATAAAATCGTAATTGATGTGAAATGAGTTCAGGAATTTATATTGAAAGCCAAGGAAAACTACTACGAAAAATTTCCAGTTTAATTGCCCCAAGATTTGAACTCAGGATATCTGAATACAAAGAATACCTGAGCCAAATCATCTAGTAGAAATATTTTGTTCGTCATTGAGATCATCTTCAAGGTATGGACCTGTTGGCCCGTTCCGCTCCTCGATGCACAATATGCACAGGTCGTCCTTCCAACGTCGTTTTGGTCTTCCTACATTTCTTCACCCTTGAGTTTTATAATGAAGAATCTGTTTTGATAAACGATTGACATTTTTTGTACATGTTTAAACCAATTACATTTTATTTCTGTGTATTCTCTCGTTTATATTATATATTTGTAATTCATCTGATATCTTAACTTCTCTTTTGATCTCAAAAAGATACACCTGCAGCGATCTCAGAAATCTCATTTGTATTGTCTCAATTTTATGTTTATCAGAGATCGTTAAAGACCAAGTCACAGACCCTTATGTTTGTATTTTATTTGTACCCAAAAATCAAAATTAACGGAGTCAACTGCATTTACAAATTTTACTGACTCACGCTAGATCGAAGATCGTCATCATCATCGCTCCAGGGATTAGGCAATTGCCCGTTCCGACTTCATAATGCATCAGCCCAACGTCTTCTAGGTCTTCCAACATCACGTCTTCCTCTTGCTTGATAATTTCGTGCTAACAATGGATATCTCTCCTTACTCATTCCATCCATATGATCAATCCATTTCTGTCTGTAATTCATGACCTTATCCACCGCTGTGGTCTCGAGGTAGCGTGCTGCCTTGTCACGCAGCGGGCCCGGGTTCGATCCCCGGTCGGGGCAGTTTTTCTGGGTGAGGTTTTTATCGGGGTTTTTCCTCACCTGTAAGACAAATGTGAGGAAAACTTTAAGGCCCAAACGGTCCCCGAAATCATGTGGCCATCATCCTTATCATTATCATCCTTACCATTATCATTATCATCATCATCCTTCACCGGTGTGGAAAGCAACGGGAAGCTGCCACACCTACACAATTCCCTAGTAAAGCTGCAAGCATAGGATGAAAATGCTATGATTGCAGTGAAGGACCTGCCTTCGGGCAGAATTACTATGGATGGATCCAATAAAGGCTGTACTTTCAATATTCTTCTCTTATATCCTCATTTCTTATTCTATCAAGTCTTGTAGCCTACATCCTTTAACTTGTAAAAATGTATAATGTTATGGCGGTTCCCTCAATATTGTATGGATGTGAAACTTGGGCTCCAATGAAAAAACAGAAGGATAGAATACAGACGGCGGAGATGAGGTTCCTAGATCGAAGATTCGATTAATATAATATATTTATAGAGTAGTTTTTTAATATAAATTTGCAAATGTTGACTTTTTTATTTGTCTGTTTTTAGCTTTGTAACTTACATATTCATATTATAACCGTTTGCTTATAAAACTGTTCTATGTTGATTTTTTTAATTGATGTTGATTACTAAGGGCTGCATACGAGTGCAAACTCTCCAGAGCCCAAGGTGTTGCGAATATAACTAGGTAAAGTAGATTTCTACGTGACTTAGCCGTATTGTGCTCGCTCTAACGTGTAAGAGAGAGAGAGAGAGAAAAGAGAAAAAAACTCTAACGGAAGTATAGATTCGCTATAAAATACTAAACTAAGTACAGCCATGCAGAAATATACATAGTACTCTATTCTATTTCAGTATATTATTTAATTCTTACATTTTTTTCGACATGCTATG
Organism: Diploptera punctata; assembly: GCA_030220185.1. Classification (NCBI taxonomy): domain Eukaryota; kingdom Metazoa; phylum Arthropoda; class Insecta; order Blattodea; family Blaberidae; genus Diploptera; species Diploptera punctata. Next base: position 2,253,604 of record JASPKZ010007833.1, read on the forward strand.
TGTTTTTAGTTCACCACTATGGTCTCGAGGTGGCGTGCTGCCTTGTCACGCAGCGGGCCCGGGTTTGATTCCTGGTCGGGACAGGCTCCTGGGTGAGGTTTTTCGGGGTTTTTCCTCACCTGCAAGACAAATGTCAGGAACTTAGGGCCCAAAGGTCCCCGAAAACCACCCGGCCATCATCATAATCATCCTTATCATCATCATCATCCTTCACCGGCGTGGAAAGCAACGGGAAGCTGCCACGCATATAATCCCATAGTAGAGTTGCAAAGCATAGCTTGAAAATGCTATGATTGCAGTGAAAGACCTGTCCTCGGGCGAGCTCTACAACCGACTCATGTCCCAAATGGGAGTCAATGACCAATCACATTTCAATGATTTTTTATTTACAACCAATCACACTCGTTTTTCACCTCGATTTTATCAGTTTAATTTTATTAGTGTAAAATCAAGCTCCTCCTTTTTAACATTCTGAATAGGTCATAGCATTATTTTGCAGTGACTGCATATGGCTATCAGGTTGTATATATAGTGCACGAATTTAACCTTATCGTGGTTGCGGGAGATAATATAACAAACATTTGTAGCAATTGATTATACCACACAAAAAAAAAAAGAAACCACTGTTTACATTTTCTTAAACGTATTTTTTCCTAGATAATAACGTTCCAGAAAAATATAATTGACATATTTACATCATAGGACATCAGAAATTAATTAATATACAGTTTGATGTGTTTTCATTTTTTCTCCACTAGGGTGCATTCTTACAATATTGCGATCCTTTGGCAATAAATAATATGATCTGATTGCAGTGATGAACAAGTGAAACATAACGTATCTCATTTGTTTTCAAACATCGCCGTTCACATTAAATATATAAATATTTTAAAATAAGTATGCTTAAATAATGATTTGTAAGTAAACAGCTTAATTTTATTCGTTAAATAGTCCTAACAAATGCCACTCTTGATTTCCAAATTGTCTAGATAAATTCACGACTCACGAAGTGAGAGAGAATTTGGAAATCACTCGCGGCATTACTTACGATTAAGCCCATCTTTCCTTTATTTATTTTTTAGTTCGTCACGGTACAATAATCCTGAGTAGGTTTACGTTCAAAGTCCAACTTCGAATTGCGACGATAGTGACGAAATATTAAAGAACGTTTTTAAATAAAACAATACCTACTATTCGTCCATGTTATAAAAATATGTGCTAAAAATACGGTAATTTTTGGATTAAGAATGATAAATAGTGCTCGAAAGTTGAGGAAAAAACATGGTCTTTATAGGAAGCCAGATATAATAACAGTTAAGTCTCGTAGACTGCGATGGGCAGGACATGTTGCGCGTATGGGGAATGAAAGACGTGCATGGAAACTTCTTGTAGGAAAGCCAGAAGGAAAACGCCCAGTTAGTAGACTAAGAATGAGGTGGGAGAACAACATTAACTATGATTTGAGGGAAGTAGATTATACAGGGAATGATTGGAAAGCATTAGCTCAGGATAGGGATGTATGGAGAGCTTATGTCCGCGCGGCCATGAACCTACGGGTTCGATAGTGCCAGTGAGTAAGTAAGTAAGTAAGTTGAGGAAAAATCCTTTTTTTACATTTTACGTCTGAAGACGAGGCCCAACTTAACATATAAACATTTTATGTCATTGTAGCCCAGAAAATGATGGGTTTTATTTGTCCATTTTGTTCATTTTCGACTTTTTTTGGCTTATTGGTCCTTTTTTTTTTAGTCCTTAACGGCTTTTTTTTGTAACTTTAGCTTCTTTTGACTTCATTTATAACATGTGTATAATTCAAGAATCCGCAGAGTCTAGTCTCAATTCCAATTTCTTTTAAAAACACTATCTAGTTTTACTTTCCGAAGATTTTTCACAATTCAAACACTTTTGTCCTGTGAGAAAGTCTCACAAAATATCCCGTTATTTTTAACCAGCCTATTGACAGTTTATCAGTCTGTCATTATAATAATAAAGTATGAAAGAAGAAATATTTTCAGTCATCAGTTTTTTTGGCAATGTTTGTTGCATTTTACTAGAATTTTGTACTTTTTAAAACATTTTTATTACATTCATTAAAGATACAGTTGAAACTAAAATTATTTATATTGACTTAGGCTTTCACGGCCGGAGTTATCATGATGATCTTCTATAAGATTTCCGGGCTGTTGTCCTTGGTCTTGAGGTTTGTACCCTTGAGGATGCCGGACGCAGTCTCTGGCGAAACGTCGGGGAACTACAAGCCTCAAGACCACGGCCAACAGCCCAGAAATCTTCTACAAGATCATTAAAATTATTTAATTTTTCTTCTTAGTCCTTTTCTTTTTTTCAGTTTTTATTAATTTTTAGGATATCTTTAGGTATTTTTAAACGTCTTCTATAGACTTTTATAAGTCCTTTACTTCAGAGCCCTAATGATAAATGTTTAGCGATCCCTACCTTCTACATTAAGTACTGCCTGTTTAAAAACTGAACACAGTATTTATAATGAGCGACAGGGAAAGGAGTACTACATAACCGCGGTTGTTTAATGACGTTAAAAGAAAGATAATCTGGCAACCTTGTTAAACTTGGCCAGAATTGTCACTTTCTCTGTTAATTGCAGTCAATTCTACACGCTATGTAGATTAAGGCCGGTTTGGTCATGTTGTTCTATCTACATTACTGATGAAGTAGCTAGATTATCTGTAGTCTCCAGGAAGCGTGCTGCCTTGTCATGCAGCGGGCCCGGGTTCGAATTATGGTCGGGACAAGCTTCCTGGGTGAGGTATTTTTCGGGGTTTTTCCTCACCCGTAAGTCAAATGTCAGGCAGCTTTGAGGTCTTACAAAAGCCTTACGATGAGGGATAATTCTATTTATTATTTCACAAGTATTTTTCTTTCTCTCATTGTTTGAGCCATCTTCCACGGCAGATTATCCCCCATTATTGATATTGGGTCCCCTGCCAAAAGGTCCCCGAACATCATCTGGTCATCATCATCCCCGCTGTGGAAAGCAACGGGAAGCTACCACAACTATAATTACCTAGTAAAGCTGCAAAGCATAGCATAGAAATGCTATGATTGCAATGGAGGAACTGCCCTAGGGCAGAACTCAATAAATAAATTCCTTATGTTGGAATTTAGGTTTATTTTAGTCATTTGTTAATAGACCTATGCTGATAAGCAAGGGGAGGATTCCTATAACATGTCATATTTTTACCAAAGCCTATATTCTAAGTTTCAGGTAAGTCAAAACATTTATATATGCCTTATTATTAAGATTAAGTGGTTTTATTGGAGGATAAATTATATTTGAAGAGAAAAATTTTCGCCTAGACCGGGACTCGAACCCGGGACCCTTGGCTTTCCGGGCCAAGTGCTCTACCAACTGAGCTACCGAGGCGAGTTACGATCTAGACGCAAATTTTTCTCTTATGTACGTTGTGATTCCCTCGCGCCAAATGCTTGAAACCTATAGCTTCTATCTTTGCAAATGGCGGCTTCTTAGTTAAGATGACATTTATTGGGAATTTAACACTACTTTACAGCCAGTAGGGCTTCTATTGACGATTTTATTATTAATTTAACACTTCTCATTGAAGGATAAATTATATTTGAAGAGAAAAATTTTCGCCTAGACCGGTTTTATTGGGCCTTGAAAGTCATATTTCTCACTTTTTCAGATCTTTGGTCATACTTCTGCTTATTTCTATGATAAAGTCTATATTGGTCATATTTTGGGTTTTTTTATTACCCTAGTCATCAGGCGATTGGAAATAACCAACATTGTATCTGTATAAAAATTGTCTGTTTCACAGTTCACTTGTTTGGAAGGTTTCTGTTAACAGGTAGCAAACGTTTGCACTGGACAATAGAAGAAGATTTCCTTTTTCTTATGATACAATTGAAAATGTACATGAATGGACAATTAATATAGTATGGGTAAAAAAATCATTCAATTATAAGGTCATATTTTTGTCTTTTTAGGTCATATTTAAACTTTTTTTTTTAGGTCGTAAATGCATGCATATTTTCCATTTTTTAGATCATAGAAATCCACCTCTTACTGATAAGGATACAGTACATACCCGCAGTTATTTTTGTGATTATCTTTTTCATTATCATTTAGGGTCTAAATTTTAAACTATACACAATAGCAGGGGTTGGCAAGAAATTTTAGGTGGGGTCCTGATGCGTTTGAAAAATTTTGTCGAGGCCCTAAATTTTTGTTTTCATTTTCACTCACAAAATTACATGAAATACAATTAGATAGGCATATTTGTATTAAAAATCAATGAGAGAAATTACATTTGTGGTCTTGAGCTAGTTTTTAGACGCTTTATATTAGCTTGACCTGTATCTATCCATGTAATGGAATCTTTCAACACGATTTTCACCCACTTAAAAACATTGGATCTCTTGAAACTTTGTATACTTGTAAAGAACCAATGACAATACAATAATTTCATAATTTTTTTCTATGATCCTGGCCAGGATCATCAGGATATCAAATAAATAAAAATCGGTATAATAGGTTGCGGACGTATCGACTTTTTGTCCATCGTTGTGGTAGCTCAGTTGGTAGAGTGGTGGAATGTAATGATATATAATCTCAGTAATCCATAGGTCGCTGGTTCAAAATTTGAGAGGAGTATTACTCTCAGCTCATACTACAATATCGAATTTAAAGATATTTACATTTTTAGAAAATCAAACTTGGAAACAGCAGCAATTTGGAGCCGGAACAGGCTAGTAAATAAGCCTAAACCGTGATGAAGATGAAGAAGAAAACCAAAATAAAAAATAAATAATTGTTACTAAAACAACACGCTTTATTAGTAAACCGAACAAAAAAAGAAAAATAATTTTAATTTCCAACACGCTTGGGACAAAATTAAAGTGGTCATCAAAAAAAAAAATCATCTCCAGCACATCTAGAATAAAACTAGAGTTATCTACAAAAAAAATAATTTTACCATCAAAAGTGTGTGGTGCTCTATATCAATTAATATATTTGATAATAGACAGATATTGGTAAAAGTAAAGTCTCTAAGAAGAAAACGTAAAAACCATAAAAAGCACCGCACGCTTTTGATGGTAAAGGTATTTATTCTTTTGTAGATAACTCTAGTTTTATTCTAGATGTGTCGGATATGATTTTTTTTGTTGGCCACTTTAATTTTATCCCAAGCGTGTTGGAAATTAAAATTATTTTTCATTTTTTAGTTCGGTTTTCTAATAAAGCGTGTTTTAGTTTTTTAAACTATTATTTTTTATTTTTTAGTTTTGTTTTCTAATAAAGCGTGTTGGTTTAGTTTTTTGAACTATCATTTATTTAAAGTTAATTTAACAAGTTAACTTAAAGAGCAACTTATGCGAAGAGTGTCTTCAAGGTGGGAGGCCATTAATCTTGAGCGATATTTGTGCCGACGCACCGCAAAGGAACTCTGACGATCAAACTGTATGTTAGCACACGCCAAAGGAACCGTACTACAAAGGAGGCGCTTCCATATCAGAGGTCGCAGGCGCCGAGTACACCCGCCCGAAAGATAAGTTTCAATAAGTGTTGTTTAGCTTTCGTTCGAGTTACGAACACAAATATTGCGTTTAAATGAATATGACTGCTCCGATTAAAAGAGGCTTCAGATGTTGCCAAAGTCAGAAATAGATTTATAAAATTTCTTATTTAATTAAACAAAATGATTGTATTGTACAGGGTTTTTATGTGGATCGACATAGCATAATACGCTGTGCCGGCCGGTTAGCTTCTCTTTTTCCGCCCCCGCTCTCCAGCGAACTCTCTTGCGCTGCACAGCCTAGCAACTACAATGAGTAACAAAGTTGTTTTGATGTTTGAAATGTTGAAAGAATATAACTACTTAAATGAATGTTATTTGTATTAGCCTAATTGGAAATTTTCTTTTTGTGTATGAGGTCATTTTTGGCGACCCATTTTTTGACCTTCCGCGGTCCGGACTTGGATCGCGGTCCGCCAGTTGAAGACCGTTGCACTATACAGTAAGAATTTAAATTAATATTTACTGGTAGAAACAATTTTACGTTTAATATCGATATGGCCAGTACATTACATCATTGATAGTTACGGATCTTTGCATTCAATGTATAAAAAATAAAAATAATTACATTTAGTGCAAAGCGAGGCTGCCAATACAGCATGATTTGTTGTAAAATCCATATGCTCAGCCAGCTGTGACGACTGCTCATGTAATAATGTTTTTGTTTGTCTTTGGCGCGTGATTAAGCTGTTATTAGAACAGGATGAAGCGAAGCGAATGATCTCCATCAACGAAATAAATACTGCATTTTGTGCACCCTAACTATCAGTGGCGTTTCAGGAGAGACAGCAATTTGCTTTGTGACGTCATATAAAACTATGATTCTTTTTCAAAATACGAGAGAAAAGATGCACCCAATTGCGTAAATTCCGCTAAATCGTAACACGGATCTTTTGTGCACCCTAACTATCAGTGGCGTTTCAGGAGAGACAGCATTTTGCTTTGTGACGTCATTTAAAACTGTATGATCCTTTTTCAAAGTACGAGAGAAAATATGCACGCAATAGGGTAAATTCGGCTAAAATCGTAACACGGATAATTTCGTTTACAACGAGGTTGTACTGGCAAGAAAAAATATTATTTTTCTGTCTCGTAGATGGCAGAAAGTCTACTTTCTTGCTGTGTTTTCATATTTGTAATAACATCTTTCCTTGGGTGTATTTTATGTAAACTTGTAGAGGAAGTGTTTTATTTCATGTTAGCAGTTGTTAGATTTAATACTTGTCTGTGTTTGAACAACATTTTTGAGTAGATATTCTTCGACACTAAAGGTGAACGGATACAATGTGATCTGTGGTTCCATGAAAAGAGCCAAGGGTTGAGTGTTTATAAGTTGGATTTCAGATGCATTGGATGTAACTTGGAGAGTGATTAAAAAGTTTGTCATGAATTTACTCTAATGCTATCATGAAATTGCCCCAGTTCTTCAAAACTCCAGAAAAATTAGATACATACAGTAAAACTTGTTCAAAGCGGAATCGCATGGGACCAATTTTTTCCACATTAGACAACATTCCGCATTATAAAAACAACAAATTATCCAATCTTAGATTATAGAGCACCGTATGTCTTTTTATGTACCTTGGATTAATTGAAGTTCCGCTGCCGTTGGAAAATGAAGTATAGTATGTAAGAGAGACTTCGACGATATCGCGCGAAAAAACAGTCCCGTTTCGTTAGCGTTAATAATGCCTCTTAGGCGCGTATCCTAAAATTGAAGTATGTGGTTTCGGTTTTCACTCACTAACTATACTTTCATCCACATCCTTTGATTCCCCTCAAATTTCATTCCACACTACATTGTGTCGTCTTTTAAAACTGTCCAGCCAACCTGAAGATGCCTTCAAATCGTTATTCCTTAGGAGATCTAGCAAAAGCTAGAGCTTGACTTTGGAGCATCGGTTCGGAAATTTGGAGATTTGTCTTTCTTTCCTTTTTCCCCCCTCTTCATTTGACCATTTCCTTTCATCCATTCATTCATTATTTTTTCTTTTGTGTTTTAAAATCTCATAAACTTGGATTTTTCCACGTATAAATTTAGTCATTATTTCGCATACCGAGAGTTTTTCTTTATCTTCAATCACTTTCACTTTTTCGTTTAATGACAATGATACATACAATTTAGCCATCTTTATTCCGTAACGTAAATTCAGAACGCTACCTGTGAAAGATACGTACACAATCAGTCTCAGATCTTAAACTAATTTAAGATTTTACAGTGCACTGGTTATTTGTAAGACAGATGTCACACGCCAAATATTTGTTAGACCAACCTGTATTTCGCAAAACGGGTGTGCAGTGAGGCCGATAGAAAATTCCACATACAGGTAGAAACTCTACCTCACCCGGCGGCAGGAATCATCACTATTGTTAATTCGCCTAAGGGAATTCAATGAAGTGGAAACTAATTTACTTTCTCTCTCTATGTCTCTGTCTTACAAACCTTTTCATGAATTGTGCTGAAATGTCCTTCCGTTTCCGCTTTGGACAGATTCCGTTGTATACAGAATAAATATACGTAAAATTACTATTATTTCGCCTGGGCCAATACATTTGTTTCACATTGGACATATTTCCGCATTATCCACGTTCCGGATTAAACAAGTTTTATTGTAATTTATGTCATATTGGTAATATATAATTATATTCGACAACTCAGCATATTTATTTCATTCACATTTCTTTGATTTTAATATTGCTAAGATTTTAAGCAGAATTTTTCCTAATAGGCCTATTAGGGTATCCATCCATAGTAATTCTGCCCGAAGGCAGGTCCTTCACTGCAATCATAGCATTTTCATGCTATGCTTGCAGGTTTACTAGGGAATTGTAGGTGTGGTGGCTTCCTGTTGTTTTCCACACCGGTGAAGGATGATGATGATGTCCATATGATTTCGGGGACCGTTTGGGCCTTAAAGTTTTCCTGACATTTGTCTTACAGGTGAGGAAAAACCCCGATAAAATCCTCACCCAGAAAAACTTCCCCGACCGGGGATCGAACCCGTGCCCGCTGCGTGACAAGGCAGCACGCTACCTCGAGACCACAGCCGTGGACTATTAGGGTATAATAGTCTAAAATCTTATTATCAAGAAATTAGCAGAGTTTGCTATACTGACTAGATAAGAGGCCAATCAGAGAATACCAGGGTGTTCTAGATCTATTGCACCATGTTTATAGAAATTGAGCTGTAGTAGAAATTATTTATTTTTTCGCTATTTCTTTATTAGACAATTTTTATAACTGTTGATTTTATGAGCGAAAACAAAAACTTGGTACCTGTATTGATAATTTTCTTGTAGACTCCTAGTATTATTAACTAACTCACTGGCTCCATCGAACCCGTAGGTTCGTGGCCACGCACACATAAGCTCCGCATACTCCCCTATTCTGAGCTAATGTTTTCCAATCATCCCGTGTATAATCTACCTCCCTCAAATCATGGATAATGTTATTCTCCTATCTCATTCTTGGTCTACAAACTGGTGTTTTCCTTCTGGTTTTCCTACAAGAACCTTCCATGCACCTCTTTCATTCCCCATTCGTGTCACATGTCCTGCCCATAGCAGTCTTCGAGACTTTACTGTTCTTGTTATATCTGGCATTCTATACATACAATATAGCTCATACTATTATGTAGTTTTCTCCATTCACCTGGTCATCTCTTTTTGGCCCAAACTTTTTCTTTGAGACCTTTATTCTCAAATACTCGTAATCTCCTTTCCTCCCTTACAGTAAGAGTCCATGTTTGACAATCACATAACATAACTGGGAGAGTAACTGTTTCAAATAACTGTTCAATTTTCACATTGACCATAAACACAGTTTATCACCATTTCTTAAATGTAATCAATTTCATTGGGATTATGCGAATAAAAATAATTTGTTTTTCTAAAATGGGGGGGGGCACTGTATCCTAAGTTAGTTTAAGCAATACGTCATAAGCAGGGAGATTGCAGGTTCGATTCCCGATGATGTAAGAATTTTTAAACTGGCCTAATCCTTCTGCCGATACCATGGTCCTGGGGTTGACTCAGCCTCTAAATAAAATGAGTATTAGAAGTATGTTCTGGAAGTAAAGGCGACTTTTACGCAGTGCTGACAACTTTGACATTTCTTGCCGATTACTTAGAAAAGTGGGAATCCTAATTTTCTTTTATCTCAATGGGCCTCATATACCCTGTAGTGGAAACATTTTACCTTTACTTTCTGAAGCATATAATGTGTTGTGATTGCATGTTTAAAACTTACAACAGTCTCCAGTTTCATTGTGTGGAGTAATAATATGAAACGAACTAGTTCAAAACTAAACTTGTGGAATATTTAAAACCTCTGGGTGATTACAATACGATACTCTCGTGCTTAGTGGTAATATACCAAACAAAACAATACAACTCTACCCACTTTAGCAACATCGATGAGCTGAGTGTATTCAAATGCTTGGTCATAGGCCCTATCATATTTTTTTTTTCGAAGAGATATTTTCATAAAAGTGAAGAGCAAGATACAATTCTGAAATTATGTAGGGTCTACTTTCTAATCCCATAATGCTCTATTCATTAAATTAAGTGGAAATTAAACCTGCTGAACGAACACACGCCATTCTGGGGAGAATAAAAACCCTAGCAGTTGTTTTCTTTTTATTGGAACTCGATGAAAAGGTAACTGGCTTAGTTCTCTTTGCTTTTAATTAAATATCCCATGTGTGCATTATATTGATTTATTGCTGAGGAGGATTAGGGTATATGTTTGGATGTGATTATATTTCTTTTGGATTTATTATGTGTTATGGTTTGGCTGGGCAATATTTCTTATTGCAAAATAAAAAAAAATGGAAAAGTAAGAAATAAAGTAAGAAAAGAAACACATTAAATTTTTTATAAAGTATTAGCTCATTATCATCATAGTACATTCACTAATTTAGACCATTTGTTGACTTGTTTCGGCCTCAAGAGAAACACCATCCAAAAGTCTTTTGAATGGACGTCCTGGTCTTCTTTTTCCTGCACGTTGATAGCTTAACATTTGTTTGGGTATCCTGTGATCTTCCATTCGGTGAACATGTTGCATCCATCTTGACTTATAATCAGAAATTTTGTTTTCTAAAGGTTCCATGTGTAATTCTTCTAAGATGTCATTTTTTTGTGATCTAGTAGTGTGTATCCTGCAGTCCTCCGAATGTATCTCATTTCAGCAGATCTAAGTCTCTTATATCCTTCTTTTGCAATGACCAAGTGTTAGCTGTATCTGCAATTTTGTATAGCTCAGAAATAAGGACTTTGAATAAACAGACAATTAAAATAATACAAGCAGCAGAAATTAAATATTTACGATTTGGGCAGGATATACTTTAATGGATGAAAAACGAAGTGAAGATATCCGTAAAGAACTACAAGTATTCAGTTTGGCAGATAAAATAAAAGAGTAAAGGAGTAGGCCTAAATGATATGAACATGTCTGCAGAAGGGATACCAACAGATTGCCTAGAAAAAGTCTGAAATATCAACCAAGAGGAGGAAAAAGATATCGGGGACACCCACGAAAGAGATGGTCATGGCAGCTATGATACCTGGAGCCAGAACGAACCGATAATGTTTCATCCTTCCAAGAAGAAGAAGATTAGCAACGTATTCAATTTTTAATATATGGCGTGAAACGTGTAATTAGAAATAGAATACAGATTGTTTAAAGTATACAGATTCTTTTTTACAGAGTGTAAAAATACATTAAGGGATGATATTACTGTTATTACCATAAATTATACTTGATGTCTTACGCTGCAGAAATGGGCCATTGAAATGCGCTCTTGAATCAAGATTGTACAGTCTGATACTTTGCAAATGCAGTTAGCATTTCTTTCCTACTCTAATGCCACTTACATTTTGAAACATGACGCCAAAGCATCTGGAATGTGCTTATACAAGTTTTAAGTATTTAGAATGTAATAAAGGTTGGCTTGTATCTGAACGTTTTAATTATGTGAATTACCGCTGTGGTCTCGAGGTAGCGTGCTGCATTGTCACGCAGCGGGCCCGGGTTCGATCCCCGGTTGGGGCAGTTTTTCTGGGTGAGGTTTTTATCGAGGGTTTTTCATCACCTGTAAGACGAATGTCAGGAAAACGTTAAAGCCCAAACGGTCCCCGAACTTATATGGCCATCATCATCACCCTTATCATTATCATCATCATTCTTCACCGGTGTGGAAAGCAACAGGAAGCTACCACACCTACAATACCCTAGTAAAGCTGCAAGCATAGCATGAAAATGGTAATAAAAGATTCCGGGCTATGTGGCCGTGGTCTATAACTGGCGTTTCTTCCAGACGTTTCTCCCTCAACTGCGGAGGGCATCTTCCGTGGCGAGCGCTTACAGCTGTTGTTTCCCTGTCGTAGACTCGACTGCAGTCGCAGTCGCAGTCGCAGTCGAGTCTACGACAGGGAAACAACAGCTGTAAGCGCTCGCCACGGAAGATGCCCTCCGCAGTTGAGGGAGAAACGTCTGGAAGAAACGCCAGTTATAGACCACGGCCATATAGCCCGGAATCTTTTATTACCATGATTACCGGCCGTGAAAGCCTGCATTCCACTATAGCATGAAAATGCTATGATTGCAGTGAAGGACCTGCCTTCGGGCAGAATTACTATGGATGGATGGATTCTAATTGTAAGCAGTAAATTGTTGATACTATTTAATATCATAGAGCTACTGTCATACGAGTGCCAGATATTTGGACGTTTGTGGCTCGGTTTTTTTAAAGTTCTCTCTATATTGGACGCTAATTCGTCAATACGGCTAGCTACAGTCTGTCGCGTCATGCTTAATTTTGCAAACTGTGCTTTTTTGTCAGGGCGTATGATATCTGCAACTCTCTCAACGCACTCTTTAACAAACTCGCCACCTGAAAATGGTTTACATTTTTTGCAATAATTTCTGCTACTGCGTAACTCGCTTTTACCAGAGATTCAGTTTGAAGTGACACATTCTTTAAAATTAGCTGCTGTCCCGAAAGTTTAATTTCCAACTTCTGGTACCTTGTCTTCACGAAATTGACCCTCAAATGTATCATATGAAGACCCATGTTTAGTGTCGTAATGTTGCTTTATGTTATACTCCTTAAACACTGAAACTGTTTCATAGCTAATTAAACGCATTGCTTTCTTGTTTAATTCAGTAGAAAAGGTACTGAAATTATCTACCTTCGTCTGAAACTTTTATTACTTTGCTGCTACAATTAGAAGCCATAATTAACACTTATAAAACACACGTAATTAATTATATTCTTCAAACCTCTCCACTGACACTGACACTACAATGTAATCGAACAATTGCAAACTGGAAATTAACTTGAAATGTACAAAATGTAACGATAATACTAAAACCTCTGGTACACACTCGCCTTTGTAAGTATAACCGCGCGGTCAAAAATTGACGGTAGGTAGGATCATAAATAAGAATGTAGGCTGGGTGTTTCTTAAAACGGATGTAATTTCTCCATGTTTTGAGTAAGAGGATAAGTAGGATGAACTTTCGCAAACACACGAGTTGGAAACAGAAAAAGTCTTGCTCTTTCAAGTGTATCTTATATAAAATAACTTCTGGCGCGACAGGCCTTGAAGGCCCTTAGCCTACCATCCGGCTGCTGGTCTCACGTCCACATGTGTCAATCACAGAGGTAGATGATCATACAGCCAGTGTAGGGGTGACATGTGGTCAGCATGTCGAGTCCCCCAGCCATTACAGCTGGTTTTCTCAACCTGAAGCCTCTACTTATTGTAGCTACCCAAATGCCTCACGATGATGGGTGGGCACTGGTCCCATACTGGCCGAAATACCATGAAGAAATTTCTTCCCCCATGGGGACTCGAACCAGCGCAAGTCCCGTAGCTCTGCGCCAAGGCTTCCTGCCTTAACCACTCGGCTACGGCGCGGGACAAGTTTATCTTATACGAAACAGAATTACTTATTTCATAAATGAATAAAGTTCTTAGGAAAATATTTTGGACCAAAGAGAGATGAACAGACAGGTGAATGGAGAAGACTTCATAACAGTGAACTATATGGTCTTTATAGGAAGCCAGATATAATAAGAACATGTAAGTCTCGTAGACTGCGATGGGCAGGACATGTGGCACGAATGGGGAATGAGAGACATGAATGGAAGCTTCTTGTAGGAAAACCAGAGGGAAAATGCCCAATTGGTAAGTCAAGAATGAGGTGGGAGAATAACATTAACGTTGATTTGAAGGAAGTAGATTATAGAAGGGATGATTGGAAAACATTAGCTCAAAATAGGGATGTATGGAGAGCTTATGTCCACGCGGCCATGAACCTACGGGTTCGATAGTGCCAGTGAGTTAGTTGAGTTAGTTATAAATGATATTAGACTATAACTTACAAATATCTCTGCGGGCCGAATGCGATGTGACAGAGCAAATACCATTGTGGGCCACATGCGATCGGATCGACGGCCGCGGGTTGGACTGCTTTAAAACATGTTAAAATCCCCATTCAAATCGGTCAAGTAGTTTTTGATTCCATAAAGAGCAAATAGACTCAAATTCACACACACACACACACACACACACACACACACATATATATATATATATCCATCCATCGATAGTAATTGTGTCCGAGAGCAGGTCTTTCACTGCAAACATAGCAATATCATGCTATGCTTTGCAGCTTTACTAGGGAATTTTAGGTGTGATAGCTTCCCGTTGCTTTCTACACCGTTGAAGGATGATGGTGATAATGATAAGGATGATGATGATAATGATAAGGATGATGATGATGGCCGGATGATTTTCGGGGACCGTTGGGCCCTAAGCTTTCTGACATTTGTCTTTCAGGTGAGGAAAATCCCCGACCCAGAAGCCTGTCCCGACCGAGAATCGAACCCGGACCCGCTGCGTGAAAAGACAGCACGCTACCTCGAGACCACAACGGTGGACCATATATATATGAAATAGTTATGTTTTTAAGAAATTAAAACTCTTTAGGCGTTCGTTACTTGTAATTTTCCAAATATGAAGGCCGTAAAATGTTTCTTTCTAGAATATTTTCAGCCGCACAAATTTTGGTTAAAATTTTCTCCCGGGTTGGAATCAAGAGAACTTTGAGAGAGTTAAATGATTGTTGTATAACCTTCTATTAAAATGCATCAATATTTTATTTGAAATTATGTCGATAAGGATCAAAGCAATAAGAGTCTTAATTTAAATATTGATCCTTACGTTTCAAAGGCCATAGGAGAAAAGTTTATTTTCATTTCAATGTGTAGGAGTGTTTATGTCCTTAAACCCAGGAGAAATAGTGAGTCCACCTATTGCAATTTCTATAGAAGCACAATTTGCTCTATCGTAACTTTGCCTGTGTACGTTGTGTGCCTGTAGCGCTTCGTGGTTTGAAGCCATTAGTGAACTTACATATTATTCTTCCCACATTTTTACCTGCATAGAGAGATTTATGTTAATAACATTATATTCCTGGAAAACAGTAGCATGAAAAGTAGAATAATGAAGTTATTTGCCCTCCTTTTTGCTCATAACCCTGAACTCATTTCATTTAAATTTAAATTAGATTTTTTATTCAGGTTACAAATTTGCAGTCACAAGTTTTCCGAGTTTTTTTTCTTGTTGTATCGGTAATTCCAAGAATATATTTAAACTCAAATTTGTATTCAACTGTCAAGTTTCTGCGCCGTATGTTAGCGTGCTTCCAATTATGGATTTATAAATTTGTAATTTGGTATTCTTATGTTCTTATCCCATCGGCCGCCGTGGGCTAGTGGTTATGCTCCTTGCCTCTGGTCCCGAGGGTCGCGTGTTCAAACCCGGCCGGGGTCGATGGGGTTTTTTTTTTTAGGACGGAAAAATCGAAGGAGCAAGTCTTCCGGGAGGGACTTTAAGCCGTGGGTCCCGAGTCTGAAGATTTTCAGGCTCGTAAAAAATCCTTAAACCTGAATGAAAAGGCCTCTAAGCAAAATTTACCGAATTTTCCCGTCCTAGTAATACCTTGGTTTCCTAGATGTCAGTATGAGGCGGAACGCTGACCACTGGCCACTAAAAAAAAAAAAAAGACACCTATACGAAAACAAGTGTAACTAAATTAATATGATTCAAATTCTTCCCTGTATGGGGAGAGCGCCTAAATCTCTGTAACGGGAAAACGTAGGCTTACAATACAATACAATACAATACAATACAATGTTCTTATCCCACAAAACTCCGTGTAACAGTTTTTTATTTCAATTAATGGATTTAAATAATTATTTTTTTAATAAACGTTTTTTCGTCCATTTATTATCTTGGCGCAGTGAGCGATGAGCACGGGGAAACTTTCATCAGGAGATTTCAGCTATGGAAAAGATATATCAAGGCAGATGGAATCCTAATATGCTGGCCGTTATTGTTGGACCATCAAGAGGGATGCTCCACAGGCGAAATATAGCAGAAAATCGTAATTTCTTACTTTCTAGGCGAGTCCGAATGTTCGAATATTGTGTAGTTACGAATGTAGAAATAATACATTCCTGTCTCTGGGGAACCTTGCGTGATGGAGAAAAACCGATATCATATTTGAATTCAGGAGAAAAAAAATACTATCAGAATCACATATTTTTCTTTCTGAGACAAAAAAAAAAGTTTATTTTTTGTTGCTCAGTGTAATTGATTTCCGCTGATTCAGTAGCTAGAGTCGGGGAACTACAATGCTTACGTCATAAAGTAACATCTTTATTAATGAAATACACTGTCTCTGAGTTTAGTATTGACAGAATCAAATCATCATCTTCTATATTCATCTAGGAAGCCAGACTACCCGAACACCGCAACCTGAAATATATATTGCGCTATCCCAGTGAAATGGAGATGAGTGAAAGTCCAATCTACGGTATTATAAAAGTTGTTAGTCGACCTGCAGATCCGACACGTCGGATTCTGTTCCTAATGACCCATACCCCATTTTTGGGTTGGGTCCTTGCCCTCTGGGAGGGACTACAAACTTTCCACTGACTTTTTCTGCCATTTTTATTGATCAGGCTCGGAGTCATGAGGCAGGGCACTGGTGAGCCACACTAGATCCCCACAATTACATTTTTATTACGTACTTCAATCAAGTTTTTTTTTTATTCTAACACGAAACGAAGTGAAGGGTGATATGTAATGAATGAATGAGAAATGAAATGAAATAAAATGACATGAAGGGGAGTGGACAGTGTCGGTGGGATGAAATGCAGGAAACGGGATAACCTGAGAAAAAAAACTTGAAAAATATGTGTGCAATCACCACCAATACACCTCTGGAATCACAAAGATTCGAACTTGGGATCCTAATCGCGCTAGTGACGCTTCCATCGAGACGAATAGACTCAATTCACTAGAGTAGTCGGCTAACATCTGTTGTTACGTTGAACTTGGTGAATTCCAGTAAGTTATTCATTTTTAAATTAGGTGAAATTATTTTGAAAATACTTTTATTTTATTTTTAATTCCTAGCACATAACTCACTGGCACTATCGAACTCGTATTAGGTTCATTGCCGCGCGGACACAAGCTCTCCATACATCCCTATCCTGAGTTAATGTTTTCCAATCATCCCTGTATAATCTACTTCCCTCATCGTAGTTTATGTTATTCTCCCACCTCATTCTCGGTCTACCAACTGGGCGTTTTCCCTCTGGTTTTCCTACAAGAAGCTTCCATGCACGTCTTCCATTCCATATTCGCGTCAAATGTCCTGCCCATCGCAGTCTACGAGATCTAACTGTTCCTTATTATATCTGGTATCCTATAAATATCATGTAGCTCACTGTTATGTAAGTTTTTTCCATTCACCTGTCTGTTCATCTCACTTTGTTCCAAAAAGTTTTCTAAGAACTTTATTCTCAAACACTCGCAATATTTCCTCCTTATTTAAAGTAAGAATCCATGTTTCGCATCCATATAATATAACTGGTAAAATTACAGTTTTTTAATATATTTTCGTTTATCTTTTTTTAGAGAAGTTGGGCAGACAAATGCCTCTGTTTGCATAATAGCATGCATTTCCAGTGCTTAATAGAAGTCATATATACTTGAATAATTGACTTGACACGTGTTTCTATTCCATTTGTGGTTATAATTGACTGCACCTTAGGCTTACGCCTATTATTATTGTTGTTGTTTTTATTATTATTATGTATGGAGAGCTTATGTCCGCGCGGCCATGAACCTACGGGTTCGATAGTGCCAGTGAGTAAGTAAGTTATTATTATTTAATTATTGTTGTTATTATTTATGTTATTATTGGTGTTGTTATTAATTAGTTAGTTAATTGAGGAATACAATAAATGGTGATTAAATATAATCATTAAGAAAACTCACGACAGATCTAGAGAACGAAGAGAAATTACAATGTGAAAATGTGGAACTTAAGAAAGTTAAAAAATTCAAATATTTAGCATCAATTTTAGAATCAGATGTGAAAAGTATTGTATTGTAAGCCTATGTTTTCCCTTTACAGAGATTTAGGCGCTCTCCCCCTACAGGGAAGAATTTGAACCATACTAATTTAGTTACACTTGTTTTCGTATAGATGTCATTTTGAGTGGTATGTGGTCAGCGTTCCGCCTCATACTGACATCTAGGAAACCAAGGTAGTACTAGGACGGGAAATATCGGTAAATTTTGCTTAGAGGCCTTTTCATTCAGGCTTAAGGATTTTTTACGAGCCAAAATCTTCAGACTCGGGATCCACGGCTTAAAGTCCCTCCCGGAGGACTTGCTCCTTGGATTTTTCCGTCCTAAAAAAATCCATCGACCTCGGCCGGGTTTGAACCCGCGATCCTCGGGACCAGAGGCAATGAGCATAACCACTAGTCCACCGCGGCCGACAGATGTGAAAAGTTATAGTGAAAATGAGAAAGTAATTAGTGAGGGACAAAAAGTAATTATAATGTTAAATTCAGTGATACGGAGTAAAAATATTGTAAATAAAACCAAGACATTGATATTTAAATCATTAGTACAAAGTGTTATGTTGTATTGTGCAGAGACCTGGGCAGCAAGCAAAAAATTATTGACAACAGATGTTTTTTTGGCGAAGGGCATCAAGAAAGGAGAATATTCGGAACCAGAAAATTAGAGAAATAATGAATGTTAAACATAATATTACAGAAGTAATAGAAGAACGAAGATTGAAATGGTATGGACATCTGGAAAGGATGGAGAATAATAGAATCCCAAGAACGACGCTGGATTGGAATGCTGAAGGCAAGAGGAGGAGTGGGAAACCCAGGGAACGTGGATGGATGAAGTGAGAAGAAACATGATCAGCAGAGGCCTCAAATAAGTTGCTGAGGATAGAAAATTGTAGCGGAGCAAAGTACATTTGGGCTGAAAGAAAACTAGTAGTAGTAGGACTTTATTAGACAAAAAGGAAGATATTTACAATATTATTTACAAATATGGGTCGCACGGGCAGTAAGCCGCACGTGCTGTTGACAGTCCGTTACAATAAAGTAATAATTGCTACTAGTGTGAAGAATAATAAACAACAGAAAAGCAATAACATTACAATTACATAAAGAAAACGCAATAATATTACAATTAAATAATAACACAATAGCATTATACACTAAAAAAACAATAACATTACAATTACATAAAGAAAACACGAAAGATTACTGTAATGTAGAGAAAATCCTTAAAAAATATTATTAGTTATTATTATTATTATTTTTTTTATTAGAACAAGATGACCGCAGGACATGGAGTGGAGAGACGAGTGGAGAAAAAAAACACTTTACTCGCAGAAGTATGTGTAAACATTGAAAATCTGTATATAAATAAAATAATAATAATTATAATAATATTATTATTGTTATTATTATTATTATTATTATTATTATTATTATTATTATTATTATTATTATAGTACCTCTATGGTTTATAACTTTACTTACGCAACTTTATATTGCTAATGAATTTATTTAGGTATATTGTATTACAATTTTATAATGATTGCTCCGGGAAGTTGACATACTGAACTTTAACCTTTATGATACATGACGTCACATATTGATGCGTGCCATGTGTTAATGGCGATGACTTATAATTTGCACCACGAATACGGCTACTTCCTTCTTAAAGATGTTAGTCATGTAAATTGTATACTGTCATTTTTAAAGGAAGCTGCGGACAGAATTCCCTTCTCCTCTTATAACTTGAATACATTTTCAAGCTTTTTTGTCTCCCATCATTTTCCAGTTTTGTCTAAAAAAAAGAGTAGATGTTAGTTTATACTTAAAATAGCCTATATAATCGATTTGAGTAGAGAATTTATTTAAATATAGTTCAATGATAAATGTTTCTTAAAATCTTTTAAAATGATATAGTTTTGAGAAGAATTTGAAATCGTGACTGTATTCACAAGGGATTTCATAGAGCTACAGACTGTCAGTAATAGATTTAAATATAGGCCTATATATATATATATATATATATATATAATTTATAAACAGGTTTACAATATAATAAAATATCTTCCTGTGCCCAAAGCTTTATATAAATTTTAAACTTCTTTCTCCATTCTTCTCTATCTTCCATTCCAATTCTTCCACACCTGGTTCCCTCATACCTCTTCTTATATCATCCATCTATTTAAATCTAGGTCGACCTCTCTTTCCTTTCCCAGGTGGAATCCATTCCAAAGCTTGTCTGGGTAATCTTTTCTCTGGCATCCTACGTGTATGACTATAACTTACCATTGTAGTTGTCTATACCTCACAAAAACTAATATTACATTTTGGACTTTCATTTATTGTCAGATGATTCTATTTTTGTTTTTTTTTTTTTTTTTTTTTTTTTTTTTTTCAATTTAGAATGTCTGGTTGAGCTCTAAAACAATCCATTTCAGCAGACATAAGCTTTAGACTCAAATTTTTATTCAACTGTCAAGTTTCGGCACGTATGTTAGCGTGCTTCGAATTATAGATTTATAAATTTGTAATTTGGTATCTATTCTTATGTTCTTATCCCACAAAACTCCGTTTAACATTGTTATTACCGATCTGCCTTTTTGAATTCTATATTTTAAGTAATTTTCTTGGATACATTTTGAGTTAATTTTGATCCTCAGGTAATTACATTCTTCACATCCTTTTAAATGGATGAATAAGGTGGTAGATAAATTTGATTTGGTAAAACAGTTTATTTCATTGATCATTACCCAACGAATATAAAGTAGCATGACTACATCATGTCATGCTGTATTTATATCTGTGGAAAATAGGATTTTCTGCATGCAACTTTTGTTAACCTTCAGTAGGTTTTAATATAGGCCTGCAAGAAAATATATGGGCACCGGAACAAATCTTGTAGAGTTACAACAAAGTGCGACAAGAAATACGTGGAGACGAAGATCTGACTTACAATTCGTGAGGGGAATGCATAAATGCCGAACATTCCATGTCTTATGCAGTAATATGTGGGGGAATAGAAGAATCAACACAGTTTATTTTGATATCACACGAGATCGTTCACACTCAGACATATACTTTAAAAGTTAGAATATTGCAATTTATCAAGTAGAAAATATGATTTGTGTGCACGATATCACACAGCAAGACTGAACAATATTTATTTTCTGCTCCTAGCAGTTAGTGATCAAAGCATGTACAGTTTGTTTTTCTGGTCCTCTAAAATTCTTCAATTAGAATAATGTGATAGGCCTATAGGTAGCAACGATCAGGCATATCTACTATATACCGTTGATCCGATTTTGATGGGGTTTTTTGCAAAATGTTCAGGAGATTCCCGGGATGAACATAGGTTATAAGGGAGTTGTAATACTCAACCCCTTCGCCCCTTAAGATCACCCTTTATGGCGAAAAACGTGAAATAAAGTCGCTATTTTGAAGATTAAATGGCTTACGCTGCCTAAACGATAACAAATACACCAACGTAATGTACCCAGAATTGAATATCTTAAAAAACTCTACAAAAAAGTCCGCGACAGCTGTTTATCTTTTACGGATAACTCACAATAATAATTTTTGTCTTTCATTGATTCCAAGATGATCGGGATAAATAGATTCCCGGGCCGTGCTCGCCATATCGTTCATCCGATTGTGATGGGGCTTTTTTGAAAAATGTTCAGGAGATTCCGGTATGAACATGGGCTATAAGAGAGTTATAATACTCAACCCCTTCACCGCTACAAATCACTGTTTGTAGTGAAAAACGTGAAATAAAGTCCCTATTTTGACGCTTAAATGTCTTACGCTGCCTAAACCATAACAAATACACCAAATTATTTTACATGGAATTGAATATCTCGAAAAACTCTACAAAAAAGTCCGCGACAGCATATGCTTATCTTTTACGGGCAACTCACAATAACCATTTTTAGATCGGGATAAGCTGATTCCCGGGCAAGCTCAAGGCTGGTGGTAAAAACACATTAACATTTATTTAGGAGTAGCAGCGCACACCGGGTATTAGCTATTTTAAATAAAGTCAGATTACAAAGAAGGTAGGATAAACTTAATGGCGTAGTAATAATTGTTTATTTGGCCCTTAAATTGAAGTTTCTTATAGGATACATAATTTGTTTTAATTTATTTAATATTTTTAATAAAACAGAAGAAAAC
This sequence comes from Diploptera punctata, assembly GCA_030220185.1. Classification (NCBI taxonomy): domain Eukaryota; kingdom Metazoa; phylum Arthropoda; class Insecta; order Blattodea; family Blaberidae; genus Diploptera; species Diploptera punctata. Next base: position 2,275,808 of record JASPKZ010007833.1, read on the forward strand.
GGACGAGAGGAAATTATTTAAATGTGTGGCATTACACATATATCCAACAATTTATTACACAAAACTTTCCTCATTAGAGGATTGCCACAAGGACAAAGTGATACAGACAATTAATTTTTTAAATTGATGAAATACATTTTGTAAATATATAAAACATTTCTAAATTGTAATTGAAGTATATTCTATTAAGTTGAAATTTTGTAAAGATGGTTTCTTAAAATGTTCTCTCTAATGGCAGCGTTGGCAATTTTAGAAAGATACACTCTATCCAAATCTAAGGAATTCCAAAATTTAGCTAAGAATCCTGGTATAGCACTTCTTGTCCCCATCATCAGTCATGTGACAGTTATACTAATTGGTATTTATCTATGTAATAGTCAACTGTTGGCTTATATATGGCTTTCTTTTCAGAGTCAACTTCCTCAGGTTGGCCAGTATGGGCGGATTTCTCAACCGAAATCTAAACCACGACCGAGGTTTTCCGATAATTTATTGTTTCCACAACACCTATAAAAATGACTGAAAACTCACAGAAATTGTTATGAAACTAAAAACATGATTCAGGCATTTGTTTTAGAAATTAACAGCCGTAGATTTTCAGGTTTTATGGTTGTTATGGAAACAATAAAAATCGGAAAACCGCGGTCGTGATTTAGACTTCGGTTGACAAATCCTCCCTATAAGTCTCAAAACGAATTGTGGGATCTAAAACCAACCAATTTTAGAAGATGGTCTAAGAGTTACGCATATTTCTATAACTACCTCGAGAAAATAGTGGTTTGCCAATTTAAGGTTAGCTGCAGTGTTCTGTTTGCTTCAGTGTTTTCCTCTGGTTTTCCTACAAGAAGCTTCCATCACCTGTTTCACTCCCCATTCGTGCCACATGTCATGCCCATCGCAGTGTTCGAGATTTAACTATTCTTATTATATCTGGCTTCCTATAAAGACCATGTAGTTTACTGTTATGTAGTCTTCTCCATTCACCTGTCTGTTCATCTCTCTTTGGTCCAGAAATGTTCCTAAGTACTTTATTCTCAAATACTTGTAATCTCCTTTCCTCCCTTAAAGTAAGAGTCAATGTTTCGCATCCATATAATATAACTGGTAGAATAACAGTCATATATTGCATTTATACTGACCTGTGGAAAGCAACGGGAAGCTACCACACCTACAATTCCCCAGTAAAGCTGCAAAGCATGGTATGAAAATGCTATGATTGCAGTGAAAGACCTGCCCTCGGGCAGAATTACTATGGATGGATGGATACTGCCCATACTAGAAGAAATAAACCAGATTTAAAAAGTACTAAACTGTGCTTAGCAAAAGAAATAGTGTTTTATCCACACTTCATAATTGTATTTTTTATCATCTGTTGATAGTGAAATAAGTAAGTATTTAAAATAAATAATTTCTTCAGACCATATTCTTTAAGTTATGTTTATTTTTTATTCTGCTAGTATGTACCTTAAATGCTTTTAAAAATATCGGTTACTACAACTTAATGTTTAAGCAAATCTCTCTGGCCATGTAATTAAGATAAATATATTCTACTTAACAAGTAGTTTAAAGGAGGGCGGAGTGCTTCTTATATCAGCTGCGCAAAAAGTTATGTCCATTTTCATATTACAAAAGATTTCTATTTTTGGAAGTGAGAAAGAATTAAACCATCTGATGTCATATTCCTTCGTAACGCCATAGGAATTTATAACCGATGATTCGCTTCGACTCTTTATGGCTCCAGTGATATTCTCTTGAGTATTCCTCCTATTTTTATTAGTAACTGTCAAGTTACGAGCATTTACAACTACATAAGCCATATTCATGTCAGTCTGTGTGTCGTAGTGTTTTTTTACTTGGCTCTAATCCCAAAGACCAGGAATTCAAATCCGGCTGGGGTCGATGGATTTTTAGAGTGGAAAAATCCAAGGGATAAGTCTACCGGGACGGACTTTAAGCCGTGAATCTCGCTTCTGAAGGCTTTCGGACTCGTAAAAGAACTTCAAGCCTCGAATTAAGAAAACGTGCCAATAAAACATTCCAACATTTAAGTTCATCTGAAACTGACAGTATTTTATATTTATTAAACACTATTTTTACAATGTTGAAACTTATTTTGAAAAGAATACAAGCAAATTATGTAAGAACAGAATGACACATGATAGGAAATGAGAATATTGCTGGCATCACTATGGACCATTGTAAATTTAAATAAAACATCTCGTTTGGATAGGAAAGTTCCTTAGAACCAGCAAAAGAGGGTCAGTATACTTGCTGCGAAGGGACTTGAATAAATTGAAGAAAATGTAACCTGATATACATTTTTTTAAGTCTTGTTCTCTGTTACGGAAATTGGCTCAACTGCACTTCTACTAGCGCTTGATTTCTCAGTTATATTGTTGTAAACTATAGCTCTTCTTCTGTATTTACTAACATTATTTAATATTTTAAACTTTAAACAATTTTTGTAACATTATTAGACAATTTTGAAGTATTTATTTAAATATGCAAATTCACAATACCATGACACTGTTAGACAATATTGTGATCCTAACTGCTATTTTCTCCACAGAGTATATCACTTATTTTCTATCGCTGTTTTGGGTTATCGCTGGTTGGATCAGCGTTAGGGAGTGATAAGTAAGGGTACACCCATTTTTAATAAACGTTTGGTAATTTTAATATTATTAATATATTTTTTAACATAGATTTGGGGATTTATTGAAAATATTGGTCATTTAAATTTCATAGCGACGGACAGTAATCGAGGATGATAATCGGTAAGTGATTCGATTGTTGGTTATCGCTGGATTTTTAAACTCTGGCGCATGCGCACTGCTGTTCTATAGAACTTTGAAAATATTTCACGCTAGTTTAAGTGCAGTTTTTCCCGGAAATTAATTATTCCTGAAAATACTTAACCTGGTTAAAGCGTGCATAGGTAACCTAATCAAATCCTGCTTAACCCATTGATTTGCATAACGTAATTTATCATGCTTTTAGGTTACCTTAGGCAATATGGAAAGAGAATCTAACTTTTACAGCTAACTTTATTATTTTTCAGTGATTACACATTCTCATCTATGAAACTTATAGTAATTCTGCCCGAGGGCAGGAATTTCACTGCAATCATAGCATTTTCATGCTATGCTTTGCAGCTTTACTAGGAAATTATAGGTATGGGAGCTTCCCGTTGCTTTCCACGCCGGTGAAGGATGATGATGAAAATGATAATGATGACGATGATGATGATGGTCGGATGACTTTCGGGGACAGTTTGGGCCTTAAAGATTTCCTGACATTTGTCTTACAGGTGAGGAAACCCCTCCTCCAAAAAAAAAAAATACCTCACCAGGAGTCTATCCCGACCGGGAATCGAACCCGGGCCCGCTGCGTGACAAGGCAGCACGTTACCCCGAGACCATATTGGTGGACTATATATATATACTTATTTATTTAATTAAATGTTACACTACAATTTTAGGTCTGTATGTCCTAAAGTGCAAGTTACGTTCGCCTGTGGAAACGGAAGTTCTGTATATAGAAATTCTGAATTGGAATTTCGTTTCCTTCACAAGATCTCGCACGAGAAAGAGCTTCAAGTCTCAATTAAGAAACTGTGAAAAAATTTATCGGCCTATCAGGATCATCTTCTTGTAAGCTCATGTTTCCCTTAACAGAGATTTTTAGGCGCTCTCCCCCTACAGGGAAGAATTTGAACCATACTAATTTAGTTACACTTGTTTTCGTATAGATGTCGTTTGAGTGGTCCGTGGTCAGCGTTCCGCCTCATGCTGACTTCTAGGAAACCAAGGTAGTAGTAGGACGGGAAAATTCGGTAGATTTTGCTTAGAGGACTTTTCATTCAGGCTTAAGGATCTTTTACGAGCCTGAAAATCTTCAGACTCGGGACGCACGGCTTAAAGTCCCTCCCGGAGGACTTGCTCCTTGGATTTTTCCATCCTAAAAAAATCCATCGACCCCGGCCGGGTTTGAACCCGCGACCCTCGGGACCAGAGGCAAGGAGCATAACCACTAGTCCACCGCGGTTTGAATCGAAATTAACCTCAAATGTTAAAGAATGGATTTAAAGCAATGTTATATAGGCGTACTACCTATATTGGGTCTGAAGAGTATAATCGATCATGTATTTCTTAATCCAAGGATCTATTTTCTTGGCCTGCTTCCTGGTTAGTGGGTCCGGGTCCAATGCCGGCAGTGTTAATTTTTTTTTTAATTATAACATTTCCAATCTGAGGGCTAGGAAGGGTGGTTGTAAATCGCTATATTGTGCACCCCTGATGCATGGTTTAATTTCCCCTCAGCAATAGGCTTTCGTACGTAATATGTATGTTCAGAAGGTATCTTGTACCCGTCCGCCGGAATGGGAACGTTAAATCTAGTAGTCCGCTTAGTGCTTTTTGATAAAAGTAGTCTACGTGCCGGCACCAGTTTTTTACCTTCTCCTTTCTCTTCATTATCATCCCACACACTACGCAAACACTTAAACAAGCACCAATCTTATACTCCTCTCTGTACATAATACAAGTACAAATCATCTATGTAACCTGATTTGCTAAAGGGATTCATAAATTGAAAATAGAGCATATTAATGGCATCTATCCAAGTAGTGCAAAACCCTAATCATAAAATTCAGTGCGTTGTATTGGAACACATTTGTTTTTGTTAAGTCTGGTCATTTAAATCTATTATAAAAAAGCTAAAGTTTGGAAATTCAACAAAACTTAGAAAAAAGACTGAAGTCGATGAAATGGATTTCTTGAGGAGAGCAGCAAGATGTTCAAAATTAAAAAAAAAAAAATACTGTCATACGGGGGAAAAAAAAGATTGTTAGATATTCAGTAGTAAATTATATAAGATTTAAGTAATTAAATTGATATTGGCATGTACGATGAATGCAAACAGTAAGGTTGCCGAAAAAAAAACATTAGAATGGTGTCCACCTGGAAGAAGAAGGAAAGCAAGATCTTAAAAGACGTGGATGCAAGAAATAAGAACTGGAATGAGAACAAGAGAACTGGACATGGGATGGATGGATAGGAAGAGTGGAGAAGGAAAATAAAACTTTAGACACAGAAATATGTATAAACATTCAAAATCTGTGTATAAATAAATAAAACAAAATTAATCTTCATATCTTTATTGGCATTTTGCAGTCAATACATGAATCTTCCATCTCTGGCATTTCTGGAATGAACTGGTATGTGGGATGGGGAAGTCGTAATAAATTGCATGTTTTGGTTACGGCAGCTCTAAATATAAATACGGCACCAACATCTGATTGGACCATATCCCGGAGGCGGGGTGAGTTGGAGTGCCGGAAGTCACCGACCTGAGTGAGATGATGGGGAGAAAATATGGCAGAGAGGGGTAGGTTCGGAAGGTGTGAGGGTGCGTAGCAGGAGTTTGCTAAACTAGGCACGCACTCCATAAACCATTTATTAGATATCACCCTTATGGAGTTGCTAGAATTTTTCAGATAGCGCAAGAAGCAGGAAACTATTAGAAGCGTTTTCTTGTAAGTGGAATAAACTTTATTTTATCAATTAATCTGCATGCCTAGTGCCTTATGGATTGTTAATACTGTTATTATGTTAGATATCGTTGTTAGTTAATGTAGTATGAATTTTATTAATATTTATATCATAACTAGGGCAAGGCAATTAATGATTTTGCATCTTTTTCTTATGAAGGTTGAAACATTGCTTGCATATATGAAAATGTACGGCATTAAAAAACGGATTAAATAAAAGCAATTTGTTAGGGCATTTTTTGCATTTTCTTAACTTCTTTAGGGATAGGTCATTTTTTGGCAATTTTTAGATCATTTTGAGCATTTTTTATACTTTTCCAGAAGGCTGTGGCTTTATTTGTATTTGATTTAAGATTTTTTATTATAATTCAGTATTTTTCCTTGTCAATACAATTTCTTGGAATTAAGTAGTTGTTTTGTTAACTTCTACCCCTATTTTTCAAGGTATGTGCATAATGAACTTGCCCACTTCTAGGAATTTTATTCAATTTCTTAGAGCTTATGCTAGCTTCTACCCTTATTCTGATTGTTAACTGCAATTCAAAATTGCTGTAAAAGTGCACTGTGTAATTGAAATGGATTTTCTGCAATAAAAGTAGCCTACTGTAATATGTATGTTTTAAATACTTTTCTTCTAATATCTTGATGTTAAGTTAAATGTTATGTGGTTCAGTAATCAAGTGAGTACTTAATCTAATAAATAGTGTTTTTATTGGTAATTCTTAACTTTTTATTCGTCATTTTTTTTTATTTTATTGGCCATTTTTTGCACTTTTTAACTCATAAATGCATTTTTTATTTTGCATTTTTTACCAATTTATAGGTCATTAAATGCCTTGCCCTAATCATAACTTTTTTTTTTCCATAAAGCTTGCATAATAAAGTTTTAATAATTGTAAGACAGTACCTGATATATCAGTCGTCCTCAATAATTTGCGGTGTTGTTTTATAGGAGGCCTTTCGAAACGTATCCATCATCTTCTGCTTTCATTTTGGTACTGACTGTTGTTGGTAATTATTTTGTATAGAGGGTTTATATGTTTATAAATTTAATTGCAAAAGCTGTGACAAATTTTACGTAGGAGGAACTACTAGAAACTTCACGACAAGATTTAATGAACATTTCAGAGATTTCATAAAGAATGAAGGTAAATCCAGTTTTTCAAAACATATAGTAGAAGCAGGGACATCAATTCAACACAATAGACCACGATAGAGAAAACGATATATTGAAAATCAACATTCTCGAAGAATTAGTAATCATCAATATTACGAACTGCTGGTTTTCTTAGGGCTTAAAGGACCTTCGGGACTTGGAAATGTTGGAAGCATGAAGTTCTAGCCGAGCGTTAGTATGTGGATGTATTAGTTATAAAACCATACGTGTTTTTGAACATAAATAAATGGATTCTTAATTTTAACTATTTTATTTCTAGAGTATAATGATTACAATAACCATAAGTATTCTATCCCTAAATAACTAATCTAAGCTTATATTAAGAAAACCTACATTCGAACTTTCTTGGGGTTTGAGAGAGGGGGATGGGGGTTTTATAATTCTACTCTAATCTACATTTTATTTATTCTAACATCCCTTTGAAATATAGTATTAAAATATTTAATGTACTTGATTCCCTTTCCAAAAGTCCTAGGTGCATTATATTAAGAAAAATGGTAGCTTGACTTACCCATCAGTTGCTCTTGTTTTCACAGACAGACCGAGTCCCTTACTTTCCCAGGGTTAAATACTGAGCTTTGACCTACATATCCCCTAACTGCAGTAACATTCCATAGTCTAAATGTAGAGATTTTACAGTTACCCTTGAAAATTTGTTCTGCCATAATCAAACTCTGTCCTTAAATATAATGTGTCTAAAGCTTTATTTTAACGTTTTATTTGAATAATTAAAATAATCTATGAAATAATTAAATATCTATGTAAAATACTCTATGTATTCATAACAATCAAGGAAACCACAAATGAACACCTGCTGAACGAGAACATGCCCAGCATAAACCCTCTTTACAAAATAATTACCAACAACAGTCAGTACCAAAATGAAAGCAGAAGATGATGCTTATAAAACAACACTACAAATTATTGAAGACGACTGAGATATCAGGCACTGTTTTACAGTTATTAAAACTTTAACACAGTGACCTCAACAGAGTTTCGTAATGCATTTTAAAAACATTGATAATAAAGTGGATACAACATGTTCATCGAATGGAAGATCACAGAATACCCAAACTAATGTTAAGATATCAACCTGCAGGAAGAAGAAGACCAGGACGTCCACTCAAAAGACTTCTGGATGGTGTTTCTCTTGAGGCCGAAACAGGTCAACAAATGGCCTAAATTCGTGAATGTACTATGATGATGATGATGATAATAAAGTACACAGTTACTGCATAAATATTCAAAGATTCTATATATCGTCACTTGGTGACTCGTGAATTTATCAATGATTTGGAAATCACTCGTGACATTACTTATGATAACTAGGGTACTTATTGTCAAATATTTTCATGTCGTTATGTAGGCTAAATATTGCATTTTATATACCGGTATTGCTACATGTTTTGGCTTAACAATAATTGAAGAAATAGCGTCCATTTTCAAGATTTTAGTGCCTGTTTTGTTTTTTGTTGCCTAACAACCAGTCTCTAGTAGTAGGTTACGGTTATGCTTTTTTTTTTGGTATAGTCCGACACTTTTAATAAACTGGCATCAGAAATGGAGTTTCTCCAATTTAACAAAAGAAATGTATATACCGTAAACCATCAAAACGAACCATAAATTAAACTTAACGACAATTTCGCTTAGTTTTCGCAGTTCTTAGGCGACGAGAGATTTTAAATATTCTGGTACTTATCTACACACCTGTCTACTTAACTGCATGCTGATTTAGCCTATTTACTCTCCAATGTTTTCGGAAATGGCAATAAAAAATCCTTAAAAAGTTCATCCTTTCCATGTCTTGAAAGTGTCAATTACATGAACTCGTAAGATTTTTCTACATTCACAACTAAGATTTTCTTCGTAACCTATTCCTTTCATCAATTGTTTTAACAGAGAGTGCATTCAAAATCAGAAACATGATCATAGAATATGTACTACGGATCATAGCATATGAGGTCAATTTTTTTTTACTAAGATGCGAACGAAGGCTACCGCTAAATGATTTATGTACAGACCAAGAACTTTGATCCGATCCAACAAATACAACCTCTATGCACATTGTGCGCTATTATCATGTTGATGCTGAAAATAAAATTCATCATCATCATAGTACATTCACGAATTTAGGCTATTTATCGAAATGTTTCGGCCTCAAGAGAAACACCATTCAAAAGTATTTTGAGTGGACGTCCTGGTCTTCTTCTTCCTGCACGTTGATAAGTTAACATTTGTTTGGGTATCCTGTGATCTTCCATTCGATGAACATGTTGCATCCATCTTGACTTATAATCAGAAATTTTGTTTTGTAAAGTTCCATGTATAATTCTTCTTATGTCTTCATTTTTTTTATGATATAGTAGTGTGTATCCTGCAGTCCTAATTTCAGCAGATCTAAGTCTCTGTATATCCTTCTATTTCAATGTCCATACTTCGCTACCATTCAAAAGAGTTGGAAGAGCCAGTGTTTTATGGCTTGAAGATAGAATTTATTAACCCTAAAAACCTTTAAACATTTGATATTTTTGCATTTACATTTTTTTCTTCATGAGACATTGCATCCTAGATATGTAACCTTTAAAAATATGATGTTTTTGCATTTATATCTTTTTTTTTCATGAGATATTGCATCCTAGATATGTAAAATTATTCACCTGCTCCAAAATTGTATTGTCAAGTACAATTTTACTTTTGACATGATCTACACCTTGAAATGCCATATTTTTTGTTTTCTCTATAGATATCTTCAATCCATATTCTTCTGTAATTTTAAGTTCATATAGACCTTTCTGCAGATTATCTTGCCAATGTCTGTCCAGAGACTAAAATTAAATTCTAATAGATCAGTATTTATAACTGGGTATAAGACTTTTATAATACATTACGAACATACTTTATATTTCTTAAAAATGTAATAACTGGATATGAACTATCCTTGAGATATGAACTCAGGTTCTGCTGAATATGAATTCGATACGTCCGACCACAGCTCGCTAGATCCATAAATTGCATGATCAGATACTGCATTCTGTCAATGATTTCATTCGTGACTCCAAAGAAAAAAAGGGAAAAAGAAGCCATAGCAACAAAAATGTGCTTCGACTGTTTCAAATATCAGAAGCCCAGAAATTCACATGTTTGATTTGTTTTATGGTCATATATATTACCTTGTCACTTGTTCCTTGGGTGAATGCGTTAACAAAAGTATTATCGTGTTACCCATCAGTTTGTAGGGTTCTTCCTGTTTAATTGATACTATACCATCACCTTTTACTCGATGTATCCTATTTCTCTTACTCAGTGCAACTGAATACCAACATAAATAAAATTTAAATTTAAAATTTACACATTGAAAATCAAGATTCTATTTACTATTACTTCTTAAAATACGTATATTGCATCATATATTTGTTGTGTGGTTATATACCGAGTGTAGATGATTTTGTCTTGTTAGTGGTAATTGCATTTAATGAAATAATATGTCGCCCCTGTACCTTCAGTTTGTACCAATTTAGTAAATGTCTTCTTGAGAACGTATTTTTTCTCTAAAGAGGAAACAGCTCTCCGCAGTGTGGGTTGAACTCCAGTTTTCTTTGGCTGCAGTCCCAATTTTTTATATGTTGACCCTCTCATACATTTCGGTTCTCAGTATCCATAATATAAATTCTGCTCGTTTCCCTCATTGTTTTTTAAATTCATTCAACATATACATATATTTATCATCACTTGATAACTTACAAAATGACATTTATGTGTGCATTTCTTTTCATGGGATTACTTTGGAAACACTTCTATGAACATGATGGATTCCTTATTTTTTTCAACCAAAAAATAAAGAATCCATCATGTTCATAGAAGTGTGAAAATTCGGATATACCAGAGAAAATTGGGACAATGGGAATCATTAATAGAGTTTTAAAACCTTCATTAGTACAAAAATCAGCTCGTACTCGTCTTTATCAAATAATGGCTCGACCAGTCCCATATTATGGGAGTGATGCGTGGACTATAAGGACGAGAGATGAAAGCAGACTAACAGCTTGTGAGATGAAATTTATGCGCCGAACAGCTGGCTACACCAAATGGGATCGAAAGAAAAATGTAGAAATCCTTCAAGTACTTAATGTGTCACCAATACTGGACTACATCTCCAGATATCAGCTAAACTGGAAGGAACATGTATCAAGAATGGCTAGATCCAGGATCCCCAAGGCAATAATGAACTACTGTCCAAATGGGAAACGATCAATAGTTGAATGCAGGCTTTCACGGCCTGTAATCATAATGTTGTGTGATTCCGGGTTCTGTGGCCGTGGTCCATAGTTGGTGTTGATACCAGACGTTTCGCCCTCAACCGCGGAGGGCATCTTCAGTGGCGAGTGCTTCTAGGCGTGTTTCCTGGTCGGAAGATCTACTTAGAGTGTAGAGTAGATCTTCCGACCAGGAAACACGCCTAGAAGCACTCGCCACTGAAGATGCCCTCCGCAGTTGAGGGCGAAACGTCTGGTATCAACACCAACTATGGACCACGGCCACAGAACCCGGAATCACACAACATTATGGGAAACGATCACTTGGCCGACCTATGTAAAGATCACACGAAAACCGCTTTCTCAGGCCGTAACAGTTCTTCTAGGACTAATACCTGTCAGGATGATGATGGATTCTTTATTTTTGTAATGTAGGTTTGCTTGGTATCGATGTCCACGTGCCTATATAGTCGGTTCAGTCATTTAGTTTCCAGGCGGCATCAAAGACAACTGTTTCCCTCTGGTTTAAAAAAATATATTGTTACTGCCAGGTAGAGCCGGGAGTAGTTGTTGGAGGCTTCTAAGACGCCGCACCAATCACCAAAAATTGAAAACAGTTCTCTGCCAATAATGTCTTCGTATTTTTAAATGACGTTTCCATTTCTACTCCACGTGGATATAACACTGGTCAACTGATTTTTGTCTCATGAGTACAGTCCACAGACGAAGTGTATGAAAGCAGTTGGTATTTCATAGTCAGCACATTATATCTTGAAGGATTGTACTATAACTTACCTTGTTTTAGACGCTGAGCGGGCGTGTTTGTTCTGAGTCTGACGGACACACTTCAAAATTTTAATCATCATCCTTACCTCACAGTGAACTACGAAACATTAAAATATAAAGTAAGTAAACTGAATAAGAAGAGCAAATTTAATTACCGCAAAACACAAAATATAAAACATAAAATTGAATACGCCTGAAATAATCTACATATGTGAGTGATATCATGGACTGTTCCTAAATTCTCAGGTAGTAAGCCATTGTATCGCTTGCAATTCCCGTGCCCCCCTTCGTCTCTTACTTTCATTCTTTTCGTCTGTGGACTATACCAATAGTTGTACTTAATGCAGTTTATTTTATCGTTTTCAAATATGTGTTCGGAATTTCTCCATCACCCACAATTTTTTTATTTAAATTTCAATTAATGGATTTAAATAATTATTTTTTTAATAAACGTTTTTTCGTCCATTTGTACATAGTAAAATAAAACCAAATGAGCTAACTCAGGAGATTTCATCTATGGAAAAGATATATCAAGGTAAATGGAATCCTAATATGCTGCCCGATTATTGTTGAACCAACAAGAGGGATGCTCCACAGGCGAAATATAGCAGAAAATCGTCATTTCTTACTTTCTAGATGCGTCCGAATGTTCGAATATTGTACAGTTACGAATGTAGAAAACATTAGTGTTTGAAATTGTAAATTCCTGTCTCTCGGAAACCTTGCGTGATGGAGAAAAACCGATATCACATTTGAATTTTTTTGTATTGTATTGTATTGTAAGCCTATGTTTTCCCTTTACCGAGGTTTAGGCACTCTCCCCCTACAGGGAAGAATTTAATCCATACTAATTTGGTTACACTTGTTTTCGTACAGATGTCATTTTGAGTGTTCCGTGGTCAGCGTTCCGCCTTATACTGACATCTAGGAAACCAAGGTAGTACTAGGACGGGAAAATTCGGTAAATTTTGCTTAGAGGCCTTTCCATTCAGGCTTAAGGATTTTTTATGAGCCTGAAAATCTCCAGACTCGGGACCCACGGCTTAAAGTCCCTCCCGGAGGACTTGCTCCTTGGATTTTTCCGTCCTAAAAAAAATCCATCGACCCCGGCCGGGTTTGAACCCGCGAGCCTTGGGACCAGAGGCAAGGAGCATAACCACTAGTCCACCGCGGCCGACCACATTTGAATTCAGGAGAAAAAAATACTATCAGAATCACATACTTTTCTTTCTGAAACAAAAAAAAAAGTATATTTTTTTGTTGCTCAATGTAATTATCTTAACAGCATTGCAACTTTTGTCTTTTGCAGTATCTATAGTTGGTAAAATTTACTCTATTGAATGGATCGTGACAACGCCGCTTGATATGCGTGCAAGATAGACCTACCTAAACACAAACCAAAACGCCTGTAAACTAAATGGTTGAGCCGACTATATCTGTAAGATTATGTATGTGCATGACTTTAATATATGAAATCACAACGTTAGATGTTTGAAAACAATCTGTTTTAGAGTTTTCAGCCAGGTCAAAGTTTAAATAACAAGTTTTCTGGAGCCGTATCTTCTGTCGCCGTCTTCAAATAGACGAACAATCCTGTAACTTGCTTATAATTTAAGTATCACAATATTTTGAGGAAATGCATTTAATAATATTTATATATCCACCGCTGTGGTCTCGAGGTAGCGTGCTGCCTTGCCACGCAGCCGGCCCGGGTTCGATCCCCGCTCGGGACAAGTTTCCTGGATCAGGTTTTTTACGGGGTTTCTCCTCACATGTAAGACAAATGTCAGGATACTTTAAGGCCCAAACGGTCCCCGAACATCATCTGGCCATCATTATCATCAATATCATATTCACCTCATTAGATTAAGTTTAGGTTTAAGGCCTCTCCTGACGCATCATTACCCATCGTCATCACCCATCTTATCATTAGGGCAGCGTAACCCCGTCTTCCAGGCGCCCCAATCTCAGAAGTGGGTTACAATATGTCAATGCCAGGAGAGAATACCTGAAATGTCGAATGACAAACAGGTGGCATTGAACAAAAAAAAAATATACATTTATATTGTTGTCTTAATAATGTCGATCTACAAGATTGAAATTTTTTTAAGGTGGTAAGGATGAATCAGTCCTAAGCTAGTAATAAAAATGTGTAGGGAAATATGGGAAGAAGCTTCTTATCCTGTATCATAACAGAAAAATGCGGATAAAACCTTTCAGTTCATCTGAATGTGCAAATCGTAACAATACGGAGAAGCTTGGATTTTGAAGCTGCCATCTGGCAATGTGACAGAATTGAGACAAAATATTGTAAAATGTAAGAAATCCTGACTAAATTCAAACCAGAAATATGATTGAAGGGCTTAGGGCAGTAACTTGATAAGCCACAATCTGTTAAGAAATGTAATTTATTACAACGATAATAAATAAATGTATTGAAATATCCATAAAATCATTTGTAAGTGCGCCAGTGATGAGTTAAAACATAGACACACAATGTATTAACAACAATACTGCCCAATTAGTATTTATAACACTGAGCAACAAAAAAGAAACTTTTTTTTTGTCTCAGAAAGAAAAAATATGTGATTCTGATAGTATTTTTTTCTCCTGAATTCTAATATGGTATCGGTTTTTCTCCATCACGCAAGGTTTCCGAGAGACAGGAATTTATTATAATTTCAAACATTTTAATATTTTCTACATTCGTAACTACACAATATTCGAAGATTCGGACTCACCTAGAAAGTAAGAAATGACGATTTTCTGCTATATTTCGCCTGTGGAGCATTCCTCTTGATGGTCCAACAATAATCGGCCAGCATATTAGGATTCCATTTGCCTCGATATCTCTTTTCCATAGCTGAAATCATTTGAGTTAGCTTATTTGGTTTTATTTTACAATGGACAAATGTACGAAAAAACGTTTATTAAAAAAATAGTTATTTATATCCTTTAACTGAAATTGAAATAAAAAAACTGTGGGTGATAGAGAAATTTCGAATACATATTTGAAACACGATAAAAAAACTGCATTAAATACAACTATTGGTACTCATGAGGCAAAAATCATGTTGACCAGTGTATTTTTTTGAAACATTAAAGTTCTTATATCTCAGAAAGAACAATATAATGTTATTGCCCTAAATCCTTGAATTCTTACTGAGAGACTTGTTTAAAATATAACTCTATTACATATTACTACATTTCCATGGTTGGAGAATAGTATACATTTACTTTGCGAAATATTTAAGAGTTGAAACTTTTATCACTAGACATACTGCTTAATTCAATTTTCGTTAACTCCATGGCGCGACCGTTCTAGAAAGTATAGTAGAACTTGTTTAATCCGGAACGTGAATAATGCGGAAATCTATCCAATGTGAACAAATGTATTGGTCCCGGAGAAATAATAGTAATTTTACGTGTATTTGTTTTGTATAAAACGGAATCTGTCCAACGCGGAAACGGAAGGACATTTCTACAGAATTCATGAAAAAATGTTTATAAGGCGGAAAGACTGAGAGAGAAATAAATTAGTTTCAACTTCATTGAATTCCCGTTAGACGAAATAACAATAAGGAATGATTTGTGCCGCTGGGTGAAGTAGATTTTTCTACCGTATCTGAAACTTTCTTTCGGCTTCACTGTACACCCATTATCTGAAATATAGGTTATTTTAATAAATATTTGGCGTGTGACATCTGTCTTACAAATAACCAGTGCACTGTAAAGTCTTAAATTAGTTTAAGATCTGAGACTGATTGTGTACCTATCTTTCACAGGTAGCGTTCTGAATTTCCGAAATATATATGGCTTAATCGTATGTACATTGTCATTAAACGAAAAAGTGAAAGTGATTGAAGATATAAAAAAAAGGACAAATTCTCAGTACGCGAAATAATGACTAAATTTAAATGTGGAGAAACCCAAGTTTATGAGATTTTAAAACACAAAGAAAATATAATGAATGGATGCAAGGAAATGATCAAACGAAGAGGAAAGCAAAATTAAATAAATGCAATAAATGAAGAAATCAAGGAAATAGTGTGGAAGTGTTTTACAAGTGCACGATCAAAAATCTCCAAATTTCCGGACCGATGCTCCAAAGTCAAGCTATAACTGTTGCTACATCCCTAGAGAATAAGGATTTCAAGGCAACTTCCGGTTGGCTGTACAGTTTTAAATGACGACACAATGTAGTGTGGAATGAAATTTGGGAGAGATCAAAGGATGTGGACGAAAGTATAGTTCGTGAGTGGACACCGAAACTGCATACTTTAATTTCAGGATACTTCACTTTTCAACAGCAGCGGAACTACAATTAGTCCAAGGTATGTAAAAAGACATATATACGGCATCCCATAATATAAAATTGGTTAATATTTTTGTTTTTTATAATGCGGAATTTTGTGTAATGTGGAAAAAAAATTCGTCCCATGCGATTCAGCTTTGAACAAGTTTTACTGTATTCGGCCTATCAGCCGGTTGGTGCCCTCATATCCACATGTGGCATTTGCATAGGTGGACGATCATTCTTGGAGCATAGGAGTGATAGATCAGCAAGTTGGGCAACCTTCACAGACGATACTTATTATAATCATACCCAAATATGCCTGAACAATGCTGGAAAAGCACCGGTCTCTTGCGGGCCAAAACACCACGAGAAAATGTCTTCCCCTGTATGAAATAGAACCCATAGTTCTGGAGATAATACCTTAGATTCGTCGATTATGATACGTTACATCTAATTTTCTATTTAATGGGGCTTATTATTTACCGATATTAGTTTGATATATCGCTTTTACATTTAAATATTTTTCCTGATTCAATGTAGATAACGGTAGTTGCTAAATTCAGTACTTCCATACTGATAACATGTTACGTTTAACATAATTCATTGTTCATGCACAACTCCAATCAATAAACACTTAATAGCCCTAATCCGAAAAAAAAATTAAAAACCTATAGCAAAAATTATAGATAATTAAGGTGCCCCTTCATATTATTGATTTAAGAAAAGCAAGAGGAAGACCAGCCAAGAGATACATTGACAGTGGCTGCACAGTCACTATACGTACCGATATTCTTCCGAGGAGAGATTTGGGAAATAAACAGGGTGAAAATCTTACAAATATAGAAGATTATGCATAATTCTATGATCTGTTTCTCATCTACTTTATTTGATACCAAACTCGATATAACTTTTTTTATTAGTTAATGATTTCAGTTATTGAGGGTGACCTAATTTCACATTTTATTCATATGTTGTTATTGTATAGCTGGTTTTAACTTGGCAGAGAGAGAAGGAGATAGATAGATAGATAGATAGATATAGAGTTAGAGAGAGAGAGAGATATGGAGATACAAGGGTAGATCGTTGACCACTTTAGTCCGATACAAAAGAAAGAACCCACCCTGTTGTCAGTTTTCCTCTCTCCCCTTTTCATTATTAACATCTGGTGATGAAACATCGATAACACTGGTGCGAGTGAGGGAGGTGAGCGCAGCTGTCTCATTCTACAAATTTCTTGTAAAGTTAAACCATAGAGACTATAGTCCATCCATAGTAATTCTGCCCGAAAGCAGGTCCTTCACTGCAATCATAGCATTTTCATGCTATGCTTGCAGCTTTACTAGGGAATTGTGTAGGTGTGGTAGCTTCCCGTTGCTTTCCACACCGGTGAAAGATGATGATGATGATAATGATAAGGATGATGATGATGGCCATATGATTTCGGGGACCGTTTGGGCCTTAAAGTTTTCCTTACATTTGTCTTACAGGTGAGGAAAAACCCCGATGAAAACCTCACCCAGAAAAACTGCCCCGACCGGGGATCGAACCCGGGCCCGCTGCGTGACAAGGCAGCACGCTACCTCGAGACCACAGCGGTGGACAGAGACTATAGTCATGTAGGTATATTAATTTTTAACCTTGCTTATCCTAAGATCGACAAAATGTATTTATATTTTTAAATTTTACTCAGGCTATTCCTGAGTCAGCAAAATGTAGTTATAAATACAATTATTGACTCATTAGAGGTGGGAGCAAAAAATGAAATTAATTACATAACATTTATGTAACTTTGATAGCAAAAATGGAGTGATAATACGGAACTTGATAATGGTGCTAAAATGTCAGATGTGATCGATAAGATAAACACAGAACTTTAAAATGAGACTGTAAACAAGATCATATACCTAGGATGCACTATAACCAGCAATTTATTTCTACTCGTTTGTTTTCTTTTGTTTCATTATAAAGGTGGGTGGCTGGGTGTGATGTCCCAAGTTGTAGATTTGTGATTGTAATAATTTGAATCACTTTAATTCTGCCACGGCACTAATAACACTTTATTTAACAGTTAAACTAAAAGTTATTTTATTGAAACTCTCACTTCAGTTAAGATGAAACTTATAGATTAATAATTCAAAAGACTCCGACTTATAGAAGATTACCATTTTATGTACATAATGGATGACGAATTCTAACGGTCAATCCTTCAAGTATTATACTTTATTTCCACTTATGGTCTGTTTGTATTCAAGATGGATGAATTTTATATTACTATATGACTTTCCTTAACTCCAACACTATTCTTTCAACTAATATCAAGAAAATAAACCACCATTCTCTCATTCCTTGAGGAGCAGTTGATTAACATGACTGACCTTCTTCAAGTATTGTAGCCATCTTTTTTTTTTTCAGTTAAAACCTCGAGGTTCTGATTGGTCCAACTGAAAAGGAAGGAGTACTGCTAGCTGACTCCTATCCAATTCGTCCAATTCCATTTATTTGTTTATAAAAAATATAAATTTGAATATTTAAAGTATTTTACATATATTGCATCAGTTAGAAAAACATATAACTGTATTAACAATTTATATTGACCAGTTTGAATTTTTTATATACTTATACAAAAATTTGAATTCTCTAATCAATCTTATGTCCATTCTTCATATAAATTAATATAATTATATTTAAATATTAAATAAACAAAACAAAAACCCTTATTATTATTATTATTATTATATGGGAATAAATATCCGGTTTTAATTAAACATTTTAAATTAAATTAATGTATGTATCCTATAGAATACATTTTGAATTTAAGGGTCAAAATGAGTTATATGAACGTAAAAGTGTTCCAAGCTAAAGATTAGTTGCCCTGCCACTCATTCCCTTTCATGATTTGTTAAAGGGACACATTTATCTTTTAAATACGAAAAAAATCTAAATGATCTTAATTTTCTTTAAAGAGTCGCTGGACCTAGAGAATTCTACGCTAGCCTTATGCTGTACTAGTGAAAATACGAATGAATTTGTCCTTAACGTCCAAGATTTATACTTTGGTATGTCAATTGGTGTTGTTAGATGCTAAATGTTGTACTTGAAGGAGCAGTGCTAATTGATCTGGATGGCATTCGGTCGAATAATTTAGACGGGAAGGAATTCAAGGATACGCGGCAGACTGGACAACTTGTTGAATGTCAAAACAAGTTGGTTTCTGGTATTGTTCACGAACTGTTTTCCTACAGTTAGATTAAAATAATAACTGCTAAACTGAATAATGTTTTGGTTGTTTGCAGCGATGTAGTCTCAGCTGCATAGCCTATCATCATTGATGGCTTTGACAACTCCTTTCGACTCGAAATTCCTATAGAATTTTCTTCTAAACGTTTCTGTTTATGATAGTTGGACCTCTATTTCCTTTATAACCCACCTATTTTTCTTGTTTTATATGTGTTTTATCCATTACGTGAAAGTATTAATCTTTATATTCAAATTCTTCTTCTTACTTCCAACTTGCTGTTCGTTTTAAATTATTTATTAGTCGTTACTCATTTCGCCTTGTTTGGATCGATAAGGTTTAATTTCTTTGAGCTTTTCAACATATCCATATTTTACAAAGTTAGGTTGCCAATGACTAACTCCTAACAATATGATTAAGGCATATATCGTGTGATTTACGTTACTCTACAATCGCTATGCTACTTGTAGTATAGTTCTCAGAATCATTTGATTGCTCAAATTTCCACCACGTTGTCAAGGTAAGATATACCTATATTTGGATTCTACAGGGTGCTCTAAAATTCCCCTTACAAACTTCTAGGACTTGTAGAGGGGACTGAGTTGATAATATTTAGAATTGGAAACCATGTCCGGAAACTTACCTTTTTTCGTGCTACAGCAGTTTCAAAACAAGCACTTCCTGAACGTACATCACTTGTTTCAACAAGTAATAGCTTCGCGATTCGTCTAAATCGAAAATTTCCCTATCGAGTATTCCCAGACTTGGTGTTTAAAAAAAAAGTCAAAATTTTTCGAAATTTTGAAATTGACTGTGGAAGGTGTATCCGGGATTATTAATGCAAGTCATGATTCAGTTTCCATTTTGTTTCTTTGGTTATTAATGAGTTGAATAATTGTAAAACAAGTGATATACTGTCACGCCTCATAATAAATTACTTATAAAAGCGGTCGCGTTAAAAACATGTTTCCAAACGGCTGTAGCACGGAAACGGCAAGATTCCGGACATGGTTTCCAATTCTAAATATTATCAACTCAGTCCCCTCTACAAGTCCTAGAAGTTTGTAAGGGGAATTTTAGAGTACCCTGTATAATATAAAATATCATTGAATAAAAACATTTGCGTGATAAAATTCCGTTGAGGCATTAGTCACAAAATAAAATTATAACATCCATCCATAGTAATTCTGCCCGAAGGCAGGTCCTTCACTGCAATCATAGCATTTTCATGCTATGTTTGCAGCTTTACTAGGGAATTGTGTAGGTATGGTTGCTTTCCACACCGGTGACGGATGATGATGATAATGGTAAGGATGATAATGATAAGGATGATGGCCATATGATTTCGGGGACCGTTTGGGCCTTAAAGTTTTCCTGACATTTGTCTTACAGGTGAGGAAAAACCCCGATAAAAACCTCACCCAGAAAAACTGCCCCGACCGGGGATCGAACCCGGGCCCGCTGCGTGACAAGGCAGCACGCTACCTCGAGACCACAGCGGTGGACAATTATAATATAACATACAATTAGTAAGTCTACTTGTAGGTGCAGACTTCTTCCACCTGATTATTTTTTAATCAATAAATTAAATAAGTTTAGGTATACTATACCTTAAAAGTTGTTAATTTTATGATATATTAAAATTTTATATTGATTATTTAACTCATGTCCCAAATGGCAGTCAATGATCAATCACATTTCAATGAATTTTGATTTACAACCAATCACAGTCGTTTTTGACCACGATTTTATTACAATTTTATTTTATCGCTTTCATTGTATCCAGTGGCTTCCAGATTGTGTATATATAGTGCAAGAATGTTATCAGATTATGCTTGCGAGATATAATAGAAAAACATTCGTAGCAATTGATTATACCACAAAAAAAAAACACTGTTTGTACTTTCTTAAACGTATTATTTCCCAGGAATTAACATTGCAAAAAATTTAATTGACATATTTACATCATAGGACATCGGAAATTAATTAATAACCTGTAATGATGTGTTTCATTTTTTCTCCTCTAGGGAGCATTCTTACAATATTGTGATTCTTTTTGGCAATAAATATGATCTGGTTGCAGTGATGAACAAACGAAACATAACGTTTCTCATTTGTTTTCAAACATCGCCGTTTGCATTAAATGTATAAATATTTTAAAATAACTATATTTAAATAATGATTTGTGATTAAACAGCTTAATTGTATTCGTTAAATAGTCCTAACAAATGCTATTCTTGATTTCCAAATTATCTAGATAAATTGGAAATCACTCGTGGCATTACTTACTTTACTGTTAGATAATACTTAGTAGTCCTATGTTAATGTCTCGTATGTAGACTACATTAAAAGGATAGTGTAAAAATAATTTCCCCGTGTGTTGGTGTAATGTATACAGGCTACGTAACTTGCCAGATAAGGATATTGTGAGGGCGTGTCTTTTAGCTAAATACTTACTGAAAGGCACACCCTCAGAATTGCCTTATCAGATATGTCCCTGGAGAAGCGTGTTTACATTGTTCATGTCTGCCCTAGAAAGTTCTACAACGATTTTAAGCACCCACGACTAACGACAGCAGTCAGGAGAAGGAAAACCGGCGTCTTTCATTTTATATCCTTCATTATTGTCCAGACTATAAAACCGAAATGAAGAGATATAAATTTTTATGACTATTTAACTCATGCCCCAAATGGCAGTCAATGACCAATCACGTTTCATTGGATTTTGTTTTACAACTAATGAGTCATGTGTCACCTCGATATTTATCGAATTCTGTTTACCAAAATAAAGAAAGCTCTTCCTTTTTAATATTCTGACCAGGTCAGAGCATTATTTTACAGTGACTGACTCTCCAACAAATACGTTGATTATAGCAAACAATAAACAGATTCCTTCGAACTACACATTTGATAACTGTGTGTTCAATTATTGTGTTTTAAGTAATGATTTTACTGAATTGTTTCCTAAAAAATTGACCTAAACTGTTGGTTATAATATACAGTTTTGTGTGTTTCATTTTTTCTCCACTAGGGTGCATTCTTACAATACTGCGATCCTATTTGGTAATAAATAATGTGATCAAGTTGCAGTGGATGCACAAATGAAACATAACCAAACATTTCTCATTTGTTTTCAAACATCGCCGTTTACGTTAAATATATGAATATTTTAAAATAACTTTATTTAAATAATGATTTGTGAGTAAACAGCTTAATTTTATTCGTGAAATAGTCCTGACAAATGCCACTGTTGATTTCCAAATCCTCTAGATAAATTGGAAATCACTCCTGGCATTACATGAAATATCACTTTCCTGTCAGAACATGTATGCCACTGTCATTCCTAACTGAAATTAACATTATTCAATTAATTATTCTTCTTTATTACGTTACCTTCCGTCTTTATGTAGGACTTAACCGCTATGGGCTGCAAGTCATATTACACTGGTACTCAGTGGCGGGCTTCCCTTGGTGTGGGTTAACGCTGCCAAAAACAGCACAAATCATCACCATCATCATCTGCATTCATGGATTAGGCCTGTTGACCCGTTCCGACTTCAGCTCATCTCTTTCTAGGTCTGGCCACATCTCGGGTGCCTTTAGGTTTGTATTTTGTTATTTGTTTTGGATATCTATCTTCATTCTGTCTATGTGTTGCTTCCATTTTTGTCTATATGTATCTATTTCATCAGTTATTGCAAATATTTCAAGTTCCTGTCTTATTTCTGTGTTCTTGATTCTGTCTTCCTTAGTGCACCCTTTAACAGATCTCAAAAAAATCATTTCTGCCGCCGTTATTCTACTTAGATCTTCTTTTTTATGTATCCAGGTTTCTGATTCATAGAGCAGTACCGGTACTGCCAATGTTTTATAAAATTTCAATTGGGTTTCTCTTGTTGTTTTGTTACTTAGTGATCGTTTTATCGTTCCACATATTCCCTGGAATTTTGCTATTTTATTAGTTATATCATTATCATAATTAAATGAAATGTCACATCCTAGATAATTGAGATGGTTCACCTGTTCTATGATTTTGTTTCCTATTACTATTTTGGATCTGATTTTATTTTTACCTTGGAATGCCATTACCCTAGATTCAAGGTGGATATTTAAAAGCCCCTAGCCAACAGGGAATCGAAACTGAGCCCGCTGTGTGACAAGGAAGCTATTTAATATAAAAGTTGTAATTTTGAAAAGCATCATGCTTGTGTTTATTCCATTATTCCCAAAGTACGTATTAAGATTGTGAATATTCTCTAATAGGCTGCAATAACCTTGTACGTATAGTAAAATATCTCTAAAATAATACTCGTGTTTTCGTATCCATTGCTAAGGGACAAAACGTTGTTTTATCTGTGAGAAGCAGGTTTTATTCTCTCGACGGTCACCGCTGACGGCGTAACGAAGACATTTCCAGTGGGCATGCGAGCGTGTGGAGTGCCATTTATGAGCCTATATTTTTATGAGTGTGCAAATAGAGGGGAAACATGCAGCGAATTGAATTCCTTGGTTATATCCTCCCTAAGGGAGCGATCACATCGTAATGAGGCGAGAGGGTTAGTGCAATTGTGACAAAATGTGACAAGAGAGGGAGTGAAAGCCAATCTGACGCTCCCCATTTCGCACACTCAGCAATCCGTTTGAAATGATGTTTCAAAATTTGAACGTGGGTTGTTAACATGAGCTCTCACACGCATTCTCTGAATAATTCTGAACTTTTTATACACCCATTATCATTATAAACGTGAATTGAGGTATACTCATTAATAAACTTGGGGAAAACTTTCAAAAGCACGTGCAACTTTTAAGGGTATCCACGAGTGAATTTTGTAACTCCGAAAGTAGTAAAGATATTCTTTTCAAATTTTTATCGCAAATGTCTACCAGTATGAATAACGTATATGCTAAATGTCAAGTGATTTATTCTATAGGTTCACAAGTTATGGTTTTTTAAAATGTTTTTAAACT
The DNA here is from genome assembly GCA_030220185.1 of Diploptera punctata. Lineage (NCBI taxonomy): Eukaryota > Metazoa > Arthropoda > Insecta > Blattodea > Blaberidae > Diploptera > Diploptera punctata. The sequence goes on from JASPKZ010007833.1 coordinate 2,300,075, forward strand.
AACTCACTGGCACTATCGAATCCGATTGTTCCTCGCCGCGCATACATCCCTATCCTGAGCTAATGTTTTCCAATCATTCCCCGTATAATCTATTTCCTTCAAACCATAGTTAATGTTATTCTTCAACCTCATTATTGGTCTACCAATTGGGCGTTTTCCTTCTGGTTTTCCTACAAGAAGCTTCCATCTGGCTTCATATATATATATATATATATATATATATATATATATATATATACACACACACACCATGTAACTCACTATTATGTAGTTTTTTTTTTCCTTTCGCCTGTCTGTTCTTCTCTCTTTGGTCCAAATTTTTTCCTAAAACTTTATTCTCAAATACTCTAATCTCCTTTCCTCCCTTAAAGTAAGACTCCATGTTTCGCATCCATATAATATAACTCGAAGAATAACAGTTTTATATATTTTTAGTTTAACGTTTTTTGAAAGGAGTTGGGACATCAAAAGTATCTGCAATGCATAATAGCACGCATTTCCAGATTTGAGCCTATGTTTAATTTCTTTGTGCATCTCATTCCTATTTGTGATTATTGTTCCTAGGTATTTGAATTCAGTCATTTCCTCAAAAGGGGATGCGCTTGAAAAATACACTTTGAGGAAAAAGGGTACGAAGTTTTTTCATGCTTCTGATTGCTTTAATAACACACAGTTCTAATTTCTGGTTTGAAACAAATATTTATTTTGGACATTTGTCATTTGTGTCAAAATATATGGTGGAGACCATTAGCATTTTGGGTTTTTCCTTTTTTTTTCCATCTCTCCTATAATATATCTGATGTCAATCTTTTATATATTAGTATCATTTTTCCGCTACTTCTGGGGAAGTTTAGAAATGGCCGCCATGGCTTTTTGTAATGGCAAAATAGCAATAAGTTCTATATTTTCTTGAACAGAAAGTTTTGGAGAATGTTATGAGAGATTAATCACAAAATGTGTATTTTGGTCAATGTTCACTCAAATTTCACTCATTGACACCCTTAAAGGTTTTTTAATGTTTTCTTTAGCCATTTTGTATTCTTTAAGCTTTTATTGTTATAGCGAGTTTTATAAGAATGCTAGCCGACTACCAGGTATTTATTTATCCCGATCTTCTTGTCACGTGACCCCGAAAACTATGGATTCGCCACTAATATCGTACTTTCTTGACATTAGGTTTTTTTACCTCTTCTGACCCCTTCCCATCCTCGGCATCTTGTACAGACTTAGACACGGGAGTTGCTCGCGTTTTGTTCAACTTTCATGGAGAGGAGTACTATACTGATTTAGCATGTAGTCAATATTTTCTTTACCTCTATTCAGTGTCTTACTCAGGGTTGCCAACATCCAATGAGAAATATGGACTCTTACTTTAAGGGAGGAAAGAAGATTACGAGTATTTGAGAATAAAATTCTCAGGGACATTTTTTGACCAAAGAGAGATGGACAGACAGTTGAACGGAGAAAACTACATAATAGTGACCTACATGGTAAATATGTAGGAAGCCAGATATAATAACAGTTAAGTATCGTAGACTGCGACAGGCAGGACATGTGGCACGAATGGGCATTGAAAGAGATGAATGGAAGCTTCTTGTAGGAAAACCAGAGGGGAAAACGTCCAGTTGGTAGACCAAGAATGAGGTGGGAGAATAATATTATCCATGATTTGAGGGAAGTATATTATGCATGGGATGATTAAAAGCAGGATACAGACTGCGGAAATGCTATTTTTACGTAATGTGAAAGGATGCACAAGAGCGAATAGAATAAGGAATGAAACTATACGAGAAGAATTAAATATATATAAAATTGAAGATAAAATCAGCGAAAATAATAAAAAATGGACAGAACACTTAATGAGAATGAATAACGAAAGAATACCAAGAAGAACCTTCCTGTATAATCCCAGAGGAACAAGAGATGTTGGCCGACCACGTAGAAGATGGACTCCACTTTTAACTTCGCCGGAACAGGCTGCATAGCCTAAACCTTGTAGTACAAGAAGAAGAAGATGATTGGAAAGCACTTGCTCAGGATAAGGATGTATGGACAGCTTATGTCCGCGCGGCCATGAACCTACGGGTTCGATAGAGCCAGTGAGTTTGTCATTGTCTGTCTCATTACATGGGTTTGAAATTAGTTCTATCCTGCGGGATATTTTTCCATTTACACTTTGGTGTTTGACTTTTGTTGAATTAAGAGTTCTAGTAAATATTTGGTATTCACTTTATTAGAACATTCTTGTGGAGTTGCCAAGGTTGGCGCCATAAAGTCGCATTATCTTGACATGTTATACTGACAATCACTTCGCATGCACTGTGTGTCTTCAAGTGTTTCACCTCTTAATATACAATACATCTTATGTTAATAATGCTATTTATACCTGTTTCACAGCTTATTGATATGGTTTTTATATGGAAAAGTATTTTATTAAGTTGACAGATTTATACATCCTTGAACAAGTACGTATAATTCATTCGATGTAAAGCCAACAAACTTTGCATATAAATTCCTTGACCTTGGTGTACGCTTATTGAAGGTAGCTAGAGGTTACTGCATGGGGAAATAATTGATAATAACTATTTATTTTCTGAGCAAATATTTAGACACCCAATGTTTCGATTTACTTTGGCATTAACTCGCGTTTATTAAGATTTTGTGTAATTGTATAGGCCTAATAAAGTGTACAAGCAAGTGAAGGATTTTTTATAATTTTCAGAAGCATTTGCAGAAATGCCATATTTCATCCGATATCTTACTATGAACAAATTTTGAATTAGGTTGAATCCATCTCTCGCAGTTTTAAGACAATTAAAATAATAATACATTTCTTAAGAACATTTTTTGGACCAATGAGAGATGATCGCACAGGCGAATGGAAAAGGCTACATAAATGAACTACATGATCTTGATAGGAAACCATATCTAATCAGAACAGTTAAGTCTCGTAGACTGCGATGGACAGGACATGGGGCATGAATGGGGAATGAAAGAGGAGCATGGAAGCTTTTTGCATGAAACCTAAAGAACAACGCCCATTTAGTAGAATGAGGTGGGATGTGATGGTTTGAGAGAAGTAGATTATACAGGGGATGAATGGAAAGACATTGGCTCAGAATTGGAATGTGTGAAGAGCATAGGCCTATGTCCGCGCGGTCGTAAAGCTACGGGTTCGAAAGTGCCAGTGACATTCAGAGAAAAGTTTGTATTATTATATTATTAAGGCGTGCAATTTAGTTTTATCTTACCACAAACATTTCGGGCTGGTTATTATCTTTGTCTTTGCAACATATTGCAGTAATGACAACAATCCTATTAATGTTATGATAGTATATTACAAAGCGACGTTTGGAAGTGGTTTTTACAGAACCGAGGAAATGATTAAAAACCTCGTTATCCCTAGGTTTTTAATTTCCGATATTCTGTAAAATATTTCACAAACGTGCGTTGTACATTATTTTTTTGCGCGATGGTGTTTTCAAAATAATAAATAATACGAAAATAATTACTTCTTCGTTGGAAATATTTGCGATCATTATAAACAACTGGTCCCGCGCCGTAGCCGAGTGGTTAAGGTAGGAAGCCTTGGCGCAGAGCTACGGGACTTGCGCTGGTTCGAGTCTCCATGGGGGAAGACATTTTCTCATGGTATTTCGGCCAGTATGGGACCGGTGCCCACCCAGCATCGTGAGGCAATTGGGTAGCTACAATAAGTAGCGGCTCCAGGTTGAGGAACCAGCTATAACGGCTGGGGGACTCGACATGCTAACCACATGTCACCCCTACATTGGCTGTTGATCATCTACCTCTGTGATTGACACATGTGGATGTGAAGGGCCAGCAGCCGGCTGGTAAAAGGGCAACCGCTGAAAAGTGGAAAGACCCTCAATCGGATAAACAACTAACGTTAACAGTCTGACCAATGTTTATACGGTAAATGCCGAAAATAATATAGCTGAGACTACAGCAGGTCGTGACACCAAGCACGGATAAAATGACAAGTACGAATTTATTTTATATTATTTCAAATAAAGTTCAGTTCATTTAAAATGCAGTGTATATTAACACTACCTTTTGGATATATTTTTGTATATACATTGTACGTAGTATACATAGAGGGCACTGGTTTTACTTCCCACACATGGTTTGTAATATGTAATATTACAGTATAGTTATTTAGGTTGGCAACTCCGAAATGTAGGAAGTTGAACTTTCTGTCATTGCTGTAAGTAGACAAAACGCACTATCGCGCAAAAAAATGTATATATGTTTCATAAATGTATTGATCCCTACCGTTATTATTGTATTTTTTGGGATGTAATAACAAATCCATTAAGTTTTATTATCACTTAGAGTTCAGTATCTTATCATTGTATTTTCTTTTGTTACAGGTGAGTATCTTGGTTTTCATGATCCATTGTGGGGCTAATCTAGTAAGGTAAGACAATAAAAAGTGCTAGAATTTGTATTTTGAGGTTATGTGTGTTTAAATATTTAGGATGTGACATCAGCTATGGGTATGATAAAGATATTGAACACAAAACACATCAGTTTCAAGCTATTTGTGGTACAATAAATAGAACATTGAATAATAAAGCTCATAAACAAACAAAATTAAAATTTTATAAAACATAGCTGTCCCTGTCCTTTTGTATGGGAGTGAATCTAGGATTACCACTACCAAACAAGAAAGTAAAATCCAAGCAGCCGAAATGAAATTTTTAAGAAGAGTAAAAGGCTGCACTAGAATGGACCAGATAAGAAACGAGGATATCCGTGAAGAACTGCAGATCTACTCCATAAAAGAAAAGATATTTAACAACAAGATACAGTGGAAAGAACATGTAGAAAGAATGGAAGAAAGTAGATTACCAAATAAAATCTTCCATTATTTTCCAAGAGGAAGAAGAGATGTCGGACGTCCTCGGAAGAGATGGTCTTAGATCTATTAGTGAAGACGGAACAGGCAACTCTTGCCTAAACCAGGAAGTGAAGAAGAAGAAGAAGAAGAAGGTTATGTGTGTTAATTAAATCTGCAGCATGACTATGTTGAAACTATTGCCGTGGATTTTAAATTTATAATTGTAATAAAAATAGTCATCATCATCCATGCAAGTATTAGGCCGTGTGGCCTGTTAATGTCTCAAAGAAGAATTTTCCATCCAGCGCTTTTTTGGACGTCCCGGCGATCTTTTGCTTTTGGGGCAGTAACGAAGCATGGCTTTTGGAATTCTGTGAGACGGCATTAGTTGAAGATGGGCTTTCCAGTTGTTCTGGTAGTTTTGTATATGGTGAAGAATGGGTTATACATTCAACTCTTCCATAATTTCCTCATTTCTTTTATGGTACCATTTTGTATAGCCTGCTGTACGGCGCATAAATCGCATCTCATTTGCTGTTATTCGGCTTTCATCTCTTCTTCGTATTGTCCATGCTTCACTACCATATCTTAATACTGGTCTTGCGAGAACCTTATGAAGCCTTAATCTTGTGTTCTTCTATACTAAATATGGTTTCATTATACTGTTAATTATCCCGTTGTTTTTGTGAATTGTTTATTTTTTTATGTATCAGCTTCATCTAGAAATGTTAAATTATAACCCAAATAATTAAATTAATTTACCCGTTCTAAAATTTCATCGTCCAAAACAATTTTGCTAGGTATAGGGCATTTCCTACAAAATGCCATCACTTTAGTTTTTTTTGTATTGATTTCCATATTGTACCTTTTTTCAATTATATTAAAATTATGTATAGAATACTATAAATCTGTTTTTGTTGGAGCTATTGATACCAGATCATCTGCAAAAAGCAAGGAGTCTATTTTTAAGATTCTGTTAATATGGATAGAACCGAGTCTCAAAGTAAATTGACTAAACATGCATAATTAGGCATTATGTCATACGAAGCAAAATGATATATAGAAATATTAAATTACAATTATATTCTAAAATTAAATCCATATGCAAATGCTAACATTTATTTATATACAGATTTTAGTGTTTACACATCTTTCTGTGCCTAAAGTTTTATTTTCCTTCTTCACTCGTCTGTATCCATCCACTCCATGCCCTCCAGTCCTCTTGCTCTCATTCCAGTTCTTATTTCTTGCATCCACGATTGTCGAGATCTTTCTTTACTTCTTCTTCAAGGTGGACACCATTCCAATGTTTTTCTGGGTAACCTTACTTCTTGCATTCGTCGTACATGACCATACCAATTTAATTGTTTGTACCTTATATAATCTACCATTTCCTGTTGTATCGAGGTAGCGTGCTGGTTTGTCACGCAGCGGCCCGTGTTAGATTCCGGATATGGGACAGGATCCTGGGTGAGGTTTTTTTCGGGGTTTTCCCTCACCTGTAAGACATGTCAGGAAGCTTATAGGACCCAACGGTCCCCGAAAATTATCCGGCCATCATCCTCATCATTATCATCCTTCACCGGTGTGGAAAGCTACCACACCTATAATTCCCTAGTAAAGCTGCAAAGCATAGCATGCAAATGCTGTGATTGCAGTGAAGGACCTGTCCTAGGGCAAAACACTATAGAATAAAAAATATTAAATAATTGACATCCCATTAGCTGATCATAAAGACGAATGTCGGCTGAATACTAGAATTCACAGATTCATAGCAAAAGAAGCGAGGAGATAGGGTTTCGGCCGACTAAACCCCGGAAAGTATTCGATACCGTCAAATATATCTTTCTTCGATTCATTAGAGTATTTTACAAGAAACGCCCATATTTAAAAACATATGCCTAACTCATATGATCTTTATAGGAAGGACATGTGACACCAATGCAGAGGTCTTGTAAACTTCATCATCATCATAGTACATTCACGAATTTAGGTCATTTGTTGACCTGTTTCGGCTACAAGACAAACGCCTTCCAATTTTTTTTTTTTTTGAGTGGACGTCCTGGTCTTCTTCTTCCTGCAGGTTGATAGCTTAACATTTGTTTGAGTATCTTGTGATCTTCCATTCGATAAACATGTGGCATCCATCTAGACTTATAATCAGAAATTTTGTTCTCTAAATGTCCCATTAGCGTGCTGCCTTATCACGCAGCGGGCCCGGGTTCGATCCCCGGTCGGGGCGGTTTTTCTGGGTGAGGTTTTTATCGGGGTTTTTCCTCACCTGTAAGACAAATCTCAGGAAAACTTTAAGGCCCAAACGGTCCCCGAAATCATATGGCCATCATCATCACCCTTATCATCATCATCCTTCACCGGTGTGGAAAGCAACGGGAAGCTACCACACCTACGATTCCCTAGTAAAGCTGCAAGCATATCATGAAAATGCTATGATTGCAGTGAAGGACCTGCCTTCGGGCAGAATTACTATGGATGGAATGTCCCATGTGTAAATTGTTCTTAGATGTCTTCATTTTTTATGACCTAGTAGCGTATATCCTGCAGTCCTACGAAGGTATCTCATTTCAGCAGATCTAAGTCTCTGTATATCCTTCTGTTTCAATGTCCATACTTCGCTACCATACAAAAGAGCCAGTGTTTTATACACTTTTAGTCTTGAATGTTTTTGGACTAACTGTGGCTTGAAAAATTTATTAACGCTAAAACTTTTAAATTAAAAACAGACATAGAAAAAAGTAGATTAAAATGGTTTGGACATTTAAAAAGAATTGAAAAGGAAATACTACCACAAAGGCTGTTAAATCTCGAGATACAAGGAAAGCGACCATCAGAAATATGATTAACCAAGTGAAGAAAAGTCTACAAGAGAGAGGATACGACTGGGAAGAACTAAACAGAAGCGAAGCATGGGAAGATAGAGATGGTTGGAGGCATATTTGGAATCGACCTTCCGAAAGGAGGACACGATAAGATGATGATGATGAAAACCCTTTAAAATTTTGAATTTTTTTAAAAAAAATTACTTCCTTTTCTTCTTCATATGAGATATTTCATCATAGATCGAAAATTGTATTATCAAGTACAATTTAACTTCTGACAGGATCATGCAAACTTGTTATAGGGAAGCGCCCAATAGGAAGACCAATAACGTGTTCATTAACAAGATTTGAGGGAGATGAATCAAACAGTGAATGATTGGAAAGCATTAATCAGGATGGTGGGGCCATGAACCTCCGGGTTTAATATCGCAAGTGAGTTAGTTATAGGCCTAACTGGTTTTAACTAAATATTTGACTAAGTATTTTGACAAATACTGTTCAATATTTCTTTAAATTATTTCTTCTTTCCTTTTAAACCAGAATATAACATTCCAAGTCGCAGTTGTTAATGTTTTACTTTTTCCAAATCGTATTCCTTTCCCTAGCGTTCGTCGTAATTATTTTGTTTCCGTCTTTGATCCAATGCTTGATCCTTGGGACTGCGAACAATGTATAAGATATACCTTGAAGTGGGTTGCTACCCTGTTTTCAAGGCGGGTTTATTCCTCCTAAGGCCGATTGCCTTCACCCAGCTCTAGAGCTGAGCCTGCCCCGTTTTATTTCGGAGTTGTCTCTCCTAAATGGATTGTCGTGCAGGACTAACGAACCCCATCCGCCCGTTGTGGATTATTCTTCGCTTCCCCTCTCCTCTTATAGGCCAGCAGGGAAAACATTATTTGATAAGTTACACAACACAGGAATTAGTGACAAATGTCATATTCAAGACATAACCAAATTTATTTTAGACAGACGTAAATATTGTAAAGGTCATATAGAAAGAAGGGAAGACAACGACTTGCAAAAAAGAGGCAAAGAAGATAGACCAATGGACGGGAGAAGAACAAGAGAAAGATCAGCCAAGAAATGGATAGACAGCGGATGCACATCCAATACATCTTCCTCCGAGGAGTGAATTTGGAAATAAACAAGATGAAAATCCTATAAATTATGAGCAAGAAGAAGAAGAAGAAGATACTGTTCAATAAGGGTGTCATCTGCAATAGAGAGAGATATAAAATTAAATAAGTGTGGAAATAACAGGTCGATAAAACATACAAGTATAATACGCTGTCCATGGCGTGTGTGTTTAAATTTTAACAAACTCGGGTGTGACACTTGGGAATCTCCCAGCCTGCAACCTACTGCAGTTCTGTGAGTCAATGATGTAGCCTACCATATAGAAACTTCAAACAGTCCCATTCTCTTTTGTGTTTACCTTTACCTTTATGTCGTTTTCCAGACTACCTGCTCCCAACGTTTCTCAATTTCCTTTCCATTATCATAGAGATTTAAGGGACTTATTTGCACTTGAATTGCTGCGATGCTGAGTAGGTTTCTAACAGAATCGAAACGAACTCTAGGGATGTGCTTTCAGAAGTAAGCTAAAGATCGGTAATATCACGAGGGCTCGGAAGTTGAGGAAATGCCCTTTTTCATTATTTGACGTCTGAAGACGAGTATATATATATATATATATATATATATATGATATGAAAAGAAAAGTTAATGATTGAGTCGGGATTTGAACCCGAGTCTCTAAACTCTGTACGTTTAGCGCTCTAACGACCTGAGCTACCCAAGAATTCCAACACAAATATATATATATATATATATATATATATATATATATATATATTGGTCATTGTAGGCCAGAAAATTGTGGTTTTTATTTATCCTTTTTGTCCTTTTCCGATGTTTTTTTTGGTCTTTTTAACCTTTTTTTTATTAGGTGCTAGCTAATACCCGGTGTGCGCTGCTACGCCTAAATATATGAAAATTAATGTGCTTTTATGTTTAGTTGAATAAATCAAAGGAAAAATAATTATAAATTTATATTTTTAGATATCCCGTGCTGATTACCCGGCGTTGCCCTGGAATCTACTTATCCCGATCTTCTTGACATAAATCAGCTGAAATACGAAAATTAATCTGGTTTATGTTTAGTTAAATAAGTGAATGGATACACTTATAACGCAATTATTTTTAGATACCCCGTGCTGTTTACCCGTAATTGTCCAGGAATCTACTTCTTGGCATAATTGTCCAGGAATCTACTTCTTGGTATAAATGAGCTGAAAGACAAAAATGAATGTACTTGTTATAATTAGTTGTATTAGTAAAATGAAAAATAATTATAAGTGTATATCGGTGTTGCTGATTACCCGGTGTTGCCCGGGAATCTACTTATCTCGTTCTTCTTGGCATAAATGAGCTAAAAGACAAAATTCGTTGTTGTGAGTTATCCGTAATTACCCGCCATGTGCTGCTATGCTTGCACAGGAATCTACGTACTTGTCTCGATCTTCTTGGCATCAATGAAAGACAAAAATGGTTATTGTGAGTTATCCGTAAGAGATAAACAAATGCTGTCACGGACTTTTTTGTAGAACTTTTTGAAATAGTCAATTCCTTGTAAATTAATTTTGTGTATTTGTTATGGTTTGGGCAGCGTAAGCCATTTAAGCGTCCAAAAGAGCTACTTTTTTCACGTTTTCTACTACAAAGGGCGCTTTTTAAGGGTGTAGAAGTTGAGTATCACAACTCTCTTATAGCCTATGTTCATCCCGGGAATCTCCTGAACATTTTGCAAAAATCCCCATCACAATCGGATCAACGGTATGGCCGCGCATTAAGTACGAACAAACAAACATTCATTTTTATATATTTTTTATGCAACTTTGCGTTCTTTTGAGTAGATTTATACCATTTGTATATAATTCTAGAATCTACAGATTCTAGTCTCAATTGGAAAGTGTTTTAAAAACATCTAGTTATATATATATATATATATATATATATATATATATATAGAGAGAGAGAGAGAGAGAGAGATAGAAAGATATATATATATATATATATTATATATATATATATATATATATATATATATGAGAGAGAGAGAGAGAGAGAGCGAGAGAGAGAGAGATAGAGAGATATATAGAGAATTTTTATATATATATAGATATATATATATATATATATATATAGATATATAGATATATATAGAGAGAGAGATAGAGATAGATAGATAGATGTTTTAATTTCTCCAAGGGGTTACTATTTTGCTTTTAGATGCTTCTGAAAATATACTAAAAATAAAATCACAGTAGGCTGAGAATTATCTTTTAAAGAAAAGAAGTGACATGAAATGATGGTTTGAGCCATTTTTTCTCTTTTTTAATACAACATTATTTCATGCTACCATACTATATAATTAAATAAATTGTTAGTCTAAAGACATGCATTTTAAATTGAAAACTTTTTTGTCGAGAGTGTTACTAAGTAAAATAGAAAATGGCTATGGAAAATCATAATTAGCAGTATGATGGGTTGCCTTACACCATGGCCGAGCGATATAATGCATTCTGCTGGTTCGAGTCGCCCTGGATGAAGGCCAGTGTATGGGATAGATGGCCACCCAGTAAGGTGAGAAATTTTGCTTAGGGCAAGGTTAAAAAATTACAACGGCTGGGGGACCAGGCATGTTGACTACATGTCACCTGTGTACTTGCTTATGTACGTCCACTCTGTGATTGACTCGAGTGGTGCGAGGTCAGAATCCGGCTGGCTAGCCCTTGGCCTTATGGACTATAATTAGAAAAAAATAGCAATTAATAAAATGTAAATATTTAAAAGAATTAAATCAAGAACTGAAGTCCTAGGTTACGTGGAGTGGTTGGAACATTCTGTGTTCTGCTCTAGGGCTGGTCTTTCACTGCAATCATAGCATTTTCTTGCTATGTTTTGTAGCTTTATTAAAGGCTATCCGCTCTTAGAGTGATCCTCAACAAAACAAAACCATGTGACCTGCTCGCTTTTCATTGGTTATGGACACCGACGTACGATGTAGATGCAATAAGCACGCGTAAAAGTAGTTCCTTCATTAAATTAAAAATATGTCCTTTGCATATACTTCGTGAATGAAAATAATACTTAAAACATAGAAAAATTCTAAAATATACCTAATCAGTAATTACAATTTAAAATACTTTATTACATACTGATGTTGCATGCATTTGAGTCATGCTTCAGTCGATTCTGATGCAACAAAATGGCTGAAGATATAGAGTCTCCTGTTGCTGTGGCGCCATATATCTTTTTAAAACACAAGTCTGGCAAACCTTTGACTAGTGGACAAAAAAAAAACAGTTATTTCAAATGTATTTCATAAGTTCAGTGAAAAATAACACTAGGTTTCTTGTATCTTCCTATTCAACAATCACGTGTCTTATATACTTTACACGTGCTCCCTGTCAAGGTGACAGTAATTGTGAATGGCGAAAGGATACAAGTGACGTTTGTTTATGTTAGGATAACTCTAAGAGTGGACAAGGTGCAGGGATTAATAGGTGTGGTAATTTCCCATTGCTTTCCACATCGAATATGATAATGGCCAGATGATGTTCGGGGACCTTTTGGGCCTGAAAATTACCTGACACTTGTTTTACAGGCGAGGAAAACCCCCGTGAAAAACCTTATCCAGGAAGCTTGTCCCGACTGGGAATTGAACCCGGGCCCGTTGCAGGACAAGGCAGCGCGCTACCTCGAGACCACGATGTGGCTAAAAATAACAGACTGGACGATTTTATCTGTTAAACCTAATGGGTGAATAAAACTAAAATGGAAAATGTTTAAAAATATTACATTTACGGTAATGCAGACTATTTAACTCATACCCCAAATGGCAGTCAATGACCAATCACATTACAACGAATTTTTATTTACAACCAATCGCAGTCTTTTTCACCTCGATTTTATTACTTTCATTTCATCGCTTTCGTTTTATCAAGTGCCTTCCAGATTGTATATATAGTGCACGAATGTAACCACATTCTGCTTGCGAGATATAATAGAAAGACATTTGTAACAAATGATTATACCACAAAAAAACACTGTTTCTACTTTCTTAAACGTATTATTTCGCAGGAATTAACGTTGCAGAAAAATATAATTGACATATATTTACATCATATCAGAAATTAATTAATATCCTGTAATGATGTATTTCATTTTTTCTCCACTAGGGTGCATTCTTACAATATTGCGATTCTTTTTGGCAATACATATAATCTGGTTGCAGTGATGAACAAACGAAACATAACGTTTCTCATTTGTTTTCAAACATCGCCGTTTAAATCAAATATATAAATATTTTAAAATAACTATATTTAAGTAATGATTTGTTAGTAAACATCGGCCGCGGTGGACTTGTGGTTATACTCCTTGCCTCTGGTCCCGAAGGTCGCGGGTTCAAACCCGGCCGGGGTCGATGGTTTTTTTAGGATGAAAAAATCCAAGGAGCAAGTCCTCCGGGAGGGACTTTAAGCCGTGGGTCCCCAGGCTAGTAAAAGATCCTTAAGCCTGAATGAAAAGGCCTCTAAGCAAAATTTTCCCGTCCTAGTACTACCTTTTGGTTTCCTAGATGTCAGTATGAGGCGGAACGCTAACCACGGGCCACTCCTATGACATCTATACGAAAACTAAATTAGTATGGTTCAAATTCTTCCCTATAGGGGGAGATCGCCTAAGTCTCTGTTAAGGGAAACATGGGCTTACAAGATACAATACAATACATTTGTGAGTAAACAGCTTAAATTTATTCGTTAAATAGTCCCAACAGACACTCCTGATTTCCAAATTCTCTAGATAAATTCACTCCTCACTTCGTGAGTTTTGAATTTATCGATGATTTGGAAATCACTCGTGGCATTACTTACCATAAATCTATAAACAGTAATTAGGCCTACTGACTGGAAAGAAAAAAAAAAGTACTGAGCTATGGTTCACGAAGATAAAATTTAATTAATTTCACATATTATGTGTTTTACTTTCATCGCAGTTTATTTTTTATATAGAGTAGGTGTAAGACCCAGGATGAGCAAATCTAACAATGTCATAAGTATGTTTGAGGAGGATTTTGACAAAATGCTTGTAAGTCAGTGTTTGCTTGGCAGATTCCTCGGCGAAACTTTGTTCTTACTGCTAAGTTTGTTCTCTAAGAACAAACACACTGTGTCGCCAAGACGCCATGTTGTTATTAACACTACTTAGCGGTGAAGTAATCTTCAACACAGGTAACAACCTCGGTTCATCTTTCAAGTGTAAAATTAGATGCATTTCCCATTTATACATGTCTGAAATACATTTATATGGGAAATTAACATACGGATTGTATAGGGTGTCCCATTCAAACCTCCCACATTTTAATTATTCATAACTAATAAGGTATGCGGAATTATTAAATGAGGCCGGTGTTAAACGAAACAGAAACTCAAAGAATTTTCATTGCCACACACTAAAACATCTCTATATGTGCACCATTAGTAGCACGAACATTATCAAGTCTGTATACGATTTCGTGCCATGTTCTGTCCAACATGTCCATTGAACTGCCGGGAAGCTTGGCGAATTGATTTTTGTGGACTTCTCTTTAACCCTGCTCTAATTTCTTCAATCTTTTCTTCTGAAACACATGTACGAGCACATCCTGATTCTTTTTTAATGCTTCCAGTCACCAGAAACTTTTAAACCATCCCTTAATGGTCTTCCAATCAGGTGCATTTCCTCCACATTCTCTCCGGTAATTTCTTTGCACTGTAATTATTGACTTCGTCACTGCGTACCAGAAAACAGTTCGTGCTCGTTGCTGAGGAGTCGCCATTTTTTTTGTGTTATTATTGTACAACATGCGACAGATGAATTAACTGCAACAATACTTACTTACTTACTTACTTACTTACTCACTGGCACTATCGAACCCGTAGGTTCATGGCCGCGCGGACATAAGCTCTCCATACATCCCTATCCTGAGCTGTTTTCCAATCATTCCCTGTATAATCTACTTCCCTCAAATCATAGTTAATGTTATTCTCCCACCTCATTCTTGGTCTACCAACTGGGCGTTTTTCTTCTGGCTTTCCTACAAGAAGCTTCCATGCAAGTCTTTCATTCCCCATATGTGCAACATGTCCTGCCCATCGCAGTCTACGAGGCTTAACTTTTCTTATTATATCTGGCTTCCTATAAAGACCGTGTAGTTCACTGTTATGTAAGTCTTCTCCATTCACCTGTCTGTTCATCTCTATTAACTGCAACAGTGAAAACAAAAATTCTTTGACTTTCTTTTCTTTCAGTACCAACCTCATTTCATAATTCAGCATACTTTGAGAGTTATGATTAATTAAAATGTGGGAGGTTTGAATGGGACACGGTGTATATCTTACTTAATTTAATATGGATAGCAAAATCATTACTTAGGCCTATATTGAAGTTCTGATTTATATAACAATTATACACTGAAACAGATATTGTTACATTCATAAAATAAAAGGTTAGAATGGGCTGGGCATTTAGTGAGAACTGTAAAGAAAAAAAAAATTGCAATTAAAGGCAGAAGGAAGAAGAAAAATAGGTAAAGTGAGATGGAAGGATTCCCTGTAGCTTCGCGGGATAATCAACACGAGGTATCTAAAATAATAACGAAATAAATGTATAATTATTTTTCTTTCTTACTTATTAAACTAAACATAAAAACTCATTTCATTTATTTAGGCGGGTTGCAGCGCACGGGTGTTAGCTTGTTACAAATAAATAATTAATAAACCAGTAAACTAACTGACACTATCGAAACCCGTAGATTCATGGCCGCGCGGACATAAGCTCTCCACAATTCCCTATCCTGAGCTAAAGTTTTCCAGTCATCCCCTGTATAATCTACTTCCCTCAAATCATAGTTAATGTTATTTTCCCACCTCATTCTCGGTCTACCAACTGGGCGTTTTCCCTCTGGTTTTCCTACAAGAAGCTTCCACGCACCTCTTGCATTCCCTATTCGTGCCACATGTCCTGCCCATCGCAGTCTACGAGACTTAACTGTTCTTATTACACCTGGCTTCCTATAAAGACCATGTAGTTCACTGTTTTCTCTTTGGTTAAAACATTTTCGTAAGAAATTTATTCTCAAATACTCGTAATCTCCCTTAAAGTAAGAGTCCATGTTTTACACACACACACACACACACACACACACACACACACACACACACACACACACACACACATATATATATATATATATATATATATATAATATATATAATATAATATAACTGGTAGAATAGCTTTTATATAGTTTCAGTTTAACGTTTTTTGAAACGAGTTGGGACGTCAAGAGTCTCTGTAATGCATAATAGCACGCATTTCCAGAATGGAGCCTATATTTAATTTCTTTCTGCATTTCATTCCTATTTGTGATTATTGTTCCTAGGTATTTGAATTCAGCTACTTCTTCAAAATTTCCCTCATTTGTTATTATCTGTCCATTTCCATTAAAAATATATTTCTATGTGTGACCATGTATTTAGTTTTATTGATATTTACTTCCAGTCCCAATTTGTTAGTGTTACTTAACAGTGTGCGTTTTGATCCTTAGTATCTCCTCGCTATCATCCAATAATACTACATCTAACAGCCATTGATTATGAAGTCAGTAACACTTTCTAAATATAATCCAATAAACATTGACTTAAAGTAGGCCTACAATTACCACCTGTTCGCGAAGTAATTTATGAGTATAAAATGAACTGCGCAGGCCTGCATTATTCACCAATGACGTAAAATATACAGTATGCATATTATAACTTTTTTACATACAGTTTTTACGAAGAAAGGTTGGAACGCAAAATGTGATGATGTTTTGACCTTGATTTCAGGTTTTCTTCGTGTTGAATAGGAAAGTGTGGGTGGTTTCCTGGCAATCAAAAAGCTTTTTAACCTGATGCAATATTGATCGAGTCCAGTCTGTTGTCAGGTTTCACACAATATGGTGATGGAAGTGAAATATACGACTCACTTGGGAACTGTCCTAGTTCGAATCTCTCACAGGTAGCTGTTCAACTGCATATTTGTGGTCGAACATATCTAAAACTTACAAATTCTCGTGATACGATTTTAAGAATTTATCATAAGTAATGCCACGAGTGATTTCCAATTTATCTAGAGGATTTGGAAATCAAGAGTGACATTTGTTAGGGCTATTTAACGAATAAAATTAAGCTGTTTACTCACAAATCATTTTTTAAATATAGTTATTTTAAAATATTTATATATTTAATGTAAACGGCGATGTTCGAAAACAAATGAGAAATGTTTGGTTATGTTTTATTTGTTCATCCACTGCAACTAGATCATAATATTTATAGCCAAATAGGATCGCAATCTGGTAAGAAAGCCACCCTAGTGGAGAAAAAATGAAACGTCAAACTGTACATTATAACCAACAGTACATGTTAATTAAATTTTTAGGAAACAATTCACTAAAATCGTTATTTAAAAACACAATTATTGAACACACAATTATCAAATGTGTAGTTCGAAGGAATCTGTTCATTATTTGCTATATTCAACATGTTTGTTGGAGAGTCAGTCACTGCAAAATAATGCTCTGGCCCGTTCACAATATTAAAAGGAGGAGCTTTCTTTATTTTGATAAATAGAAGTCGATAAATAGCTAGGTGAAACACGACTGTCATTGGTTGAAAAATAAAATTTATTGAAACGCGATTGGTCATTGACTACCATTTGGGGCATGAGTTAAATAGCCATCAAAAAAGTTTCGATTATAAGTGATCATTTTAAAGAATGGATTGTTGGTATTTGATATTTATCAGCTGTAGTGGACATATAATACTGTATGTTAGATCCTTACAGCTGTAGTGGACATATAATACTGTATGTTAGATCCTTACAGCTGTAGTGGACATATAATACTGTATGTTAGATCCTTGACTAGATACGAGTAAGACTATTCTATGGAACTCATTATTTGAGACCCTCTGGCTATTATAGTGATGTAGATGAAAGTAAATGTGTACCAACAAGAGTCCACCGCTGTGGTCTCGAGGTAGCGTGCTACCTTGTGACGCAGCGGGCTCGGTTTCGATCCCCGGTCGGGACGAGTTTCCTGAATGAGTTTTTTTTTCGGGGTTTTCCTCACCTGTAAGACAAATGTTAGGAAAATTTAAGGCTAAAACGGTACCCAAACATTATATGACCATCATATTCATCATCATTCGTATTCCCTTTATATTAAGTTTAGGATTAAGGACTCTGCTGGCGCATCACAATCATCACGCATCATATCATTGATGCAGCCTAACCTCTCCTTCCAGGCGCCCTACCTCAGAAGTGGGTTACAATAATTACGCCAATCCTAGGAGAGCACACCAGAAATGTCGAATTGACAATCTGGGACATTGAATAAAAAATATTAACTAGAGGGTTTGAGTCAGTTGGTGCCGATTAAGATTTTTATTGGAAAGTCCAGTTCAAATTCCTTTGTCGACAAACCTGATCGTACTTATTTTTTAGTGATTTTCCTCAGCCACAGAAGTAAATGCAAAGTTAGACTTTCAATACCAAGACTAATTCATTAACATTTTTGTAATATAATTTATTTAAATCAGTGATCTCCAATATAAAATATTATCGCACACAACAATTGGAATACGCAGCCAAATGAATACAACCAAAGATTCGAACTGTTTTATGTAGATTTTGAAGTGCCTATAAATAAGAACTACAAAAAGTTTCTGTTCAGTTGTGGAATGCTTTAAAGCTTTTTTGAATATCAGTAGTAACTTATTCAAAGATTTCTGTGCTTCAACCATCAATTTTTGCATATCTTCATCATCATCATCATCATCATCATCATCCAGGGATTAAGCCTGTTGGCTCGTTCCGGTTCCATGAAAGCTACAGTTGTTAAAATTGTACAGACCATCTTCTGTGTGGACGTCCAACATTTCTCCTTCCGTGCGATTTATAATATAGCAATAATTTTGGAAATCTTCCTTCTGGCATTCTATCAATATGTTATTTCCAGTCGTTCCTATATTTAATTATTCGGAATGTAAGTTTGAAAATATTTAGTTCCTTTCTTATATCTTCATTCCTTTTCTTATCAATTTTTGCACGGTTTAAAATTATATATATATATATATTAAAGTACAAAATGTAAAACAGCAGGTTCGAATATGAACTCCTCCTCTGTTTTAAGATCATCATCTGCATTCATGGATTAGGTCTGTTGACTCGTTCCGACTTCGGCCCATCTCTTTTTAGGTCTGCCCACATCTCGGGTGCCTTTAGGTTTGTATTTTGTTATTTGTTTTGGATATCTATCTTCATTCATTCTGTCTATGTGTTGCTTCCATTTTTGTCTATATGTATCTATTTTAACAGTTATTGCAAATATTTCAAGTTCCTGTCTTATTTTTGTGTTCTTGATTCTGTCTTTCTTAGTGCACCCTTTAACAGATCTCAAAAATTTCATTTCTGCCGCCGTTATCCTACTTAGATCTTGTTTTTTATGTATCCAGGCTTCTGAACCATAGATCAGTACCGGTACTGCCAACGTTTTATGAAATTTCAATTGGGTCTCTATTGTTGTTTATTTATTTACTGATCGTTTTATCGTACTCCATATTCCTTGGAATTTTGGTATTTTATTAGTTATATCATTATCATAATTATAATTATCATAATTAAGATATCTATAATAATTTAAACTGAATTTTAAAAATGCCATTTTAAAATGTCAATAGTTGCCTTGTAGGGCTAAATCCTAAAATAATTTGTTAAAATACTTTCTTAGAAACTCTAGGCTAAATAAAATAGTAAACAATATAATAACTCAATATAAACACTATAGCATTCGTCAAATCTGTATACCAAATAGTCCATCTTAGCTGCATTTCTTCTTTTTTCCTGAAGTGTCTTTGCTCTGTCCCTCTCTGCCATTTATATTTCTTCGTGGTGTTATTCAGTAATGCTATATTAATTAAAATGACACCATTTCGTTTTAATATCAACAGCATTTTTATTAGGCCATCTCTCTATATCTTCGGGTTTTTACAGCTGCTACCGTCTTTCCGTGCCAAACCTCCAAAGCCTACGATCTTGGGCATCTTCAATGCTTAGCCATCTTGCATGCACTAATGTCTTCATGCATTCCTTCCATGTTAACTTTGGTCTCCCTCTTTTCTTCTTTCTGGTCGGATGCCATTGATATAGTTGCTTTGGTCATCGCTCATCTTCCATTCTTAAAACATGTCCTAACCAATTTAATTCCTTCTCCTTAATTCTTTCAATTATGTTTTCTTCTGCTTCCATTATGTTTCAAAGTTCCTTATTTGTGACATGTCCTAATTTTGACTTTCTGGCACTTCTGCGTAAATAATCAGTTTCTAGAGCTATTAGTCTATCTTTGTAGTACTTATTGATTGTCCATACCTCATTTTCATACACTGCAACAGATTCCACCAATTTTTACCAATATATTTTTTTTTGTGTCTTTCCAAATATGCTTATCCCACCATATGGAATTTAACGATTATGTTATTTTGCTACTCAATTCAATTCTATGTTTTATATTCTCTTTGCCTATACCTTCAATGTTATCCATACTTACTTACTCACTGGCACTATCGAACCCGTAGGTTCATGGCCGCACGGACATAAGCTCTCCATACATCCCTATCCTGAGCTAATGCTTTCCAATCATTCCCGGTATAATCCACTTCCCTCAAATCAATGTTATCCATAATTATTTCCAATTATTCGCATTTTTGGTCAGGTGTTTATTAGGCCATTTTAATATAAATGTTTAAAAGCATACGCTCAAAAAAGAACATAATAATTGTATAAACAAACTCTATATTTATTAATAAAATAAAAATAAAACTTAGTTTTATTTGATTTTCATATTTATTAAGATATATTCAGTGACAGCTGTTTCGGTACACTGTACCTTCTTCAGACATGTTAAATTATGAATTGTGTTATTATAGTACATATCAAACTGATCTAAGCAACAATACAACAATAATTTATTTAATTTTTTTAATTTAACAAAGACGATTCATTCAAATCAAGTTGAGAATTTAACAGTTTATTACTTCTTTTCAATTTATTTATTTCTACAGCCTCCAAAAGGTCCAACTTCTTACCCTTATCACAAACATGTAAAATTTCAAAATGCGGATCGAAACAATTATTTATTTATTTATATTTTTTCTCCCACACCACTATGTTTTTGTTTTATTTAAAAAATTGAAAAACTTGTATTCTAAATTCCAAAAAGTGTAAAATGACATTTGCAAATTATTTCTTAAATTACTCCTTCGATTTTTAAACGAGTTAATGTAATGCAATAGAATATATCATTGTTACAATTCTAGAGATACACAGTCAATTTTTTTGAATATGTTAGTTTGATCACAAACAAACGAAGTCTGTCTACCCACATTAGTTCAAACGTTGATCAATCAGTGGTAACAACATAAAATATGAAAACATTGTGTACACAAAGAAGGCCCTGGAGATGACAGTAGCATGCCTGTATGAAGACTACTGATTAGATATACTACTGCCAATATTGACATTGCTTGATATCCATCATACAGACCGCTTCTATATGCGAGACTTGTTTGGCGAAGCTCACGATACATCTTTGTTCAACTGCGTTACCCATTTTATGAAGTACATAGATTGCTCTAGATTCAGTTAATGAGAATAAATGTGTTATTCAGTGGGCCTCTTGTTAAGTGCCTGTATCGGTAAGTTTGCAAACTTGAAAACATAGTAGACCTATCTCTCATTTTTTTTACGTTTATTTTATTTTGAGACGATTATCTTTAGCCTAAATCTTTGGATGGAGGGCCTATATCAATTAATTGGTCTATTTAGATTTCAAACCAGCATTTATCTTAGTAACTAAGAAACATTAAATGTTCTGAAAATGGTCTTATAAGTGAGGAAAACCCCCGGAAAAAAATGACTAAGAAATCAAGAAAAAAATGCGCTACTGATCGAAGCTATGAAATTAAGCAAATGGATGTATATTTTGATTAGATATCTTAGTATTATTTGAAATTAAATTCGCGTAAATCTTATTAATATTAACTACAGCCTTAAAATATCTGATGTGATATTTTTATCAGTTAACAGAAATCTATCCCGTGTTCGGAAGTGTAGACATTATTGTTTAATATTTAAACGTCGTATTTTTCATATTATATATCATTTATATAGGACTTTGTGATCCATAGATAATAATCTTCTGTGACAAAAGGGCCCAGTCTAAAATCACGCTTGTAAAAGTAGACCTATCCTTAAAATGAGACCTTAAACCATATATAGACTGTCCACCGCTGTGCTGCCTTGTCACGCAGCGGGCCCGGGTTCGATCCCCGGTCAGGGCAGTTTTTCTGGGTGAGGTTTTTATCGGGGGTTTTTCTCACCTGTAAAACAAATGCCAGAAAAACTTTAAGGCCCAAACGGTCCCCGAAATCACATGGCCATCATCATCATCCTTATCCTTATCATCATCATCCTTATCCTTATCATCATCATCCTTCACCGGTGTGGAAAGCAACGGGAAGCTACCACACCTACTATTCCCTAGTAAAGCTGCAAGCATAGCAGCGAAGGACCTGCCCTCGGCCTGAATTACTATGGATGGATGGATATATAGACTGAAGCGTATAGGCCACAAGTATATTGAAATTATATATAGCTATATGTATGCATCGTGAGGCGTTTGGGTAGCTACAATAAGTAGCGACTCCAGGTTGAGAAGATCAGCTATAACGGCTGGGGGACCCTACATGCTGACTACATGTCACTCCTACACTAGCTAGATGATCGTCTACCTCTATGATTAGCACATGTGAATGTGAGGCCAGCAGCCAGCTGGTAGGCCAAGGGCAGGCCTGTCGCGCTTGGAGTGTATATATATATATATATATATATATATATATATATATATATATTATAATTAAATGTTTAACATTGAGCAATGCAAGCTTAATATGGAATGATAAGAAAAATAAATGCCTGGACGGGATTCGAACCCGTCTCAGAGATCCGGGTTCGAATCCCGTCCAGGCATTTATTTTTCTTATCATTCCATATGTATATATATATATATATATATATATATATGTGTGTGTGTGTGTATGTGTAATTTTTTTGAAAGTTTTCTGTTTTAATAACATAATATCAGGAATGAAATTCCTATTCCATTTTTTTTTTAATTTGCGAAAGTAGCTAAAATTTATGGTAAAGATTGTTAGCCTATGGCACGAGAATGGAATGAAATAGGATGACTCTCTTATGATCCACAGACGAAGTGAATGAAAGCAGTAGGTATTTCAAACGTCATGACTGTTCCTTTATTCTCAGGTAGTATGCCATTGTATCGCTTGCAAATCCCCGTGCCCCCTTTCGTCCCCTGATTTCATTCTTCTCATCTGTGGAGTATACTTCCGACCGAACTTGCCTCCAGAAGAGTATCCTGTACTATAGGCATATTAATTTTAGAATATGCCGAGTTGACTCCAAGGTCAGTTTTGACATGACTGATGGAAGAAAAATGTCAACCACTTCAATTGTCCGAGATTGGACCCGAGAGACCACCTATTTCAAATGGTAGTTAATGTTATTATTTCTTCACATTGTTTGTCTGCCTAATGGGAGCTTTTCCTAAGTTCAAGATGTTTCCATGACCATCTTTCATTCCTCATTCGAGCCACATGCCCTGCCCATCGCAGTCTATAAGACAACTGTTCTTATTAAATCTGGCTTCCCGTAAATATCATGTAGTTCACTGTTATTTTTATCTCTTTTTCATTCTTCTTGGTCCAAACATTTTAAAATGTTAAATTAAGAGACCTGTTTCGAATCCTTATACCTTGAACATTCAGTGTTTTATGTATAAATATAAAGCAAATTTGTTTTCATTTATTATTATTATTATTATTATTATTATTATTATTATTATTATTATTATTAGCCTATATTGTTACTGTTACTATTAATATTACTATTATTATTACTACAACTTGATATTGTTAATTTTGTAACTATAATGGGACATATTTTGAGAAGAAATTCTAAATGTAGATGCATATATTCTGTAATGATAATTATATACCTATCATCTATACACATCAAGAGAATGTATTGTTTACAGCCTAAGTAAATGTAAAATTCAAATTTTAAAAGCAATTATAAAATGTGTGATAAACTTTCCTCTTTTTAACTAAATTCAGAAACTTTTATAAGATATATATAATATGTTCCGTTCAATTATTATTCAAAATTGAAGTATAAAATTAATTAAACATAGGCTCAATTCTGGAAATGCGTGCTATTATGCATTGCAGAGACTCTTGACGTCCCAACTCCTTTCAAAAAACGTTAAACTGAAAATATATAAAATTATTATTCTACCAGTTACATTATATGGGTGCCAAACATGGACTCTCACTTTAAGGGAGGAAAGGAGATTACAAGTATATGAGAATAAAGTACTTACAAAAATTTTTGGACCAAAGTGAGATGAACAGGCAGGTGAATGGAGAAGACTACATAACAGTGAACTACACGGTCTTTATAGGAAGCCAGATATAATAAGAACAGTTAAGTCTCGTAGACTGCGATGGGCAGGACATGTTGCACGTATGGGGAATGAAAGACTTGCATGGAAGCTGCTTGTAGGAAAGCCAGAGGGAAAACACCCAGTTGGTAGACCAAGAATGAGGTGGGAGAATAACATTAACTATGATTTGAGGGAAGTAGATTATGCAGGGAATGATTGGAAAGCATTAGCTCAAGATAGGAATGTATGGAGAGCTTATGTCCGCGCGGCCATGAACCTACGGGTTCGATAGTGCCAGTGAGTAAGTAAGTAAGTGAGAAGTATAAAATTATGGAATATTTACCTAAAAGGTCCGTCTCCTCAACTTTATTAGTTAGCAGGATGAGTTTTGAATCCTGCTGATGATGGGACTAGTCCCGAAAGCGCTACAGTTAAATAACTTGTAAAGTTGAGGAGAAGGACCTTTCAGGTAAATATTAAAACATTTTATACTTCAATTTTAAATTCAGAAAGCTATTTTATATAGCATTCACTATTTAAGTTACTAATTTTCTGCCGATTTTCACTGTTTACTATTTTTCCTTAAAATTAACTTGAGAAATACATTTATATACATTCAATAACAATTGTATGTTCAATTTTACACAGTTTAATACAGAATAATTCAATAATAAACTTCATATTCAAAATAAACTACAGGTCTTTGTGTTCCAGAAAATGTGTAAAATCCATAGCACGTAGATTAGTGTTGCAGTTATGAAACTAAGATATAGTCCAACAAAACATAACTTATTTACCGAAGCGTGATGTAAGCGAGTATATAAACATAACTTATAGGCCTATATAAAAATGTCATAAATCATGCACGGTACTCATTCATTATGATTACATTCTCTTCCTTTAGTCCATGTAACGTATTTATATAGGATGTTTCCAACCTTTAGGGTCAAAATTATGCGTGTGATAGAGGTATCTGTAAACTGAGGATTTTATCATACGGAACCAGTGGTCGGACGCTATGAGATAAAAATAAGCGTGAAATCATTTTATCTTGATTTTTGACACTCATAATTAACTTGGAGCTCAGAGGAATTGTTAAAAGTGGCTACCACCATCTCAATAAATCAATACAACGTTGCATGAATTTTTGTCGCACCCTTTTCAAAAATCTGGTGTCTGTTACACAATGAAAGCGGCAGCGAGGACCCTAGCAAAAATTTATTCTTCAGTTTCTTCTTGGGTTTCATACACCAGTGACTTGGTGTGCTACCATAAGAAAAAATCCAGAGGAGTGTGATCCAGAGATCGGGATTATGTCATGCCAATTAAAACAGCTTAAATATACGCTCTTTGCATAATTTTCAAGATCTCATATACTGAACGTTCATCTACTGGTGGTTGCATCAGCAAAAAATGAAGAAGCAATACAGCTTTCGAACCGGAAGGCTTGGAAGAGTTTACCAAGCGCTCGAGTCTTCTGTGTTTCAAGCGAAAGTATACGGGCCGCCATTATTAGACTGGCAAACGATCTCTAATGTATAATAGGCTAGTATGCTTTTTCCATATTTCAGCCTATGTATAATTTCTTTCTGCGCATCATTCCTGTTTCTAATTATTTTTCTTAGATACAGTATTTGATTTCTTGCACTTCTTTAGAAACATCCTCAGTATGTGGCAAGGTGTTTGGTTTTATTAATATTTACTTCCAGCTTCATTTTTTAAAATGTTAATAAAATGTGTGTATTAGCCTTTAGAATAGGTTGTACTTCTAGTATTCAAATTTTATTTTTAACCAATAGCGATAGATCAACATCATTACTCCAGGGATTATCTTAACTTCTCTTTTGATCTCAAAAAGATACACCTGCAGCGATCTCAGAAATCTCATTTGTATTGTCTCAATTTTATGTTTATCAGAGATCGTTAAAGACCAAGTCACAGACCCTTATGTTTGTATTTTATTTGTACCCAAAAATCAAAATTAACGGAGTCAACTGCATTTACAAATTTTACTGACTCACGCTAGATCGAAGATCGTCATCATCATCGCTCCAGGGATTAGGCAATTGCCCGTTCCGACTTCATAATGCATCAGCCCAACGTCTTCTAGGTCTTCTAACATCACGTCTTCCTCTTGCTTGATAATTTCTAGCTAACAATGGATATCTCTCCTTACTCATTCCATACATATGATCAATCCATTTCTGTCTGTAATTCGTGACCTTATCCAATAAAGGCTGTACTTTCAATTCTTCTCTTATATCCTCGTTTCTTATTCTATTAAGTCTTGTACATCCTTTAACTTGTCTTAGGAACCTCATCTCCGCCGTCTGTATTCTATCCTTCTGTTTTTTCATTGGAGCCCAAGTTTCACATCCATACAATATTGCGGGAACCGCCATAACATTATACATTTTATCTTTGTTTCTTTTCTAATTTTATTTTTGAATGTTCTCTGTATTGTTCCACACACCGTCTGAAATTTATTTATTTTGGAGTCAATATCTCTTTCCACATTGTAGCCAACATCACAGCCCAAATATTTGAAACTAGACACCTGTTCTATACTTTGATTTTCTAAAATAATTTTGGATCTCACTGGATCTCTTCCCCTAAAAGCCATGGTCTTCGTTTTCCTTACAGAAATCTTTAGATCATATAATTTACATAAATAGCGATAGAAATTATTGTAAATATTAGTAAAAAGTTAATATCCTAGAGGCAATAAAAGGTTTATGTAATGTTTCAATTAAGTCATATATATATATTTAGATTAATGCTTTGAGTTCACGTTCGTCATCTAACAATTATTATTCGAATATTAGTGACGTCAGCACAACGATAACATGAAATAATCAAAATATTAAGTTATAAATATAGAATTTCAATACTACTATATCAAACATAATGATGTTATAGAGTAGGTATTTGGAATATTATCAACTATTGACATCAGTTGACATGAGTTCATGATAATTTAGATTTTATTAATATTTGCTGAATTAACAGCTGTAATTAGAGTTTCTGGTATATGTTATGTTTTGCTATATTCCTCATGTACGTACATAAAATTAACGCGCATATGTGGTAAATAGTCTGTTGTGACGCAGTAAATTGAGTTAGCATTTAAGTAATAAAACTGATTAACAACATGTTGTTTTTAGTATATCAAATCAGTGCTCCCAAACACGCCTTAGAAGGCTCCTTGGAGTAGTCGGCTGGTACTCATTTCCGTTAGAATCGTGAGTCGACCCAGGCCTATGGTGCCGCCAGTGTTTAGGCCAGTATCAAATTTCAGACCCATCAGGAATCGAACCCGCAACTTACAGCGTATTTCCTTAAATAACTACGCTACTGCATGCCTTATTTCAATGTGTTAAGGGGGGTGATGGGTGAAAAATTGACTATTTGAGATCAAAATTGGAATTTTTTTGTTTTTTGTACAAAAAATAGCCTGTACTCTAATATGTATGTTGGCAAAGTTTCAGAGGCCTATGGCGCTTCTAAGTGCCCTAAATTACGTCAGAGTTAAAAGGTTGCGCCAGTTAATACTACCTGCATGCAAATATTTAAACTTGTTTTTCCACACTTTTATTTCCACTGCATTTTTGTACATTCAAAATTGAATGGAATTCAGAAATTTTGTCCTAGAAGGTTCAAATTTTTACTGCATGTCCTAAAAACAATGGGTAACAAAGTAGTGCATGGGTTTCATGATTGAAGTAGTATTTTAAGAAATAAAAAATAAAATGTATGCAATTATTAATTTTTTTTGTAATTCCACGCATGAGGTACAACATTATTTTTTTTTCTCCCTTTGTATTCACATTATAAGAATTCTAATGCATGATGTTTTTTCTAAATATTTTAGGGGTCTTGTAAAAAATCAGACATTTTACTAAAAAATTGTGGAACCCATTTAATTATAATATATGCAATTTTTTTTAAATATAATATTTAATAACTCATAAAATAAATGTCTCACAAGAATGAAACTTAAACACATCATTATGTATCATGCAGTGAATGTTTGTACAAAAAATCAAGTCTCTAGCTCAAAACATGTAGGAAATAGAAATTTCACCCATAACTCCCCTTAAGCCGATTGTTATTTTCGGATCTTGATTTGATTCCTGCAGGCATTTTTTTTTTCTGTTCGAATTTTTAAGGCCATGCGCTTCAGGAACATCTTCTCATCCAAGTTTTCCATCCGAAGATTACCACTTATTGGCAAGAATTATTATTATTATTATTAGTATTATTATTATTATTATTATTATTATTATTATTATTATTATTATCTATTCTTATTTATATTATTATAATTCGGGCTCAACTATTAGAGTCCCGAAGGCAACAAGGATATTCTGAGATAAATAAAAACGATAAGTTAACGCCGAAGGAATTGTAATGTTAGCATCCGGTGGTGTAGAGTACAAACATTCTGAACAAAACGAAAAAGCTTGTTTATAGTTATTTGGTGGAGAGTGTACTATTGTATGGTTGTATGGTGCGGAAACGTGGAAATTAAGCAGAGAGCAAGCAGATAAACTATTGGTGACAGAGATGGGCTAAAGGAGGAGGGATTCTATAAATTCAAGAAGAGAGAAATTAGGAATATTAAAATCAGAGAAATGGTGGATGTTCAAAAATATTTTCTGCGACTTATTGAAGAAAGAATACTTAAATGGTTTGGCCATGTAAAGAGGATGTTAGATGACAGATACTTAAGATATTACATTTTGACGCAGAGGACGACAGAAGAAAGGGGAGACCAAAAGGACAGCGGGTTCAAAGAGTGCATAGGTGTATGGTGTCGAGAGGATTAACAGAGAGTAATGCAGAGAATAGGAGTGTATGGAGGAGCAAAATTTACAACGGGTTGTAGGAAATATAAATAATCTTCTATTTGCTGACGATGTAATCATAATACAGAAAAATGAAGACGACTTACAGAAATCAATGCATGCATTAAATGAAATATGTAAATTATACGATCTAAAGATTTCTGTAAGGAAACCGAAAGATTTAATTTTGGAAATGGTTTCATTAAGATATTTAAACATATTTGCTTTTTTTTTCTTTTTTATTTTTCTACAGGGTTAACTGTATGTTATTCATTTCGTTTATTTTATTATTCAATATGTGGTGATTTTAATTTAACCACCTTTTAGAGGAAGAGATCCAGTGAGATCCAACATTATTTTAGAAAATCAAAGTATAGAACAGGTGTCTAGTTTCAAATATTTGGGCTGTGATGTTGGCTACAATGTGGAAAGAGATATTGTGGAACAATACAGAGAACATTCAAAAATAAAATTAGAAAATAAACAAAGATAAAAATGTATAATGTTATGGCGGTTCCCACAGTATTGTATGGATGTGAAACTTGGGCTCCAATGAAAAAACAGAAGGATAGAATACAGACGGCGGAGGTGAGGTTCCTAAGACAAGTTAAAGGATGTACAAGACTTGATAGAATAAGAAACGAGGATATAAGAAAAGAATTGAAAGTACAGCCTTTATTGGATAAAGTCACGAATTACAGACAGAAATGGATTGATCATATGGATGGAATGAGTAAGGAGAGATATCCATTGTTAGCAAGAAATTATCAAGCAAGAGGAAGACGTGATGTTGGAAGACCTAGAAGACGTTGGGCTAATGCATTATGAAGTCGGGAACGGGCAATTGCCTAATCCCTGGAGTGATGATGATGATGATGATGATTGTAGGAAGACTACTGTATTTTAGAGAAATGCCTAATAAAACATATTATTTGAAAGCAATTTGAGAAAATAGAGCTTCGTGTTACATTCTGTGAAATAGATGAGTTGAAGGAACCGGTAATGTATAATTATCTAATCATTTTTATATAGACCTATTATGTTTACAGAACAGGATCATATCTAGGAAATGATTTATATCAATAGTAATGATTAGAAAATATACTATTAATATTTACAGTAAACTTCAAATCAACAAATGACGGAAATTTGAGGAAGTGGCTGAATTCAAATACCTAGGAATAATAATCTAAAACAGGAATGAGGTGCACAAGGAAATTAAACATAGGCTCAATTCTGGAAATGCGTGTTATTATGCATTACAGAGACTCTTGACTTCCCAACTCCTTTCAAAAAACGTTAAACTGAAAATATATAAAACTATTATTCTACCAGTTACATTATATGGATGCGAAACGTGGACTCTTACTTTAAGAGAGGAAAGGAGGCTACGAGTATTTGAGAATAAAGTTCTTAGGAACATTTTTGGACCAAAGAGAGATGAACAGACAGGTGAATGGAGAAGACTGCATAACAGTGAATTACATGGTCTTTATAGGAAGCCAGATATAATGAGAACAGTTAAGTCTCGTAGACTGCGATGGGCAGGACATGTGGCACGAATGGGGAATGAAGACGTGCATGGAAGTTTCTTGTGGGAACACTAGAGGGAAAACGCCCAGTCGGTAGACCAAGAATGAGGTGGGAGAATAACATTAACTATGATTTGAGGGAAGTAGATTATACAGGGGATGATTGGAAAACATTGACTCAGGATAGGGGTATATGGAGAGCATATGTCCACGAGGCCATGAACCTACGGTTTCGATAGTGCCAGTTAGTTATAACTTCAAATCAAGAGAAATCGCCAGACCTGAAAAGAAATCTGTTAATTCCTATGCTATCTCTTATGAGTGTTCAAACTGTTTCTCCGGCAATGATGAATTAAAAAAAATAGACAATCCTTGTAACATCAATCTTGGATTTATAAATGTTTATGCTAAACAAGACATATATAGCAATTAAAATCAAATCTGTGGCACTACAGTTAAGAATAACAAGGCCGACTGAAGTGGTAGTTGCTACTTTAAATCAAATGACATACTTTATTAATGTGGCGCAATCTCTCAATCTTAGTTCCAGATTTTTTTACCGGATTTCGCTACTGCTCAATTCAAACGCATACTAACCTTGTCCTATAAAACTAGTTGGACCGTAAACTTAAGAAATCCCCGGAAATCAAATCCGGGAACTCTGTTATGATAAGCACTCACACCGCAATTAAATATGATTATTTCCTCTCATCTGCGGTTTTTATTTAATAATTATTAACCAACTTGTAATCCAGGAGAAGGCATTTCAATAGTTTTATGAATGAAATACTGATTATGAACGTTAATTTACGCATTATACTTGTTTCACATGCGGTAACTGAATAGAAAATGCTTAAATTTTCCTATTTTTTTTCTTTAAAATTACTACAAACTTGTCTGTATAAACTATTTCGGCTAAACTTTACAACCTATGATGCGACTTTTTAAATCCTTCTTAAACTCCTGTCAAATTATTCTTAGGGTTTCATTTTTCAAATTATTTGCTACTGTTTTACAATAATTTTTACATGTTTTCTAACGATTATTTGAATATTTTTTTCACGATATTGAACTACATGAAGCCGTGACAGCCATATTGATTTTAACGAATTATGTCTTCCAGTGCAGCCAACATAGTCTGTACTAATTAACTTACACTAAATAAAACCAGCGCGCATTCTTTCACAGGTTAGAGTACTTAAATTGCGTTAGGTTAGCTTTTAGGTTGGTCTTTCACAGGCTAGAGTATTTAAATTACATTATGTTTAGCCTTTAGTTTGGTCTTTCACAGGCTAGAATACTTAAAATTGTGTTAGGTTAGCTTTTAGGTTGGTCTTTCACAGGTTAGAGTACGTAAATTGCGTTAGGTAAGCCTTTAGGTTGGACTTTCACAGGCTAGAGTACTTAAATTGTGTTAGGTTAACTTTTAGGTTTGTCTTTCACAGGTTAGAGTACTTAAATTGGGTTAGATTAGCATTTAGGTTGGCCTTTCACAGTTTAGAGTACTTAAATTGTGTTAGATTAGCTTTTAGGTTGGCCTTTCACAGGTTAGAGTACTTAAATTGTGTTAGGTTAGCTTTTAGGTTCGTTGGCAACTTGAATTCAAATGTCGTGTACATGTTGGCTGCATCTCGTGATTCCATAGTGTAAACCGCTTAGCGTCTGTTGGAGCATGCGCATGGTGTATGATCGGAACCTAGAAAACATTTTCACGTCACATGTAGTAAAGTATTTCCACTATTTCTAATGGAATGGAATGAAAATGCAGATCGTTATATGAATGGACTATGTTAACTAAATATTACGTGAGGGTTTTATAAGAAAATTTGTTTACGAATCTGCATTTTGGGCTGGACTTATTCTTCACTCAGAGGAAAAACGAATTTTCTATATGGCTAATTGGGAACTCAATGTGGGAACTTTATTTAGCTCGTACCCATCAATGGTATCGTGGCAGCCATTCATTTTGTTAGCCACACAGATAAAGTCCTTTATTTGGAATAAGGTTATCTGACTGATGGATAAAGTTCAGTCGTTTCTGGATTGAATGTTCCAATACGTTACACGATTTTATAGCTGGTTTTCAACCCAGATTTTGTTATATCATTTTGAACAATCTTATCTTTAAATACTTAGCTACATTTGATTTACTCAGTTATAAACAACGATTGAAAATATATGTATTAAAATGCATTATATTCTTGCAATACAATTTTTAAAATATAAAAGTCAATCGTCCTCAACTGTATAACCTCAGGTACCTCATCATCATCATCATCATCTTCATGGTAGGCCGTCGGCCCGTTCCGCTCTCAGAATTTATCTTCCCATCGTCTTCTAGGACGTCCCACATCTCTATAGCCTTGAGGTTGGTACAACAGTGCTAGTTTTGTTAACCTAGAAGAGTCCATTCTTAAAATATGTTCATGCCATTTTTGTTTATAGTTTTGTATTTTTTTCATTTAGATTAAACATTTTGAGTTCTTGGCTAATTGTTTCACTAGGAATGTGTACTTCATACATAATATTATGAAATGAACGTCTTAAATAAATAATGTTTTCTAAATAATTCTAATTTATTTATACAATTACAGTACACACGAAAAAAAAACACATATCATTGAAAAAAAAAACAGGCATCTCCTTTCAATGATTTTTTAAAATGATCCTTATGTTGTGGATCCCACAATAATTGCTTGCTTCTATAAATGTCAACAAGTTTTAACACGTTTTCCTCTGACCACTCCATACTCAAATAATAGGTGCGCACCGAAAGCAACGAACCTCTCAGGTACCCGTCCAAATCTAAACAGCGAACCATGAAAGTGTTCGTGGAAAAAACCGACAATGAGTGGATCGTGGTGAGAGACGCGCGCGCGCCGTTCGCGCGCACGTTAAAACCCCGTCCAAATCTGACGAACATGGTGCGGCGCGCAGGTGTGTACGTACCTTTAGAGTATATCCTGCAACGTATCTGAGTAAATTCATCTCTGATGTTTCTAGTAATCTTCTGTCTGATTTATTCATGGCCCAATTCTCTGATCCATATGTCACAATGGGAACTGCCATTACCTTATAAAACTGTAGCATTGTTTTATTTTGTTGTTTTTATTTGTAGTGTTCTTTTAATAGTCCCACACCTTCTTTGGAATTTATAATTTTTTTCATGTATATCATTTTCCCAATTGTAAGATATGTGACGTTCTAAATATTTAAAACTCTGTACTTTTTCGATCATTTCATCGTTCAAAACTATTTTCGATCGATTTTTTGTTTTCTTCGTTGAAATCTTGAGATTATATTTCTTCGTGGTTTTCTTGAGCAGTAGTGTGGCTTTGTGTAATTGATTTTCTGATTAACCTCAGGTACCTATTTTTATATTTTAAAAATGTTTACATAGTGACCTCAACGGTGTTTCGTTATGAATTTAAAAAGTATTGGTCTAAATACATTAATTATTGAGGGTTAATTATATGGTATACACTACGACGAAACAAACATGGCGGTTGCGAGAGTAAATTTTTAATTTAAATTTACAGGTAAACCCCCATTTCTAACGGTCGGATTTCGCTGATTTTTGGATAATATCTCTGTTTATTTTAGTAGGATATTCCTAGTTTTGTTGTGAAACATCGAAAATTGCGATCGCTAGAGCGATTTTTAAATTTTCGTTTCAGGTGAACTCCCACACCTAATGATTTTATAATGTAATAGATATCGGTTAAACACTCGAAGCATCTGTAAACCTGTATATACACATTTTCACGAAGATCGGTTGAACGGCTTAGAAGTCTATAAAGGACAGACAGACATACTTAATTACTCACTAGCACTATCGAACCCGTAGGTTCATGGTCGCGCGGACATAAGCTCTCCATACATCCCTATCCTGAGCTAATGCTTTCCAATCATTCCCTGTACAATCTACTTCCCTCAAATCATAGTTAATGTTATTCTCCCACCTCATTCTTGGTCTACCAACTGGGCGTTTTTCCTCAGGCTTTCCTACAAGAAGCTTCCATGCAAGTCTTTCATTCCCCATACGTGCAACATGTCCTGCCCATCGCATTCTACGAGACTTAACTGTTCTTATTATATCTGGCTTCCTATAAAGACCATGTAGTTCACTGTTTGTAGTCTTCTCCATTCACCAGTCTGTTCATCTCTCATTGGTCCAAACATTTTCCTAAGTACTTTATTCTCAAATACTTGTAATCTCCTTTCCTCCCTTAAAGTAAGAGTCCATGTTTCGCATCCATATAATATAACTGGTAGAATAATAGTTATATATATTTTCAGTTTAACGTTTTTTTAAATGAGTTGGGACATCAAGAGTCTCTGCAGTGAATAATAGCAAGCATTTCCAGAATTGAGCCTATGTTTAATTTCTTTGTGCATCTCATTCCTATTTGTGATTACTGTTCCTAGGTATTTGAATTCAGCCACTTCCTCAAAATTTCCCTCATTTGTCATTAGCTGTCCACTTCCATTATATAATGTATTTCTATGTGTGACCATATATACATACCTCCATTTATATGCAAGATGTAGATAGATGAAATTGATGATGCTAATTGAAATTCCAATCCCGCATTACCTCGATTACCGAGAAAAACCAGAAAAATCTATTAGATTGTTGTATACTGAGATTTGAATCCCGGACCTCAAACGATAATGTCGGAGCCAATTTCTTCGGTTTATATGTTGTTTAATTTTATTTCAGTTACAGATGCCCATCTAAGAGATTTTATCGTTGCCTCCATTCAAATATAGCAACTTGACTCGTCAACTTGGAACTATAAGTAGGGTTATTAAATGTTTTTGTTGTATATACATATACTGTGTGGAATGCGCACCACGTGCTCACTGCGACATTGATACTTGCATCATCATCTATAAAAGTCTCTGTCATAAACCAATTTGTTGAAATGCCTTACATCATCTCAAGTCCAAGTTCTGACCCAAGATAAAGGAAAATAGTGCAGATATAATGAACCGTAAGTTCATCATCGTCATCATCCAGGGATTAAGCCTGTTGGCTCGTTCCGGTTTCATGAAAGCTAGAATTGTTAAAATTGTTCAGACCATCTGTATGGGCGTCCAACATTTCTCCTTCCGTGTGGTTTATAATTTAGCAATAATTTTGGAAATCTTTCTTCTGGCATTCTATCAATATGTTCTTTCCAGTCGTTCCTATATTTAATTATTCGGTCTGTAAGTTTGAAAATATTTAGTTCCTTTTCTTATCCAGCAAAGTATATCCTGCTATATTTCTTAAAAATAACATCTCAGCTGCTTCCAACCTTTGTTCTTGTCTTTTAGTTATCGTCCAACATTCTGACCCATACATCAATTCAGGAACAGCCATTACTATATAGAATTTCATTTTTGTTTCTTTTCTTATGTTGTGGATTTATTTTTTCTTCACCTATCAGACTAATTTCGGGAATCTTAAGGCCCAAATGATCTGGTCATCACGCTCATCCATGTCATATTCGCCTTGATTACTTTGGATGAATGAGTGAATTATGTCTTGTCTTAAATGTTCTTGTTATCTCGGAGGAGGCCTTGGAATTGAGTATATCAACCATATAAGGAGGCCGTTTGTGTCCTTACATGGTCAACAACATACTTGATCCACTATTAAAAGTCCTCTCCCTATAGGTCGTGTCCCTTTAAAGTCCGGGTGGTGTGTGACATGTAAAGTACCTATACAGAGATCAGCTGAACTAAGGTGTGCGTGTGTGTGTGTGTGTGTGTATATATATATATATATATATATATATGGTTAAGAAAGTTTTCTTGGGTTTCCGATTGCAGTGAATGATCTGCCCTCGGGCAGAATTACTATGGATGGATAGCATTTTCATGCTATGCTTTGCAGTCTTACTAGGGAATTATAAGTGTGGTAGCTTCCCGTTGCTTTCACAAATATTATATATATATATATATATATATATATATATATATATATATAAGAAAAATGAATGTTTGTACTAGATTTGCTTGGTAGCGTAATGGGAAAACGCACTGGGGTATCAATCCACAGATCCGTGTTCTAGTCCCGTCCGAGCATTTATTTTTATCATGTCATTTTAAGCTTGCATTACTCAATGTCAAACATTTTAATTAAACAAACGCACGCACACACACACATACACACACACACACACATATATATATAAACTCCTGGCGCGACAGGCCTAGAAGGCCCTTAGCCTACCAGCCGGCTGCTGGCCTCGCATCCGCATGTGTCAATCAGAGGTAGATAATCATCAGCTAGTGTAGGGGTGACATGTGGTCAGCATGTCGGGTCCCCCAGCCGTTATAGCTGGTTTTCTCAACCTGGAGCCTCACGATGCTGGGTGGGTACCGGTCCCATACTGGTTGAAATGCCATGAAAAAAATTCTTCCCCCATGGAGACTCGAACCAGCGCAGGTCCTGTAGCTCTGCGCCAAGGCTTCCTGCCTTAACTACTCCGCTACGGCGCGGGACACACACACACACATATATATATATATATATATATATATTCAAATGCCCCAGGTTGTCTTTCGACATTCTGGTGTCTCTCTTGGGATGGCGTACTTGTACCCCACTTCTGAGGTTGGGGCGGGTTACATTGCCCCGATGGTATTATAGGTGATGATGATGATTATGATGATAGTGGTGCGCCAGGAGTCCCTAATCCTAAGCTTAATCTAAGATGAATATGAATGATGATGATTGCGATGGCCATATGATTTCGGGGGACCGTTTGGGCCTTAAAGTTTTTCTGACATTCGGCTTACAGGTGAGGAAAAACCCCGATAAAAACCTCACCCAGAAAAACTGTCCCGACCGGGGATCGAACCCGGGCCCGCTGCGTGACAAGGCAGCACGCTATCTCGAGACCACAGCGGTGGGCTATATATATATATATATACTAATTACCATTCCCTATTCACGGTTTCTGCAATCGCGGCATATTTACGGAACATATCCCCGCGAATAAGGAGCTTTTACTGTATAATGATTTTTATTTTAATTGTGCCTACACCATTAATTGTCTTCTATAAAGTTGCAATAGTACAAGATGCAGGAACACTTTGTGCATCCCTGGTGATTGTAATTACAAAACACGCTAAGCGCTTCTTGATTAAAAGTCGCACTAATGAATGTTACTGTAGTTGGCAGCAGTTACTAAACATTTCAGCCCTGTATTAACCTAGATTCTTTGAAATCCAATATAATTACCGCTTTTGTTGTCCCGAAAATTTGCGGAACAGCTATTATGCATCTTCCTGAAACCATCGCCTCATTTTTAACCTTTCGCGTGGACAGTCTGATCAGATTTTTATTGGTGGAGTCAGACACTGTTCAGTAAATTAACGAAAGCACCGAAATTACTGATCGATGTACGTTAAAATACATTGTAATGTGACAATAATTGTTGGACTAACTAACTCACTGGAACTATCGAACCCGTAGATTCATGACCGCGCGGTGACATAAGCTCTCCATATATCCCTATCATGAGCTAATGTTTTTCAATAATTCCCTGTATAATCTACTTCCCTCAAATCATAGTTAATGTTATTCTCCCACCTCATTTTTGATCTACCAACTGGGTGTTTTCCCTCTGGTTTTTCTACAAGAAGCTTCCATACACGTCTTTCATTACCCATTCGTGCCACATGTCCTGCCCATCGAAGTCTACGAGACTTAACTGTTCTTATTATATCTGGCTTCCTATAAATACCATGTAGTTCACTGTTGTGTAGTCTTTTCCATTCATCTGTTTGTTCATCTCTCTTTGGTCCAAAAATGTTCCTAAGAACTTTATTCTCAAATATTCGTAATCTCCTTTCCTCCCTTACAGTAAGAGTTCATATTTATTATTTTTTTACTATTAAAATTAATTGATCGATAACTTAAAAAAAAATAGCGCGGCAAACAAACTCAGCAAAACTTATTTACAACGTCTCATAGTCCTACCTTTTTACGCACAAGTTTACATTATATAATTAGGTGCACTCTATTTTTTCTTTGAAGACCTCGAACAAATTTGCATAATAGAATATTATTTTACTAGCCCTGGTAAAAATTTTACGAAAGAACGATAAGACCTCACATTTTACTATGAATCATTAAAGAATACCTAAAATGTTGAATGGAAGTTCACAAAAGGAACTAATTAGATCGTCTTTTCCTTTCTTTTTATATGTGTTTCAGTGCATTGAAGGAGAATTCCAGTAATGCTTGTTTCTGGGGGAGTGTGGGGTTCTTTAATCCACTAATAATCAATCGCAATTTAAGTTAATAGATGTTACTGCATTATAAATCATAATTCGACTCTTCATGTTTAAAAGGTTTTATTTAATGTGTTGTAATAACTTAATAAGGAAATAATCTAACTAATTTTAAACTTTAAATTTCAATGGAAGAATAATCTAAAATAAATAAATATCCTCAACTCGTGTCCAACATAGGGTCGGGTCGAAGGATGAGATGAGCTCGTATGTACAGAGATACGTGAATGACATGGGTGCCGGCGCACAATCAAATGGGCAAATGAATGAGTATGGAGAAATGGTTGGATGAAAATGTTGCAGGGGAAAACTGGAGAAACCCCGTTAAAACCTGCCCAAGCTCCGTTT
Source organism: Diploptera punctata (assembly GCA_030220185.1). Lineage (NCBI taxonomy): Eukaryota > Metazoa > Arthropoda > Insecta > Blattodea > Blaberidae > Diploptera > Diploptera punctata. The sequence continues at coordinate 2,339,455 of JASPKZ010007833.1, forward strand.
CGTCCACCACGTAACCCACATTGAGTGACTGAGTCTCGATCTCTGGACCCCAGCCGTGAGAGGCTAGCGTCTAACCGCTCGCGCCACGGAGCCTCCCTGAAGAATAGCCAATTTACACTAAAATATTACTGTTGTGCTTTGCTATATAAAACAGATATAAATTATGTTGAATTTAATTTGATTATTTTTCATATTGTTTAGGCATCATATGTAGGCTATTATTGTCATGTTTGGGTTGTATTTTAAATGTTTTTAACGTGTAAATTAGACCATCACTGTAAAGGCCTCGGGGTAGCGATGTAGTCCCCCTTTTTTTGATAACGCTAATTCCCCCTATAAATGGTCCCGTAGTGACATGTGTGTCGGCGTCAGAGACGTCGAGTGGGCACCTAAGGCAATTACTTACTCACTCACTTCCTTTACTCATGGCACTTATCGAACCTTTAGGTTCATGGCCGCGCGGACATAATCTCTCCATTACATCCCTATCCGGGAGCTAATGCTTTCCAATCATTCCCTGTATAATCTACTTCCCTCAAATCGTAGTTAATGTTATTCTCCCACATCATTCTTGGTCAATATAACCCACTGGGCGTTTTTCCTTCTGGGCGTTGCCTACAAGAAACTGTTCATTCCCCATATCTGCAACATATCCTGCCCATCGCCTTCTACGAAGACTTAACTGTTCTTATTATCGTCTGGCTTTTCCCCTATAATAAAGACCATGTTATTTTCAATTGTTATGTAATCTTGTCCATTCACCTGTCCTGGTCATATCTCTTTGGTCCCAAAAATTTTCCTAAGTACATTATTTCTCAAGTACTGGGTAATCCTCCTTTTCATTCCTCCTCTCCCCTAAAGTAAAAGTCCATGTTTCCGCATCCATATAATATAAATGGTTAGAATAATAGTTTTTTTATATATTTTCATTTTTCTATTTAAACGTTTTTTTGAAGGATTGGTTACATCAAGAGTCTCTCTGCAATGCATTAATAGCACGCATTTCCAGAATTGAGCCTATGTTTAATTTCTTTGTGCATCCCATTCCTATTTGTGATTATTGTTCCTAGGTATTTGAATTCAGCCACTTCCTCAAAATTTCCCTCATTTGTCATTAGCTGTCCATTACTTGGATAATACAGTGTTGGTAAATTGAGCTTAGAGGACTCTCTTTCAGATTTAAGATTCTTTTAAGTGTCTGAAAATCTTCAGACTCGGGACTCACGGCTGAAAGTCCCTCCCGGAGAATTTGTTCCTTGGATTTTTCTATCCTAAAAATCCATCGAGCCCGATCGGGTTTGAACCCGTGACCTTCGGACTAGAGGACAGGAACATAACTTCTAGACCACCGCGACCAACTCAAATATTACAAGAGTATATTATTTTATTCCCATGTGGAAAACTAAGAACATCTCCTTGAAGACAAAACTTAGACTGTTCAACACCAACGTAAAATCAGTCCTACTCTATGGTTGCGAAACATGAAAAGTTACGGAAGCAACGAATAAAAAGTTGCAGACCTTTGTAAACAGATGTCTGAGGCGTATTTTAAATATAAGATGGCCGGAAATAATAGCAAATGGAGAACTGTGGAGAAAAACCAACCAATCTCCAAATATGTCACCAAATAAAACAAAGAAAATGGAATTGGATTGGCCACACATTGAGAAAACCAGACGGAGCCATCGAGAAGACTGCACTAGATTGGAATCCGCAAGGAATAAGAAAGAGGGGACGACCTAGGGAAACTTGGAAGCGATCAGTAGAGGAGGAATCAAAGGAAAGAGGGAAAAGCTGGAAACAAGTGAAATGGCTGGCTGGAAGCAGAGCACACTGGAGGAACTTTACTGCTGTCCTATGTTCTATTTAGGAATTGCAGGAAATAAATAATAACACACATTATTTTAATTCTATTGAAATTTCTATATTTGAAGATACCCAGAAGTTTCATGTCAAATTATTTTCATCATCATCATCATCAACAATCACGGATTAAGCCCATGTGGCCTGTTCCGGTCTCATAGAGTCTCATTCAAAAAGTTGAATCCATCTCTTTTTCGATCTACCGACATTCCTGTCTCCGCTTGGTTTTTATTTAAGTATAATTTTTGGAATCCGATCATCTTTCATTCTTTGAACATGTTCTTTCCAGTTTTTTCTACATTCTTTTATTTTATCTAAAAGTTTAAAAATATTTAGCTCATTTCTAATATCTTCACTTCACTTTATCTAGAAGTTTGCAGCCAGCCACACTTGTTAGAAATCTCATTTCAGCTGCTTCTATGATCTTCTCTTCTCTTTTAGTTAAAACCCAAAATTCACTACCATACAATAGTAAGGGGACTGCCACTGCTTTATACAATTTTAGTTTTGTTTCCATTCTTGTGTTTTTAAATATTCTTTTAACTGTGCCACATCGTATTTAATATGGTTCACTTGTTCAAAGTATTTTTTATATTTATATATAGGCTTTAGGATATGAGTGCTAAATGAGAATGCAGTTGAAGTTTGTGAGAATATTTTGATTCATTCCATAGCACAAACTTATACAGTAGCTAGTAGCTTATGTAAAATGGTCTCGTATGGGGCACTTCAGTTGCGATAGGGGGATCGTTGATCTACTGCATTCAGATATGTTAAAAAAAAACTTTTACAACCCGATAAATTAATATAAACATTTATTTTGAAGGCTTTTGTTTCTTTCACTGAACTTCGTTTCCTTTTTTCTCTGACATTTAACGTTTAAACAATTACATCAGAGCAGTGATTTAAGAGCTATAGATCTCTGAAAAGAGTTACAGGTGGCTCACTAGACGGGTGTCTTTCTCATTGAATTGTCTTGTGTTTGTCTTCTGAAGGTGGAGTATATATTTGGGCGGGCCTCTGTCTCTCCTTATACGAAGAAGACACTTCCCCTACACGTTATTGACATTGGACTGACATATAAAGGCCTATTACTTCTAGAATCCATTATACAGAGTGATTCACAATAAGTATTACGGACTTCAAGATGTTGTAGGAGCCTGTCGTGCTATGGAGTTTTTCTTATTTGCTTAAATAAATCAGCATATACAAATCGATGGTTCGACCAGTTATCGTATGTGGAACAGAAACTAGGACTGATACAACAAAAACTAAATAAATAATAAGCATATGTGAAATGAGGATCTCAAGAACTATTCAAGGGAAAACATTATTTGATAAGAGACACAATACAGAAGTTAGAGACAAATGTCATATTCAAGACATAGCCAAATTTATTATAGATAGACGAAAATATTGGAAAGTTCATGTAGAAAGAATGGAAGACAACCGACTTGCAGAAAGGGCTAAAGAAGATAGACCAATGGACGGGAGAAGAGCAAGAGGAAGACCAGCCAAGAGATGGATAGACAGTGGATCCACATCCAATACGTCTTCCTCCGAGAAGTGATTTGGGAAATGAACAGGATGAAAATCCTACAAATTACGAATAATAATAAGCTTAAATAAAATCTTTTTTCGAAAATATAATAATGTAGGACAAATAAAGTATCTGTCTGAATTAATAATATAAATAGTCCACTGCTGTGGTCTCGAGGTAGCGTGCTGCCTTGTCACGTAGCAGTACTGGGTTCGATCCCCGGTCGGGACAGTTTCCTGGGTATTTTATCGGGGTTTTTCCTCACCTGTAACACATGTCAAAAAAACTTTAAGGCCCAAACGGTCCCCGAAATCATATGACCTTCGCAATCATCATCATTCATATTCATTTTAGATGAAGCTTAAGATTAGGGACTCTCCTGGCGCACCCATCATATCATCGGGGAAATGTAACCCCGCCTTCCAGGCGCCCCAACCTTAGAAGTGGGTTACATTATGCCAATGCCAGGAGAGAACACCAGAAATGTCGAAAAGTCAAACTGGGGCAATAAAAAATAATGTAAAAGAGTGCAGGCTGTAGTTCAATGTTTTATTAATGATAAACATTGCCTCTGTCTGCTGTAAGTGATAGATTTTTTAAAACAAGTTTTCATAGTTTGTATTATAGTTGAAACGATGCGACGTTGAGCTAGAATAGTCTTCCTGTTGTCCTGTTGATTTAATTCTGAATGAGACCTTGTACAGTTTTGAAACATGAACTGGTGCAGGAAAATAACAGAAGCAGAATTTTCCCCAATTAACAGCACGCAACTCGACAAAAGCCGATCAGTTGCGTTGCTGTGAGCACCCGGACGAATCGATTGTTGCGTGGCCCGCATGCAATGAAGTTGCCAAATGGACTGTGGGATCAAATACGCGGCTTCGTGTTCTCTGGGTCATTTTGTATTCATATAGAATTACATAACGTGCAAGCTCAAGTTTCCTGGTCAATCATAAACTACATTTAAAGCTTTATTTTAAAACAGTAGCTGCCTTGAGTCAGAACTGACGTCAAAACTAAAACTTCCAGGTATACGTTCATTGTTCTGTTTGTAAAAATAGTGAATTCCTGAAAAATTTATTTACGACATTCTAACATCTCAGTCCATCTCCTCATCCCATTATATTTCTACTCGCTTCCATTCACTATCTTCCCACCATAACTTACACGATCGAGGAAATTCAAGTCCAGCTGTTCCTGTACATCGAACATCTAACATTCCTCATCCTTCCTTGTTTCAGCCACACCACTCTGGAATTCCTTTCCCTCGTATATCAAAGACTGCCCGACTCAAGAACAGTTTAAAAGAAACTCCATATTTCCTTAGACAATATAATATATAACCGTGTTCCATGTATACTTTTATTATTCCTTTATATTTTTAACTTTCTTTACCAAGCCAATTACTTAATCAAATTATAAATTATTATTATTATTATTATTATTATTATTATTATTATTATTATTATTATTATTATTATTAGATATTCAATAGTAGATGATATAAGATAAAGCAATTAAAATTGGTGTGGATATCTACGACGAATGCAAAAAGAAAGGTTACCCAGAAAAAACATTGGAATGGCGTCCACCTGGAGGAAGAAGTAAAAGAAGATCTCGAAACTCGTGAATGCAAGAAAATAAGAACTGGAATGAGAACAAGAAGACTGAAGGAAATTGAGTGAATGGATAGAGACGAGTGGAGAAGAAAAATAAGACTTTAGGCACAGAAAGATGTGTAAACATTGAAAATCTGTATGTAAATGAAAAATAAAATTATTATTATTATTTTTCTTTCTTTCCCTTGTCAACTCTATATTGCGTAGGCTATACCATATTAGGTATCATTAATCAACTTAGATAACACTGAGCAACAAAAAAACTTTTTTGTCTCAGAAAAAAAAAAATGTGGTTCTGATAGTATTTTTCTGCTGAATTCAAATATGGTATCGGTTTTTCTCCATCACGCAAGGTTTCCGAAAGACAGGGATTTATAATTTCAAACACTTTAATATTTTCTACATTCGTTACTACACAATAATCGAACATTTGGACTCACCTAGAAAGTAAGAAATTACTATTTTCTGCTTATTTCGCCTGTGGAGCATCCCTTTTGATGGTCCATCAATAATCTGCCAGCATATTAGGATTCCATTTGCCTTGATATCTCTTTTCCATAGCTGAAATCTCCTGAGTTAGCTCATTTGATTTTATTTTACAATGGACAAATGGACGAAAAAACGTTTATTAAAATATAATTATTTAAATTCGTTAATTGAAATTAAAAAAACTGTGGGTGATGGAGGAATTCCGAATACATATTTGAAAACACGATAAAAAACTGCATTATGTACAACTATTGGTACTCATGAGACAAAAATCATATTGACCAGTGTTATTATATGTACAATTTAACCCTAGTGAAGTGGAAGAGAAGACCTTACAGTTTTAACTCCGTCTGGTAAAATAATTAAGTAATCTTGCGTTTCACAGCTGGATGTACGCACAATTACGAATACATTTTGTTTAGAGAGAACATATTTTAGACTTGTTGTTTTACATGCTGTAGCAGAGTGGTCTAAGGGACCAGGCCTTGACACAGAACTGCAGGTCATGTGCTGGTTAGTCTCCACGTGGAAATAAATTGTCTCATGGAATTTCGGTCTGTGCCCACCCCTATTATGAGGAATTTGGGTAGCTACAATAAGTAGCTGCTCCAGGTTGAGAAAACCAGCTATAACGGTTGGGGGACCTGATATGCTAACCACGTCACCCCTAAACTGGCTAACTGAACATCTACCTCTGGTGATTAACACATGTGGATGTGAGGCCAGCAGCCGACTGCTAAACCAAGATCCTTCTAGGCCTGTCGCGCTATGGAGTTTAGTTTAGTTTTGAAGTTGTTTTGAAATATTAATAAATAATCCAACCATAGTAATTCTGCCCGAGGGCAGGTATTTCACTGCAATCATAGCATTTTCATGCTATGCTTTGCAGCTTTATTAGGGAATTATAGGTGCGGTAGCTTCCCGTTGCTTTCCACACTGGTGAAGGATGATGATGATGGCCGGATGATTTTCGGGGACCGTTGGGCCCTAAACGTCCTAACATTTGTCTTACAGGTGAGGAAAAACCCGAAAAAACCTCACCCAGGACCAGTAATCGAACCCGGGCCCGTTACGTGACAAGGCAGCACGCTACCTCAAGACTACAGCGATGGACATAACTATTAATGCTATTTAAAATCAGAAAAATTCAAATCAGAATCTCATTGGAGTACTTTTTGCACGTATGCTATAATTTCAGTAAATTAATTTAATTTTTGGGGTATTTTACCCATTCGATAAGAGCCACATTGTAAATATACAATAATTTGTTTCCACATTAAAATATTTTTCATACTTATCTTTGGAAGGCGTTATGCATCAACAAGTTATGTGCCATTATGTACTATGTTTTGAGAAATAGTTTAACTCGTTCTTCACTATTTATTGTAGCGCCAAACTAACAATACTGGATATTGCAAGTTATTTTTCTTGTTTGACAGTTATGCATCAACAATCTAAGAGCGGGAACATTTGGCGCTTAGCTGCATGATGCAAAATTTATGAAACCAGCCCTTTGTTGCAAAAACATAGAATCTTTGATAGGACTAATGGCGTTTACATTTTTATTTAATAACAACGCTATATTTAAACATTTGGCGCTAAAAGTTTGCGTACACCTACTTCATGAGCCAGTGGAACAGATGTCCTCAAAATCTCAATTATTTAAAAATGGCGCTTGATGCATAATATTGTAAATATTATATATATATAGTGGCCTCGAGGTAGCGTGTTCCCTTGTCATGCGGCGGGCCCGGATTCGATCCCCGGTCGGGGCAGTTTTTCTGGGTGAGGTTTTTTCTCACCTGTAAGACAAATATCAGGAAAACTTTAAGGCCCAAACGGTCCCCGAAATCATCATCGTCCTTATCATCATCATCATCATCATCATCATCTTTCACTGGTGTGGAAAGCAACGGGAAGCTACCACACCTACAATTCCCTAGTAAAGCTGCAAGCATAGCATGGAAATGCTATGATTGCAGTGAATGACCTGACTTCGGGTAAAATTACTATGGATGGATATATAGGTAAAGGCCCCAAATAAGAGATACCTGTTGAAAAATCGCTTCTGTATCAGAATGGTAACTGATTTATTACATTTAAAAATGGTAATACATGTTTCATATTCTTTATTTTGATATTCCATAAAATAAAACCTCGTTACTTAGTAAGTATTTTAAAAAAACTCTAAGAACAATAAGAGTTGTAAAAATTGAAAATTTCGAAGAGGGTTCCAAATAAGAGATACCTACATTTGCTTCTATATCTTTAGCAAAAACATTCAAATAATCCAGTAGATTCAAAACAAAAACACTTTATCACACACAAACTAATAATTAATTTCACTATACATGTTAATAGTGTCTTTTCAGAGTACATAATTAATTTTGCTTCTTTGAGCAAATAAGCAGACGAATGGTTCCTCATCAGCCCCGCAATCTTCATGAGCCCAATGCACTGGGCTCATTTTTCTCCTCTTGTGTCCTCTGAATACAATCCAGTGCAAAATAAACACTCAGCATCAGCATCATCAGCACCAAACTCTGAATCATCATCGCCTGAATCAATTATCACCATTTCCGTGTCTGTTTCTTCGCTTGAACAACTCAGTTGCCGTTTTCTTGACCGAGACTTTTTAGATTTTGCTGAATATGTTTTTTGAAAAAGTTGCTTCATTTTAGTTTATTGGTTCTATTCAAACTGTCCTTTAGTTCTTGGCGATACGGACTGCCTGTCAGAAGGGCTGCATTTCCGGTTCTGCCTTTCCTTTTTTCTGGTTCTCGACTTGTTGATGGTTGTTGGATCTGAGGGAGTGGTGACACATCAGTAAGACCCACGAGAGTTCCTGAATCAGGAACTACGATTGCATCACTCTTATCTCCGGTGTGGATGGCAAAATCGCTGTCAGAAAAATGTTCCTGTTGCACGAACAAGCCCTGTCTTTCGAAATGCATTGATCAAAATTTGTAGAGTAGAGCCGGGGTGACAGCCCGGTTGATTCCTCGGTCCGATTTTCTAGAAAGAAGGAAGAAACCTTAACCTTCTGCTATCTAAATGACCTCTCAGGGCCTATAATGTGACAACTTTATTTTTATAAAGTTAAATCACGCATTTATCAAACGAGATGAATTTGTTTAAGAAAATGTAGCGCACTTGTATACAGGAGAATCTGCATATGTCAATGTAACAACTTCTGGTTCCTAATAAGAGACACTATCTCTTATTTGGAACCACAAGTATCTCTTATTAGGGAACGGCACGGTCGCCAATTCCGTGGCTGCTCAGACTGTAATAAATTGTGTCACTAATAATCACTCTAGTTTATAATAGTCTGCATTTCATGAGCTTTTCGGAAAAATAAGTAAAATTAATATCAGAACTTGCCTTCACAGTTATCCACAACTTTGAATAGCGTCACTACAAAAATTCAATTGTCGTGAAAACAAACACAACCTTCTCTGTTCCGTTTCAATCAATCAAGTGGCACCAACAAAGACCACGATGCTATAATAGTACAAAGCTCAGATTTTTGTTACAAACATCAGATGGCAGCTGTTCATGGACTAGATAATAAGGTATCTCTTATTAGGAGACTATCTCTTATTTTGCGACTTTACCTATATATTAACGTAGGTGAACATAACTTCTGTAAATACAATGTACTTAAAATTCAATATTCTGTGTATTGATAAAACATTTTCTTCTTCTTAAATTTAATTTGTAGGATTTTCATCGTGTTTATTTCCAAAAATCCAATAAATTAAATGCATTAACCCATATTAAAGGACAACAACAACGATTTCGGAAAAAATATATCCACATTAGATGCAATTTACATAGTTAGACAAATCGTGGAAAAGTCATGGGAATTCAATAAACCAGTATTCGTATGTTTCATAAAACACTCTTGTATGTTCAATATCGCGCCAAATCTTTTTGGATTTTGAAGTATAAATCGAGTAATTGGGTGTCGCAATGACGCCTTTGATAAACTTGATCCATGACATGTCAGATGTACGATGTTTGTGAAATAGGCCTCGTCTCGTTTTAAACTGCAACTTAATTTGGAACACTATTATTTGCTGACAACCTGCTGTACTTATGAGTAACTATTAAAAATTATGTTTTCTTGTAACTATAAATTATTATATATTTATGATAGCTCGGTGATATTTATAATCCATTGTGTTGATATGGGACAAAAAGTTAACTTCCGCTGCAACTTGACTTAGAAAGGATACTGGCATATTTTCTTGACGTGGTTGAAGAAAATGTCAGATGTTGAATTCCTACACATGGTCTTGCTCTAGTAACAGTAGGTTTAACTGAAAAAAACTAACTTTTCTACACCATTGTTTGAAGAATAGATATCATAAATGATAAAGAGTTGACACAATGATAATAGTATCTTAGATATCTATCATAAGATAATAATATCTTAGATACCGGTACCTACCTTATTAGCATGATAACACTGAATGCTCTATCGATTACTTAACATAAATATTATGTTTTTATAATAAAAATATTTTTGAAGGATTATTTGATTTTAAATTAAACATAATTTTATTGTTAATATGTATCTTTATATTTACACGTTTGAAATGTTGTCATATCGTCTCTATGATATTTTGATGCATACTAATATGTTATGTATTTATGCAGCTATAATATATACACGGGGCACACCGTAGCGTAGTGGTTAAGGCACTGAGCTACAAGCCGGAGGGTCAAGGGTTCAAGTCTCATTGGGGTCAGGATTTTTAAACTGACCCAAATCCTCTGGCGGCACTATGGCCCTGGGGTCGACTCAGCCTCTAACGGAAATGAGTACCAGACGCTTGTTCTGGGAGTAAAGGCGGCCGTCACGCAGGGCTGACAACCCGGCTGACATAAAGTGCCGATTGTCTATAAAAAGAGGGAGCCTTAACCTCCTACTACCCCAAGGGCCTCCTGAGGCCTGTAGTGGGATCACTTTACTTTACTTTATAATATATACACACAGTAAAACTTGTTTAATCCGGAACGTAAATAATGCGGAAATCTGTCCAATGTGAACAAATTGATTGGTCCCGGCGAAATAATAGTAATTTTACGTGTATATATTTTGCATAAAACTGAATCTGTCCAACGCGGAAAGGGAAAGATATTTCTATACAATTCATGAAAAAAAATTATAAAGTGGAAAGACGGAGAAAGAAATAAATCAGTTTCTACTTCATTGAATATCCGTTAGGCCAAAAAATAATAAACAATGATTGTTGCCGCCGGGTGAATTCTTCCTATACCTGAAATTTTCTATCGGCCTGGCTGCACATCCATTATGTGAAATACAGATACTGTACCTATCATACAAATAACCATTACACTGAAAAATCTTAAATTAATTTATGTTCTGAAACCGATCTTTCACGGGCAGCGTTCTGAATTTGCGGAATAAATATGGATAAAACGTATGTTTCATAGTCATTAAACATACAAGTGAAAACGATTGAAGATAAAAAAAACTCAGTGCCCGAAATGCTGACTAAATTTAAATGTAGAAAAACTCAAGTTTATGAGACTTAAAAACACAAAGAAAAAATAATGAATGAATGGATGCAAGGAAATGATTAAAAGAAGATAAATAAAAAATAAAGGAAATAAAGGAACCAACGAAATATTTTGGGAGTGTGTTACAAGTGTACGATAAAAAAATCTCCAAATTTCCGGACCGATGTTCCAAAGTCAAGCTCTAGCTGTTGCTAAATCCTTAGGGAATAAGATTTGAAGGCATCTTCAGGTTGGCTGGACAGTTTTAAAAGATGACACAATGTAGTGTGGATTGAAATTTGCGGAGAATCGAAGGATGTGGACCAAAGTGTAGTTAGTGAGCGGAAACCAAAACTGCATATTTTAATTTCAGGATACGCGCCTAAGAGACAGTTTTAACGCTGATGAAACGACTGTTTTTTCGCGCGTTACCGTCGAAGTCACTCATACATATTATACTTCACTTTTCAACGGCAGTGGCACTACAATTAATCCAAAATACGTAAAAAAAAAGACATATACGGTACCCTATAATCTACGTATGTTAATAAGTTTTAGTTTTTTATAATGCGGAATTTTGTCTAATGCGAAAAAAAATTTGTCCCATGCGGATCCGCTTTGAGCAAGTTTTACTGTGTGTGTGTGTGTGTATATATATAATTATATATATATATATATATATATATATATATATATATATAGGGCCTATATATGGTTCTACGTGGCGACCCTGTTGTTCGTTGCACAAAGTGTGTACCTGCGACGCATATTTTCATACACACGCCCCCCTAGTGTGTGCTCAATCATTTCTACTGTCGCCAGAATTCGTGCAAGAAGATCTTCCTCCGACTCGACAGGTGTACTACAACCTCTATTATACTTATTCTGAAACACAAGACACGCGATATCAGCCCATTGTGTTTCGATCTTCAAAATTATTTTACATCAAAATGGTATGTTTCCGGACATGGGTTCCTTATCAAAACTTTCTCTACTAAGTCCCCTGTACAACCCCCAGAAGTCTGTAGTACTTATTCTGAATCACCTTGTATTTTTTGAATTCCATATTTGTTTGGAAACAGAAACTATCTGTGTGTAAATTCCATTCTGACATAATTTCACACTCAATCAAATTTCGTTTTGTAAATATTTGACTGTGGTATTCAACATAGCGCAAAAAGTTGTATTACTGTATTTTATTTAGTATGTACCTGTTTTACTCGTATTTGAGACCTTGTGGTGATGAATTTCGGTGGATTAGCAGTTATGCTCTCCTCGGAATTCTTAAGTCGCTGAGGTCGATTTATTTAAAATTCGGAAAAAAATTCTAAATGTTGCTACCTTCCGAATGGAAGTAAAACAGTGGGTCCCGTATCGTAGATGAGAGGTAGATAAAACCATTCCAAGAGTAAAATAAGAGGTTCCTTAGCTTCTAGATTTGAATTAAGATAATATATGGGTACTTCAAATAGAAATTGGCAATGTGGAAAATGTATCATTATTCCAAATTTCTGTAATTCAATTTTGTTCTAGAGCATGCCATCAACTCTTTAGTGGAAAAAGAAGGCCTACAACTCAATTGTATTAATAAGCTGTTAGTTTATGCTGACTATTTAACTCATGCCCCAAATGGGAGTCAATGACCAATCACGTTTCAATTATTTCTGTTTTACAACCAATCAGAGTCGTGTTTCACTAAATATTTATCAGTGTTATAATTACCATATTAAAGAAAGCTCCTCCTTACAATATTGCGTTCCTTTGGCAATAAATAGTATGATTTCGTTGCAGTGATAAACAAAAGAAGCAGTAGAAGCGTACCTATCGTTTCTCATTTGTTATCAAACATCGCCGTTTACATTAAATATATAAATATTTTAAAATAACTATAGTTAAATAATGATTTGTGAGTAAACATCTTAATTTTATTCGTTAAATAGTCCTAACAAATGCCACTCTTGATTTCCAAATTCTCTAGATAAATTCACTCCTCACTTCGTGAGTCGTGAATTTATCGATAATTTGGAAATCACTCGTGGCATTACTTATGATGATATCATAGCCTACTATACATGAGGGCTAAAGTGTATAGAATATTAAGAGAAAGACAGTACTCACCATCTTCTTTCTCATACGCATATCTCTTCACGGTGACAGCGATAGGGCAGACACTCCCTGCAGTGAACATAGATCAGTGGTGGCATTCCCTTCTTCTAACGATCCTTCCTGGCAAGTTTCTATGTCTTCATTTTCATTTTCATCGTCGTCGGTATCGTCTAAATTTATTTCAAACCGATCACTAATTTCGTCCATTAAACCGTCTGCCTGCCAATATGACTCTTCAATCTTCTCAGTGTGTTCACACGCTCTTCTCCAATTTTCTGCAGTCACTTTTAACAGAGCACTCTGAACCAGTCGCCACTGTCAAAAATTACCTGACACAAAAGTGACTGGGCGGAAGTGGGGGGGGGGTGGAGTTTTTCTAGCATTCCTAAGTAATTTTACAAGGGTAGCCCATTGTGTTTTGCGAAGGGTGGAAGAATAGTTCTTTAGACAAGGATAGCAGAAATCATGCCAACTTAGTCCTTTTACACTATTATATTGGGTGATAGCGAGGAGATACTAAAGACCAACACGCACACTCTATTGAGTAACACTAAGAAACTGGGACTGGAAGTAAATATCAATAAAACTGAATATATGTTCACATATATTCTACCAGTTATATTATATGGATGCGAAACATGGACTCTTACTTTAAGGGAGGAAAGGAGATTACGAGTATTTGAGAATAAAGTTCTTAGGAAAATTTTTGGACCAAAGAGAGATGAACAGACTGGTGAATGGAGAAGACTACATAACAATGAACTACATGGTCTTTATAGGAAGCCAGATATAATAAGAACAGTTAAGTCTCGTAGACTGCGATGGGCAGGACATGTTGCACGTATGGGGAATGAAAGACGTGCATGGAAGCTTCTTGTAGGAAAGCCAGAGGGAAAACGCCCAGTTGGTAGACCAAGAATGAGGTGGGAGAACAACATTAACTATGATTTGAGGGAAGTATATTATACAGGGAATGATTGGAAAGCATTAGCTCAGGATAGGGATGTATGGAGAGCTTATGTCCGCGCGGCCATGAACCTACGGGTTCGATAGTGCCAGTGAGTAAGTAAGTAAGTAAGTATATGTTCACATATATTATGTAATGGAAATGGGCAGTTGATGACAAATGAAGGAAATTATGAGGAAGTGGCTGAATTCAAATTCCTAGGAACATTAATTACAAATAACAATGCAATGCACAAAGAAAGTAAACATAGGCTCAATTCTGGAAACAGGTGCTATTATGCATTACAGAGACTCTTGTCCCAACTCCTTAAAAAAACATTAAATTGAAAATTTATAAAACGTTATTCTCCCAGTTATATTATATAGATGCGAAACATGGACTCTTACTTTAAGGGAGGAAAGGAGATTACGAGTATTTGAAGTTATTAGGAAAATGTTTGGACCAAAGGGGAGATGAACAGAGAGGCGAATTCAGAAGACTTACATAACAGTACCAGATGTAATAATGATAGAGACAGCAGTGGGCAGGAGATGTGGCACGAATAGGGAATGAGAGAGTTGCATAGAAGCTTCTTATAGGGAAATCAGTCCAGTTGGTAGACCAAGAATGAGGTGGGAGAATAACATAAACCTTGATTTAGCGAAGTAAATTATATTGATAAACATTAGCTGAGGTTGGGGATATATCAAAAGCTTATATCCGCGCGGCCATGAACATTAGGGTTCTATAAGTGTCAGTGAGTTAGCTAGTAGGCCTAGTAACTAAAATATATAAAAATAGTGTATTCCTGTGTGAAAAATAATGAACAGTATAGTTCAGTATATTACACGCTTTATATTAGCTTGACCCGTATCTGTCTATATAACGGAATCTTTCAACACGATTTTCACCTACTTAAAAACATTGGATCGACTTGAAACTTTGTATACTTGTAAAGAACCAATGACAAAACAGTAATTTCATAAATAATATATAATAGGTTGCGGACTTACCAACTTTCTAGTCCATCGTTGTAAGAAATTAATATTATATCATCCGGTAGCTCAGTTGGTAGAGTGGTGGACTGCAGTGGTATATAATTCTAGTAATCCATAGTTCGCTGGTTCAAATCCGGCCCGGAAGATTTCTTTTTTTTTTTTAGAAGAGTATTACTTTTAGCTCATACTACATAATAGTTTAAAAAAACTAAAACAATACGCTTTATTAGAAAACCAAAATAAAAAATAAATAATAGTTTAAAAAACTAAAACAACACGCTTTATTAGAAAACCGAACTAAAATTGGAAAATAATTTTAATTTCCAACACGCTTGGGATAAAATTAAAGTGGTCAACAAAACAATCATCTCCAACACATATAGAATAAAACTAGAGCAATCTACAAAAAAAATAATTTTACCATCTAAAGCGTGGGGTGCTTTTTATGGTTTTTACGTTTTCTTCTTAGAGACGTTACTTTTACCAATACTTGTTTATTATCAAATACATTAATTGATACAGAGCACCCCACGCTTTTGATGGTAAAATGATTATTTTTTGTAGATTGCTCTAGTTTTATTCTAGATGTGTTGGAGATGGTTTTTTTGTTGACCACTTTAATTTTATTCCAAGCGTGTTGGAAATTAATTTTTTTTTCATTTTTTAGTTTGGTTTTCTAATAAAGCGTGTTGTTTTAGTTTTTTAAACTGTTATTTATTTTAATTATATTGTACTCCCGGCTATTTTACTAAATTCCCTTTATAGTTCACGATAGTTTTTAAGACATGAGCCGCTACTATACCTTAACCGCTCTTAGAGTGATCCTAACATAAAGAAACGCCAATTGTATCCTTCCGCCATTCGTATCACAATTACTGTCACATTGACAGAGAACACATGCGGAGTATATATGGCATGTGTTCGTGAATGGAGTAGGTTACAAGAAAGCTGTTACGATTTTTCACTGAACTTGTGACATACATTTAAAATAACTATTTTTTAACATTAGTTAAAGCTTTGTCAGACTTGTGTTTTAAAATTTTAGTTGGCGACACAGTAACAGAAGACTGGACAGCTTCATCCAATTTGTTGCATCGGAATCGTCTGAAGCATGACTAAAATACATCATCCATATGTAATAAACTATTTTAAGTTGTAATTATTGATTAGGTATATTTTGCAATATTTTATATGTTTTGAATGTTCTTAGTTTCATTCAGGAAGAATAACAAGTATATTCTAACTAACTCACTGGCACTATCGAACCCGTAGGTTCATGGCCCTATCCTGAGCCAATGTCTTCCAATCATTCCCTGTATAATGTACTTCCCTCAAATCATAGTTAATGTTATTCTCCCACCTCATTCTTGGTCTACCAACTGGACGTTCCCTCTGGTTTTCCTACAAGAAGCTTCCGTGCACATCTTTCATTCCCCATTTGTGCCACATGTCCTGTCCATCGCAGTCTACGAGACTTAACTGTTCTCATTATTTCTGGCTTCCTATAAATACCATGCAATTCATTGTTTTGCAGTCTTCTCCATTCACCTGTCTGTTCACTCTCTCTTTCGTCCAAAAAATTTCCGAAGAACTTTATTCTCAAATACCCGTAATCTCCTTTCCTCCCTTAAAGTAAGAGGCCATGTTTCGCATCCATATAATAAAACTGATAGAATAATAGTTTTATCGCGTACTTATTGCTGCTACATCGTATGTCGGTGTCCATAACCAATTGAAATCGAGCAGATCACATGGTTTTGTTTCCATGAGGATCAATTTAAGAGCGGACAGCCTTTAGAGTTAACATTTTAAATGTTTAACTAACCACTCTATACATTCAGCTGTTTGTTCTAATGTTAATCCTGTCAATAAAGTTTTGTTGGGAAATTTTGTAACTTCAGTTAAACTTCTTTTGTTTTTAGTAACATTGACGTTAACGTGGAGAATTAATAGAATTTTCTATAAATAACATCAGAGTTATAGAGTGTATAAAACGCTTTACTATGTCTTAGTTAGTGGGAAGTCCATTTCATTTCTGACTCTAATCTTAGATTGTCGTTTTCGTAGTAGTAATTCCAGATAAGCTTACTTTATAGTGCTCGAAGTGGAGACCCTATGTCTGTAAGAATTCCTCTCATCTTCTCAAGAATTTCTTCATTCACAGAGATGCTGTTCTTTTTCAATGAGGCCAATATCTGCCTCAACATTCCTCGTTTATTTCTCTGGCGCGTTGTAAATTAGCTCCTAGTAAAAATGATGGAAGTAAGAAAAGAAAATAGTTTTCATGATTTGTTCTCAGGAAAATTCTTCCATATCTAAGCTTTTTCATATGCAAAGTACAAGATCGAGTTACATATTTTAATATAGGAACATTAACCTATGGAATCACACTTCTAATGACTTTAATTTGATGCTAAAAAATATTATATCGTGACCATCATCATCCGGTGACGTGACAGCTGCCGTTGTCTTCGCAAACCAAACTCCATTCCTCGCTGTCCATCTATTGATCTTCCTCCAATCCTCTGACGTTGATAGCCGATTGCACACCCTCTATCCAGGTTTTCTTTAGTCTTCCTTTCTTCCTCCTTTCCATTGGGATCCATTCCATAATAAGTTTTTATTATACATAAAATATAAATGCATATCTTTTTATTGCGGAAAATACATGAACACGAATCACAAAATAATTTTAAATAACACAAAATGTCCCAAAAAAGGCTATGGCTCAACATTGGGCTACTCCATTTATATATATATATATATATATATATATATATATATATAAACATATTGTAGGGCCAATTATAACGTTGACACCATATTATGTATTGCATTATTTCCTTATTATACTACTCAATTGACCTAATTAGATTTAATGGCTTATATTTTTATAAACTAGTAGAAATGAATGTTCATACGTATTTCTACACCATGTGCAAAATGTATTTCTTGCGCGATGGTGCGTTTTGTCGTACTTACAGTAATGGCTACCATGATTCAAAGTTCAACTTCCCATATATTAACTATACTGTAATAAAATAAGTATACTGTAATATTACATATTACAAATCGCGTGTGGGAAGTACAACCACTGCCATCTATGTATAATAATAATAATAATAATAATAATAATAATAATAATAATAATAATTACGAAACGTGGACTCTTACTTTAAGGGAGGAAAGGAGATTACAAGTATTTGAGAATAAAGTACTTATGAAAATTTTTGGACCAAAGAGAGATGAACAGACAGGTGAATGGAGAAGACTACATAACAATGAACTACATGGTCTTTATAGGAAGCCAGATATAATAAGAACAGTTAAGTCTCGTAGACTGCGATGGGCAGGACATGTTGCACGCATGGGGAATGAAAGACTTGCATGGAAGCTTCTTGTAGGAAAGCCAGAGGGAAAACGCCCAGTTGGTAGACCAAGAATGAGGTGGGAGAATAACATTAACTATGATTTGAGGGAAGTAGATTATACAGGGAATGATTGGAAAGCATTAGCTCAGGATAGGGATGTATGGAGAGCTTATGTCCGTGCGGCCATGGACCTACGGGTTCGATAGTGCCAGTGAGTAAGTAAGTAATAATAATAATAATAGCTTCATTTTACCTGGTATAGTTAACGCCTTAAGACCTTGTCTACCACTCAACCAGGTTTAAAAAAATACAAAAAAATAGTCTTGCATCTAAATTACAATATATATATATATATATATATATATATATATATATATATATATTTATTTATTTATTTATTTATTTATATATATATAACGATTACAAATTATGAATACAATACAATTAATATTTATAATGTATTTTGATTTACTCTAAATTTAACGAATTAAATATATAATATGTACAAGATATACATAAAAAACGAGGAAAAGATTAATGACATAGTATAAAATATAATAAATAGAGAAAAAATAATTATTAGACAACAGGCAACTGTATAAGCGTGACTTAAAGGTGCCAAGTGTGCGGCAACCCCTGATATCTTGAGGAAGGAGATTCCAGGAGCGGGCAGAGGCTACTGTGAAGGAAGTAGAATATTGTATACTATATACAATGTATATAGAAAAAATATCCAAAAGGTAGTGTTAATATAGATTGTACGAAACAAATCACTGCATTTTAAATAAACCGATCTTTATTTGAAACAATATAAAACAATAAATACATATTGCCACCATTTTATCACTAAATCGTCTCACGGCTTCCTGTAGTTTCAACTAATAAACATTGTCCACACTCTTGACGTTGGTCAATTATTTATAGTGAATGCAATATTTCCAGCAAATAAATTACTATTTTACTATTGTTTATTATTTTGAAAACACCATCGCGCAAAAAATAATGTACAATGCACATTTGTGAAGTGTTTTACGAACCACTTCCCAACCTCACATCGTGATATGCTATTGCAGAAGTATCATCATCTCCGTCATTAATATGAAAAGGTCACTGCTTCTATCATAAAAAAAGAGATACAATTAATGAGTATAAATATATTTATCCCTTGCGTTTGGTATGCATAAATGTTACTGCTGCAGAAAAAGGTGCATAAAAGTACAGTATTGTATATCCATCCATAGTAATTCTGCCCGAAGGCAGGTCCTTGACTGCAATCATAGCATTTTCATGCTAATGCTTTGCAGCTTTACTAAGGAGTTGTAGGTGTGGTAGCTTCCCGTTACTTTCCACACCGGTGAAGGATGATGATGATGAGATGATAATGATAAGGATGATGATGGGCATATGATTATTTCGGGGACCGTTTGGGCCTTAAAGTTTTCCTGACATTTGTCTAACAGGAGAGGAAAAACCCCGAGAAAAACCTCACCCAGAAAAACTGCCCCGACCGGGGATCGAACCCGGGCCCGCTGCGTGACAAGGCAGCACGCTACCTCGAGACCACAGCGGTGGACGTTTTGTATATAGAAGGAACATCTTTTAAAACAGCTTGTCAATTGATACTGAGGGGAATACCTCATAATTCTCGGCTCTTTATTAATTGCCTTAAAATACTGCCTCTGTATTTATTCATATCTTATAACAAAAAATAATGAATTGTTTGTGTTTTTATAAAAAATATCTAATGGTAGCAGAATCACATTGCTTTCATTTAACATATACATATTTTACATACACGTTATAAGGCCTAAATTAAAGTATGGAAAGCCCATAAATATATGAACGTTATATAACATAAAAACAAAAACGAGTCGGACCTATAAATTTTAACATTTTTTCAAATATGTATATATATGGGTCTGTATCTATATATAATGACCTAAATTAGCCAAAAGCCTGATGATGCGTAGAACTAGAATATAAAAATAATATTTATATCACGCTTGGGGTTAACTGTATTAAATTAATAGGCTCTAAATAAATAAAACCAATTATGATAAATTAAAATGTTCCATACATCTCCTCATAACTGTGTTTGTATAAAAGTTCAAATATATTTAAATATTTATATATGGAAAATAAATACAGTGAACAGACAATACTCCGTAGCGCGAAGCCTAGAAGCCCCTCTACTTCATCAGGCTGCTGGCCTCACATCTACATAGGCTATGCCAGTAACAGAGTGGACGGCCATCCACTCAGTATAGGCCTACATAGGGTTGGCATATGGTCAACATGTCGAGTTCCTGCAGTTGTAGTTATTTAACTCAATCTGGAGACGCGTACTTATCTAATATATCCTCACAATAATATACAATATATAGATTACAACTTAAGGTTATGCACTATCTATTTTCACTGCAATCAGACACTAATTTAATAATATATATATATATATATATCATCACCCGGTATCATGGCAGTTGCCGCCGTCTTCCGGAAACGAAACGCCATTTCTCTTTGCCCATCCATTGATATATAGGCCTATATTTATTTATATACAGAATTTTAATGTTTACACATCTTTCTGTGCCTCAAGTTTTATTTTTGTTCTCCACTCGTCTCTCTCCATCCAATCCATATCCTCCTGTCCTCTTGCTCTCATTCCAGTTCTTATTTCCCGCATCCACGAGTTTCGAGGTCTTCCTACCTTCTTCATCCAGGTGGACACCATTCCAATGTTTTCCTGGGTAATCTTTCTTCTTGCATTCGTAGTACATGCCCATGCCAATTTAATTGCTTATATCGTATATAATCTACTATTGAATAACCAATATTCATTTTTTCTCTTATGACAGTATTTCTTATTTTGTCTAATTTTGAACATCTTGCCGCTCTCCTCAAGAAATCCATTTCCATCGACATACGTTTTTATTCTATATATATTCCGTAAACCAGATAAGTTGGACCATAAATTGGACTTGCTCAGGAATTAGCTTCGTTTACGCGCTTCCACGTGAAGGACTTTTTGGTCTTGTAGGTAGGATCGGTGAAGATCTGTGATTTTTTTTTAATGAGATCAACTTCAATAGTTTCAATCTATCGGAATGCACTAATAAACTGAAATATTATACAATTTGTCATATGAAATAAGAGTTCATTACACTGCCAATTAAGCTTTCCCATTTTTTATCATTCTTAATGATTATTATTGTCATAATTTTTTTTACACCTGTATATTATGAATGTGATTTTTTTTGTTTTAATTGTTGTGGGAAAATATCGAACTGTGATGTAATGAGAGTCCACCGCTGTGGTCTCGAGGTAGCGTGCTGCCTTGTTACGCAGCGGGCCCGGGTTCGATCCCCGGTCAGGGCAGTTTTTCTGGGTGAGGTTTTTATCGGGGTTTTTCCTCACCTGTAAGACAAATGTCAGGAAAACTTTAAGGCCCAAACGGTTCCCCGAAATCATATGGCCATCATCTTTATCATCATCATCCTTCATCGGTGTGGAAAGCAACGGGAAGCTACCACACCTACACAATTCCCTAGTAAAGCTGCAAGCATAGCATGAGAATGCTATGATTGCAGTGAAGGACCTGCCTTCGGACAGAATTACTATGGATGGATGTAATGAGAAGGTATTTAATTTCAAGTCCTCTGGTTGAATTACTATTTTCTTCAAGTTTTTTTTTCTCACCTCAATTTAATGTTGATTTGTTCTCGAACATGTTTCGATGTAATCTTCTATATCATCTTCAGCTTGCTCAGATTGGCGAGTTTTATGTTGCCTCCTTGACATAAGTCAATGTTAATCAAGTTCAAAATAATAACACGGTCCAAATTGAAGGACAATGTAATCTTCCAGTCATCAATACCTATCCCTAAAATATCACTCCCTTCGACACAAACTGTCCAGAACACAATGTATCTTTTCCTGAATCGTTTAATCCATCCATTGCTAGCAAGAAAATCTTACGCATTTAAATCTTTTGCTACGTGTCATGCTTTTTCTTGTATAATTGGTCCATTGATTGGTACTTGCGCACTTAAAACTATTTGTAAATGAAATAATTCAATTGAAGGGCTTAGGGCAATAATAAGATAAGCCATATATTGTTCCTTCTGGGATATAAGGATGTTAATGTTTCAAAAAATTATAAGTACTAATTGGGCAGTATATCCCGCGCCGTAGCCGAGTGGTTAAGGCAAGAAGCCTTGGCTCAGGGCTATGGGACTTGCGTTGGTTCGAGTCCCCATGGGGGAAGGAATTTTCTCACGGAATTTCAGCCAATATGGGATCAGTGTCCACCCAGCATCGTGAGGCATTTGGGTAGCTACAATAAGTAGCGGTTCCGGGTTGAGAAGACCAGCTATAACGGCTGGGGGACCCGACATGCTGATCACATGTCACCCTTACACTGGCTAGACATTTTCTTGTTATGCATAGGCTACTACTTAATCCTTCTTCTTATTCTTCTTCTTGCAAGGATTAAACCTTTTTTGGTTCGTTCCGGCTCCAAATATCATAGCTGCTGTGTCCATCTCTTTCGTGGACGTTCCCGATCTCTTTTTCCTCCTGTCGGTTGATAGTTCAGATTTTTCCAAGGTAATCTGTTGGTATCCAATTCTGCAGCCATGTTCATACTTCCTAAATAAATGAAATTTTATTCATGTGTGTGCCATTGGAATATGCTTCATTGTTCGTACTGTTTCGCATTTAGGGAATAATTGGCTTTTATAAAGTCTATTTTAAAATTTACACACTACTTCGCTAAGCTGTATCACATAGCGTAGTGATGTGTACTTATACTCCAGCCACTGATTGTCCGGCCCTGACGTTTTCACGACAGTGTTGCCGATATTGATATTCAGAGGAAGGGGCCGCTTTATGTATCCGGTTAGCAGACATACAGCTGACAACATCTCAGCAATTTCAAACCTTACTAGCGGGCTATAACGGCGTCAAAAGCAGTGATTGGTTGTGGCAGACGTTAACTGTCCCTCAACTATTCCCTTATTGGAGTAGAGGGTGAGTTTCTCCTTTTACCCCTGGTACAACCTAAACTTCAGAGCCGGAGATTCAGCGGCTTAGGTATAGCTGCACACACACACGCAGAGAGGTGTGTGTGTGAGAGAGGAGAGAGAGAGAGGAGAGAGAGAGAGAGAGAGAGAGAGAGAGAGAGAGAGAGAGAGAGAGAGAGGAGGAGAGAGAGAGAGAGAGAGAGAGAGAGAGAGAGAGAGAGAGAGAGAGAGGTGTAGAATCAGTGTTTGTAGAGAGTCGTTTGTGTTGTGTGAGCAGTGATAGTCAATAAAAAGAGAAGCTCGAAATGTAGGTTACTTATGTCAAAAAGTACCAATGGAACTACCAGATTTAACATATCAATGACGGACGAATCTCTATTTAAAGTGTCACATGCTTTCTCAACAATGCATCGTGGGGGGATTTGGAATTTAATCCAGATATCTGGTTCAAGTCTAGAATTGTACACAATCGCTCCTCTGATCTTTATGTTGACTATTTAACTCGTGCCCCAAATGGGAGTCTATGACCAATCACGTTACAATGATTTATTATTTACAACCGATCACAGTCTTGTATCGCCTAGAATTTACCAACTAAAGTTTATCATAATAAAGAAAGCACCTCCTTTTTAACATTCTGAATAGGTCATAGCATTATTTTGCAGTGACTGACCCACTAAGAAATATGGCTTCCAGATTGTATATATAGTGCATGAATGTCAACACAAACCGCATGCGGGAGTTAATATAAAAACATTTGTAGCAATTTATTATACCACCAAAAAGAGAAACCACTGTATGCACTTTCTTAAATGTATTTTTTTCCCCCCAGAAAAATACAATTGTCATATTTACATCATAGGACATCAGAAATTAATTAATATACAGTTTGATGTGTTTCATTTTTTCTCCACTAAAGTGCGTTCTTACAATATTGCGTTCCTTTGGCAATAAATTATATCTGGTTGCAGTGACGAACAAAAGAAGCAAATGAAGCGTACCAATCGTTTCTCATTTGTTTTAAAACATTGCCGTTTACATTGAATATATAAATATTTTAAAATAACTATATTTAAATAATGATTTGTGAGTAAACAGCATAATTGTATTCGTTAAATAGTCCTAACAAATGCCACTCTTGATTTCCAAATTCTCTAGATAAATTCACTCATCACTTGGTGAGTCGTGAATTTATCGATAATTTGGAAATCACTCGTGGCATTACTTATGAAAATTTACATTTAATTTTTTCAGTCCTGCACAGTGTAGAACTTCTTGTCTGGAGACATATAAACTAACGCGGCGAAATTTAATTGTAAATCCGTATTTTAATATAAGAACCAATAAAAGTTAATTGAAGTTAGATGTGCGTCCTTTATAAGGAAGGGAAGGAACCAATCCTGTTCATTAGTTCAGTATTGACCAGGGACGTAATTACTTTATTTTGTGGCGGTTATAAATCAGTGGGGTAACACGTGATTGATATTGAAATAGTAATGGCGTGAGGCGCACAGGGCAAATAAAACAATTCTATCCATTTTCACCGCTCCAAATAAATAAAGTCTCAACTCGGGACCACATCTTTTATTACCTCATTACTACGAGATTAACTAGGGTAGGAAATGCTAAAATTATGTATTATAAGCCCTGTTTTTATTGCTACTTTTTTATCAATTAAAACTCAATAGTTGTGTCACATAGGTCTATTACAACTATGATCCTAGAGAAGCTACAGGTTTCTGATACCCTTACAAGATGTTTTGCAAGTTACTTTACAACAGTTTTCTTGTTACAAGATTTGTTGTGCAGCCAGAAAAGAAAGAACGAGTGGCAAGATGAAATCTATAAATTTTAACATTTTTCAAATATTTATATCCTTAATCAAACCTAAAGAAGAGTAAAACAGAAATATTAAAGCAATAAAATAAATATATAACTCCAGGCGCTAAAGGAAGCCTAATAAAAATATTATTTTAATAAATAAAACTAATATATTAAAAATAATATTTATATCACGCCAGAAAGTCACGGTAGTTTTATTAATTTATGGTAGGATTTGAATAAATAAAATTAATTGTATTTGCAGATACTGCCAAATATTGGAACCATGAAAACGTCTACGGCTAGACTGCCGTATGCTTCATATACATACAGAGTGATTCACAATAAATATTACAGACTTCTAGGGGTTGTAGAGGGGACTTAGTAGATAAAGTTTTTGTTAAGGAACCCATGTCCGGAAACGTACCATTTTGATGTAAAATAAGTTTGAAGATAGGAACACAATGGTCTGATATCGCGTGTCTTGTGTTTCAGAATAAATATTACAGACTTTTAGGGCCGCATTACAAGTGTGTTTCCATGTGGCAACTCTGTTGTTCGTTGCATAAAGTGTACCTATGACGCATGTTTTCATACATACGCTCTACAAAACTTGGTGTGTGCTCAATTATTTCTGCTGCTGCCAGAATTCGTGTAAGAAGATCTTTCTCCGACTCGATAGGTCCTAGAAGTCTGTAATACTTATTCTGAAACACAAGACACACGATATCAGCCCATTGTGTTTCGATCTTCAAACTTATTTTACATCAAAATGGTACGTTTCCGGACATGGGTGCCTTATCAAAACTTTATCTACTAAGTCCCCTCTACAACCCCTAGAAGTCTGTAATACTTACTGTGAATCACCCTGTATAATATTTGGGTTAAATAAATCTGCCTGTTTCCAATGTTAAAATGAAAACATGCTTAATTGTCAGTTTATCACACTGTGTAAAGCTTCTGGAAGGAATTACTTAATTCACTTCCATTTTTTTTCCGAGAGTATTGATAGGTTCATGTTACATGTTTGTCATAAAATAAATTAAAACCTACTTTTGGCTTTAGATACGTTTAATGGCTCAAGTATCGGAGTAACCGAAGTCCTTAATGTACGGCAGTAAAGATAAAAGTGTAATTATGAAGGTTTAATTTTGGGGTAGCAAATATTAAGACTGGTTTCATTTGAGGGAATACCCTCATGGCGCCAAGCGTTCCTTCTTTTTTTATATAAGATATGGCGTTGTTAGAATGCTTTAAATTTTTCATTAACATCCACTGAATGAACTTCCTCTCTCCCTGCTTTTAGAATAAAAAAAAGCTTGAAAGAAGATGGCTCTATTTCTATTTGTGTATTACTTGGGGGACAGCCGGAGGGTTACAGCTCAGGTTTGACAGACCACGTATGTTTTTAATTTTAAATATCTTGTAAACGATTAAGTTTTCCGCGGAATACTTTCTTGATCAAGCTTATAGGCCTATCCGTGGAAGTGTACAATAGCTCAAAAAAATATATTACAAATAAGCACAAATTTCTCTGAAGTCTCTTTGTGCACATAGAATACCGTTGACATAAAAAAATAGACTAGATTGAAAAGAGGCCTCACAATTTTAATATGGAACCTTAATTCATTTTCTATATATCAAAATTATTTCAGTGAATGTATTTTTAAAATCTAATTCATGTATCATATTGTATGACATTGTAGCACACCATACAGGGACCCATTCAAACACGCACAAAATGTCATCAAAATCGGTCTAGTCGTTTAACTCGTTTTTAATTTCGCATTTCAAGTAAACGGTCGGCCGCGGTGGACTAGTGGTTATGCTCCTAGCCTCTGGTTCCGAGGGTCGCGGGTTTTTCAACCCGGCCGTTGTGTGGTCGAATTTTGTAATTTTTTCGGATTGGAAAAATCCAAGGAGGCAAGTCCTCCGGTAGGGACTTTAAGCCGTGGGTCCCGAGTCTGAAGATTTTCAGGCTCGTAAAAGATCCTTAAGCCTGAATGAAAAGGCCTCTAAGTCAAATTTACCGAATTTTCCCGTCCTAGTTCTATCTTGGTTTCCTAGATGTCAATATGAGGCGGAACGCTGACCACGGACCACTCAAATTACATCTATACGAAAACAAGTGTAACTAAATTAGTATGGTTCAAATTCTTCCCTGTAGGGGGAGAGCGCCTAAATCTCCGCTTCTAATTGTCGGATTTCGCTCATTTTTGGATAATACCTACCCCGGTTTATTTTATCATGATATACTGAGTTTCGTTATGAAACATCGAAAAATGTGATCGCTAGAGCGACTTTTCAATGTTCACTTCAGCTGAACTCCTGCATCTAATTGTTTTAGAGGGTCCAATTGTGAATCTAAACCAGCGAGCAACCCAATCTCAAACACACACACACACACGCGCGCGCACGCACGCGCACACGCACACACACACACACGTGTGTTTCTCACTGAACTCCTCGTAAATGACAGGACCGATTTTGATGAAATTTGTGTGTGCATGTGCTTGCATGCGTACGTGCGTGTGTGTGTCGCTGGTTTAGATTCACAATTGGACCCTCTAAAACCATTAGGTGTAGGAGTTCATCTGAAGTGAAAATTGAAAAATCACTTTAGCGGTCATATTGTTCGATGTTTCACAACGAAACTCAGTATATCATGATAAAATAAACCGAGGTAGGTATTACCCAAAAAATGAGGGAAATCCGACAATTAGAAGTGCAGGTTTACTTGAAACCCGAAATTAAAAACTGCTTAAACAACTGGAACGACTTTGATGAAATTTCGTGCGTGTGTTTGAATGGGCCTGTATGGTATGCTACAATGTCATACAATATGATACATGAATTAGTTAAAAAATCCTCTGAAATAATTTTGATATATAGAAAATGAATGAGCGTTCAGTATTAAAATCGTGAGGCGTTTTACAATCTAGTCTATTTTTTTTTTATGTTAACGATATTCTCTGTGCACCTAGAGACTTAAGAGAAATTCGTGCATATTTGAGCTTTTTTGAGCTCCTCAGAGAAGCCATTTTATTTCGTTTTTTTAAAGAGTGATATTAAAATTGGGAATTTTGTGGGAAAAAGAATAACTTTGTGATGTCTTTTTCTTTGTCTTGATTTTGAATTATAGCAGCGCTATCCAGGAATTTAATAATGCAGACATTTTCAATACAGAACTCGAATAAACTTCTATTACAAAGTTGTACCTTCCCTCAGAAGTTGTTCAGTTTACCGTGTAAACAAGTTTGTCTGACAGTCAACACAATATGTCTACAGCTAATAAATAATGTACTATTGTTAGAAAGTTGGATTGTAAGCACATACTAATACCATAGGCTAAGTCCAGTCCGATTAAATTAACTTAGCTCTCCATTGGCTACATTGGAATTTTTCTGTCATTTCTATGGCTAGGACTTTTATGTAGTAAAAGATAAGATTGCAATTCAGATAATATATACTATTATTATTCCAGTTGTCGGGTTTTATTCTTACAAATTAGTTTAGCTTTTGTTTTTCCTCCTTTTTTCATTTTACACTGTTTTTCCTTCTTGTTTTACCTTTTTCGTTAACTTTGTTTTTATCTCACATATAGACACAAGGTGGAAATTTAAAATCTCCTTCCCCGCCGGGAATCGAACCCGGGTCGTCGGAGTGGAAGGACTACGCCACGGCGACGTACCTGTTTGTGTGTGGAACAAGATAAAAAGACTGTCAAAAGTCTAACTTCTCATTATACTATTCAACTGTTTATATGTGAAACCAAAACAAAAGACAGTCATAAGTCTAACTTCTCATTATACTATGTTTCAATCTTAACTTTTAGTACATAAAAACCCTAGCCCCAGTCATTACTTGGTTTCTACCGGGTGATTCAGAATAAGTATTACATATTTCTGGGGGTTGTAGAGGGGACTTAGTAGATAAAGTTTTGATAAGAAACCCATGTTCGGAAACGTACCATTTCGATGTAAAATAAGTTTGAATTTCGAAGCACTGGGCTGATATCGCGTGTCTTGTGTTTCAGAATAAGTATTAAAGACTTCTAGGGGTTGTACTACGCCTCTCGTGTCGGAGTAAGATCTTACACGAATTCTGGCGGCAGCAGACATTTTATTGAGCACACATTAGGTCTTGTGGGGCGTGTGTATGGAAACATGCGTCGCAGGTACACTTTGTGCAACGAACAACAGGATCGCCACGTGGAACCATACTTATAGTACAACTCCTAGAAGTCTGTAATACTTATTCTGGACCACAAGACATACGATATAAGCCCATTGTGTCTCGATCTTCAAACTTATTTTACATCGAAATGTTAAGTTTTCGGACATGGGTTCCTTATCGAAACTTTATCTACTAAGTCCCCTCTACTCCCTCCTGCGTAGCTTGATATGCTAAATACTTATGTGTACAAAATATACCTACCTAACCATAAAGCAAAGTAAATGACTGAGCCGACTATATGTAAGCAACAAGGGAAGTAAATAGTACATTACTTTAGTCTCTTTGGTTTAACTTTACGAGAAATTTGTAGAATGAGACAACTGTACTCACCTCTCTTACTCGCACCAGTGTTGTCGGTGTTTCTTCACCAGATGTTAATAGGGTAAAGGGGGTAGAGGAAAACTGGCAACCGTGTGGGTTCTTTCTTTTGTATGGGACTAAAGCTATCAACGATCGACCCTTGTATCTCCATCTTTCTCTCTCTCTCTCTCTCTCTCTCTCTCTCTCTCTCTCTCTCTCTCTCTCTCTCTCTCTCTCTCTCACTCACTCTCACACTCTCTCTCACTCTCTGCCAAGTTAAACCAGCTATACAATAGTAATGTACTTACTTCCCGAATTGCATATATAATTTTGTCCAGTCCTATGTTAATAATTCAGTTGAATTTTTATATCTCGTGTGAATTTATATCTTGGTTTGAAGAGTTCAATTATTTGATAGCAAGAGAATGTTGATAAAATAAATGCAATTGTTTGTTGTTGTCTGAATTAGTGGCAGACATTTAAATATCAGTTGCAGACTGCACATTAGTTACAGATACGATTAATTGTGATGTAGAGGAAGCGGCGAATGCTGCGGTTCATTTTCAGTTGTCAGCAAAGTGAGAAATAAGTATGATACAATAAAATTGTTTTCTATTACTGAATACAATTTTAAGTAGGTAACATTTTTACATTAATTACTTTCCTTCGCCAGGGAAGTAAGTTGAGCTATTACATGCTGTTATCAATGGAAATCAAGGCGCCTCTCTGGTAAATTCAACTTACTTCCCTAAAAACAATGATAATTAGGCCATAATTACTATAGGTACTATAGGGGCGAACAAAAATATTAAGATTGTTTGGTGTTGTGATGTGCATGAAAATCAATGAATTGTATTAGATTTAATTCTACGATATTTGTTAGACTTTTTTTTTTGAAGTTTCAATAATCGAGTAGTTGCATATCAGACCAACAAAAATTCAAATATTGAGTTTTTAATGGATTAGTGATCTTCCAGAGAATATCATGTCATGTTGGATGTAAAACTATCCCTGCTCTCTTCCAGACTTGTTTTATTTATTTTTAAAAGTTGGCTTTCAAGCGAATAGTGATATAAGTTATCTGTAGCAAAATGGTGAAAGCGGTTAGTCAAGTCATGAGTAGCAGTGCAGAAAAAACAATTATTGCACATGTGCTAATTCATTCCACCACAGATCCGTGAATTCTATCAGAATCTTAGAGAAATTGAGTGAAAATAAGAAAGACAGAAAGAATGGAGAAAAAAAGTACTAAATGGTAAATAAATATTTAACACTGATTCACTTAGAAATTTTTCTAACTGAAATAGTGTTTTATATGTAGGCCTATCTTCTATTTATTATTGTAGCATTTTTAGTTATATATGGGTTAGATAATTTTTCCACTCCATAAAGATACATCGTTTTTGCACTCAACTCTGTATTAAATTGTTAATATTCAGTTAGTAGCAAGTTATTTTGCATTCAAATTAGTTGTATATGTTTCCAATAGGACGAGATATTAAAATGTATATACTATAATAAAGGTAATAGCTTCAAAATGAACATTAATATTTTTTTCCGTTTTCCCAACAATTTGTAGATTGTGGGTTAGATCTATTTTCGGGGCATTTATTCAATTACTAGCTAATACCCGGCGTTCGCTGCTACGCCTAAATAAATGATGTGTTTTTACGTTTAGTTTAATAAGTGATAGGAATAATAGTTATACATGTATATCATTATTATTTTTAGATACCCCGAGCTGATTACCTGGCATTGCCCGGGAATCTCAAAATTCGTTATTTCGAGTTATCCGTGCTACTGCTCTGCTTGCCCGGGAATCTACTTATCCCGATCTTTTTGGCATCAATGAAAGACAAAAATGGTTATTGTGAGTTATCCCTATAAGATAAACATATGATATCGCTGACTTTTTTTGTAGAGTTTTTTGAGATGTTCAATTCTGTGTACATATAGGTGCATTTGTTATGGTTTAGGTAGGCAGCGTAAGCCATTTAAGCGTACAAAAAGCCACTTCTACTTTACTTTTCACTATGAAGGGCTATTTTTAAGGATGAAGGGCTTGAGCATTAAAATTCTCTTGTAGCCTATAAACTTCCCGAGAAAATCCTGAACATTTGCAAAAAAGCCACATCACAACTGGTTGAACGGCGGTGCACGCTTGTCCGACAATTTACTTATCCCGTTCTTCTTGGCTTCAATGAAAGACAAAAATGGCTATTGTGAGTTATCCGTAAAATATAAACATATGCTGTCGCGGACGTTTTTGTAGAGTTTATTGAGATATTCCATTCTGTGTAAACTAATTTTGTATATTTGTTATGGTTTAGGCAGCGTAAGCCATTTAAGCGCCAAAAATGATTTTTTTCACGACATAAGGTGATTTTTAAGGGTGTAGGAGTTGAGTATCACAACTCTCTTATAGCCTATGTTTATCCCGGGAATCTCCTGAGCATTTTGCAAAAAAAAAACATCACAATCGGATCAACGGTATGGCCGCGCATAAAGTACAAACAAACCAACCAACAAACAAACATTCATTTTTACACGCTTTATATTAGCTTGACCTGTATCTATCTATCTATCTATCTATCTATCTATCTATCTATCTATCTATCTATCTATCTATCTATCTATCTATCTATCTATGTAACTGAATCTTTCAACGCGTTTTTCACCCACTTAAAATAATTGGATCGACTTGAAATTTTGTATACTTGTAAAGGACCCGTGACAATACAATAATTTCATATTTATTTTCTAAAATCCTGGCCAGAATCATCAGAAAATCAAAAAAAGTGTCTTTGTATTTATGTAACGGAATCTTTGAACACGATTTTTACCCACTTAGAGACATTGGATCGACTTGAAACTTTGTATACTTGTAAAGGACCCCTGACAATACAATAATTTCATACTTATTTTCTAAAATCCTGGCCAGAACCATCAGAAAATCAAAAACAAAAGTGTATTTGTATTTATGTAACGGAATCTTTGAACTCTATTTTCACCCACTTAGAGACATTGGATTGACTTGAAACTTTGTATACTTGTAAAGGACCCGTGACACTACATTAATTTGATATTTTATTTCTAAATTCCTGGCCAGAATCATCAGAAAATCAAAAAAATTAAAACTGGTATAATAGGTTACGGACTTGTCGACTTTTAGTTCATCGTTGTAAGAGCTCAGTTGGTAGAGCGGTGAACTAGTGGTATATAATTTCAGTAATCCATAGGTCGCTGGTTCGTATCTGGCTGGGGAGGATTTTTTTTTAGAAGAGTTAATACTTTTAGCTCATACTACAATAATATGGAAATTAAAGATATTTACATTCTTGTCTTATTCTGTAAAATATTAAAACTAAAAAATAAATAATAGTTTTAAAAAACTATAAAACAGCACGCTTTATTAGAAAACTGAACTCAAAAATGAAAAATAATTTTAATTTCCAACACGCTTGGGATAGCTAAATTTAAAGTGGTCAAAAAAATCATCTCCAACACATATAGAATAAAACTAGAATTATCAACAAAAAGAAAATAATTTTACCATCAAAAGCGTGGTGTGCTTTTTATGATTTTTACATGTTCTTCTTAGAGACTTTACTTTTACCAATATCTGTTTATTATCAAATATATTAATTGATATAGAGCACCCCACGCTTTTGATGGTAAAATTATTTTCTTTTTGTTGATAATTCTAGTTTTATTCTATATGTGTTGGAGATGATTTTTTTGTTGAGCACTTTAAATTTATCCCAAGCGTGTTGGAAATTAAAATTACTTTTCATTTTTGAGTTCGGTTTTCTAATAAAACGTGCTGTTTTAGTTTTTTAAAACTATTATTTATTATATATTAGATATACCGCAATAATTTAGATTGAATTTGCATGGTAACTTAAATGCCACGTGATTTATTTCTAAAGATAAAGTTTTATGAAGAATGCTGTGGTATTGACATATCTAGGATTGTGTATATTTAGTGAAGCTAGGAGTATAGTGTCGTTGTGTGGGCAGAACAGCATTCCATGTGGGAACCTGTTCATTCTGCTTTATCACTTCTTTTTATGTTTAACTCTTTCTTTCTCTTTCCCCTGGCGCTTGTTGTTTCACTCTACTCCTTCTTTCTCTTTCATTTCCAACATTTTTTTTGTTTTTGTTTCTTTTCTGACACTTTGTTTCATTTTATTCCTTCGTGTTTGTTTTCCTTTACTCCTTCCCCAAAGTTTATGTAATTTATTTTTGTCTATTTTACTGGTTTTTATAACATTTTTCTCAGTGAATCTAAGCAATTTTACTTAGCACTGTTTAATCAACTTTTATAAGATTCATGATGTGTTCCGTTGATGTATTATTCAAAATTAATATAAAATTATGGAATATTCACCTGAAAGGTCCGTCTCCTCAACTTAATTAATTATTTAACTGTATTGCTTTCGGGACTTGTCCCATCATCGGCAGGACAAGTCCCCAAAGCGCTACAGTTAAATAATTAATTAAGTTGAGGAGACGGACCTTTCAGGTGAATATTCCATAATTTTATATTTATTTAGCTCTGTTTGTAATCCTTTCTTTTGTTTTGACATCTTGATTTATTATTTTAACAAAAATGTTCAAGAAATGAATCATGTTTGGTTCCGTAATTGTATTTATATTTGTAATACAATTCATATCGTAAAAGCACGTAATAGAGTGCTATTAAATTTTTCGAAGTTTAATTGACATCATGTCCACCTCTGTGATTAGCACATGCGGATGTGAGGCCAGCAGCCGACTGGTAGGCTAAAGGCGTGTCCCAAAATTGAGTTTGGAGACATGTATCATGATCGGTGTACTCCCTAACATCTATTCCGTCAGCAAATTTTCAATTCCTGGCAGGTTAGACCTATTTTAGATTTCCACCTTGATCTGAACTTGTGTATGTCTCGCCTTGTCTTTGGCGATGGTCCTTGGCATACTAACAACAAAACCGAGGGAAACCTGACACTGTATCTGTGTAAAGCGTAGTTTAGAGTTAAGAGTTCATTTTCCTTACCATCAAGTGATTCTACCATGGTCGCAAGTCCCATGGGGATGAAAAACCTAGGGCTGAAGTTTCCATTAAAGACAGTGAGAATTTTTTTAAGTTCCAGGCAGACACTGCGCGCGTGCGCCAACGGGGTTTTATTTTCAAATTATTTACCACAATTTACAATAAATTTCACATTTTTCTAACGATATTTCAATATATTTTTCCAAGATATTTAACTACATACGTAACATAAAGACCTGGCAGCCATATTTATTTTAAGGAATATTCTATACAACACATGTTCCAGTGCAGCCAACATAGAGTATGTGCTTCAGAATTTCATAACTTACTATTTATTTTTGTTCATCGGATTCTTTCACAGGTTAGAGTACTTTCATTTAGTTAGGTTAGCTTTTAGGTTCGTTAAATATCGTGTATATGTTGGCAGCATCACATGATTCCATAGTGTGAACTGCTTCGCATTAGTTGGCGCATGCGCGTGGTGTCTGCCTGGGACTTCGAAAAATTTCTCACTGCGTGTAATGGAAACTTTATCCACTAGTATTTAAATATCCCATGGTTTACCAATTACACCATGACTATGTGTGATTTTAGCATATCTCTCTAAAATAATCTTCTTCTTCTTCTTCACGGTTTAGGCTTATTTACTAGCCTGTACCGCTCCAAATTACTGCTCTTTGCATCTTTTCTTTGGTCTTCCCAAACTTTTTCTTCCTCGTGGTGAATAGCTTTATGCTGCTTTTGGTATTCTATTCTCAGTCATCCTTGCCAAGTGTTCTTTCCAATTTGTCCTGTATTTCTCTATTGTTGTGTTTAATTCCTCTACTTTTAGTTGTTTTCTTATTTCTGTGTTAGGCCTATATTTTTTGTCTGTTCTTTGAAAATATCCTGCTATTGGTCTGAGGAATCTCATTTCAGCAGCTTGTATTCTAGCAGATTGTTGTGTTGTCACTGTCCATGTTTCGGATCCATAAATAATAATAGGCACAGCCATTGTCTTGTATAATTTCATTATAGAATCTTTCCTGGCTTTATTTTTCAAAGTTCTTTTTAGTGTTCCTGTTATATAATTAAACTTACTTAGTTTGTTATTTATATCTGTTTCCTCTGTGTATATTTCGCAACATAGGACATTATATCTTACCACTATTGGTTTATTCTCTAAAATAATAAACAACGTAATTTGCAGCTTGTCTCTCGATTTAATTTGATTTGATTGATGTCGATTGTTCTTATCCATTTTAGTCTGCCACAGCCAGAAATATCTTCTGCAAAATAATATGTTCGAACAAATTTCCTGAGCAGCGTTGTTATGGTATATCTAGCATGGTGTTTCTTTGTATCAAATGTATGAACTGTCCGACGGACACATCTAAATATATTTGTACCCTTATCTAATTCACTGGCTCTATCAAACTCGTAGGTTCATGGCCGCGCGGACATAAGCTCTCCATACATCCCTATCCTGAGCTAATGCCTTCCAATCACCCCCTGTATAATATACTTCCCCCAAATCACGGATATTATTCTCCCACCTCATTCTTGGTCTACCAACTTGGAGTTTTCCCTCTGGTTTTCCTACAAGAAGCTTCCATGCACGTCTTTCATTCCCCATTCGTGCAACATGTACTGCCCATCGCAGTCTACGAGACTTATCTATTCTTATTATATCTGGCTTCCTATACATATCATGTAGCTGACTATTATATAGTTTGCTCCATTCACCTGTCTGTTCATCTCTTTTTGGCCCAAAAAATCCTAAGAACTTAATTCTCAAATACTCGTAATCATATTTCCTCCCTTAAAGTAAGAGTCCATGTTTCGCATCCAATTAATTGCCATGAGAAGAAATAAAGTAAATTAAAAGAAAAATAATGATATTAAGTCACTTTAAAAGTATTTCTGATCGTTGAAGATAGTCAAGCATGGACCTATAATATGTAAAACTAGAATCTCTGTTCTAGTACAGAATTGAACAGTTGATAATGCAGTGTATGACCTTGTTTAACCTATCATGAATTAAAAAAGTATCTGAGAACTGTTCGTTTAACCCCACACTATCCTTTGTGTCATTTAGACCTATTCGAATAGCTCTAATTTTTGGAGAAGTGTCTGAATTCAAGTACTTCAGAACAATTTACAAACAGAAATGACACATACATACATACATACATACATACATACATACATACATACCATACATACATACATGCATACACGCATGCATACATACACGCATACACGCATGCATACATACACGCATACACGCATGCATACATACATGCAAACATACATGCATACATACATACATACATACATACATACATACACGCATACATACATGCATACATACATGCATACATACACGCATACATACATGCATGCATACATACACGCATACATACATGCATACATACATACATGCATACATACATGCATACATACATGCATACATACATGCATACATACATGCATACATACATGCATACATACACGCATACATACATGCATACATACACGCATACATACACGCATACATACACGCATACATACATGCATACGCGCACGCGCACACACACACGCGCGCACACGCACACACACAGACACACACACACACACATATATATATATATATATATATATATATATATATATATATTTGTGTGTGTTCACCGCTGTGGTCTCGAGGTAGCGTGCTGCCTTATCACGCAGCGGACCCAGAGTTCGATTGTCGGTCGGGACAGGCTCCCGAGTGAGGGTTTTTTTTCGAGGTTTTCCCTCACCTGTAAGACAAATGTCAGGAATCTTAGGCCCAACGGTCCCCGAAAATCATCCGGCCATCATCATCATCCTTCACCGGTGTGGAAAGCAACGGGAAGGTACCACCTATAATTCCCTAGTAAAGCTGCAAAGTATAGCATGAAAAATGCTATGATTGCAGTGAAAGACTTGCTGTTGGGTAGAATTACTATGGATGGATGTATACATGTGTGTGTATGTTTTATTCTTCCAGGTACCTGGATGGATTCTTACCTAAAGAAAGGGTAAAATATTACAAATATTTGAGGATAACATTCTTAGGGATAATTAGGGCTAAAGAGAGACGAACAGGCAGGAGAATGGAGAAGAGTACATAACATTGAGCTGCAGGATACACTCGGAAAACCAGTTGTAATAAGAACAGTTAAATCTCGTAGACTTCAATGGACAGGACATGTGACATGAATATGGAATGAAAGAGGGGCATGGAAATTCTTTGTAGGTAAACCAGAGGGAAAGCGCCTAGTAAGCAGGCCAAGAATGAGATAGGAGAATAACATTATCCATTATTTAAGGGAGGTAAATTATATAGGGCATGGTTGGAAAACATTAGCTCAGGTTAGGGTTGTGTGGAGAGCTTATGTCCGCGATACTACAAACCTCCGGTTCGACATTGAATTAGTTAATGTATTATTTATTGTTTTTAAGTGTAACTGCAGTTATCACGAACCACCACCGTGTTTGTATATATATACAATAATTGTAAATAAAATTTACGATTTTCTGGTTTAGATAATACTGGTGTCAGTACTGTTTATGGTCCGATATTTGAATGAAGATGAACGGGATTCCGTTTGAAACCTGGTATCGTGAAAAAACACGAAATTTGTGAAGTGAGATATTTAAATATTACTCTGACCATATGTCAAGTTTATCATAAACTTATTCTATCTATCTATCTTCGGGTTTTTACAGCTGCTGCCGTCTTCCCGTGCCAAACCTCCAAAGCCTACGGTCTTGGGCATCTTCGATGCTTAGCCCTCTAGCTTGCATTACTGTCTTCATGTTTTCCTTCCATGTTAACCTTGGTCTTCCTCTTTTCTTCTTTCTGTTAGGATGCCATTCATATAGTTGCTTCGGCCATCGCTCATCTTCCATTCTTAAAACATGTCCTAACCACTTTAATTCCTTTTCCTCAATTCTTTCAATTATGCTTTCTTCTGCTTCCATTTTGTTTCTAATTTCCTTATTTGTGACACGTTCTAATTTAGACTTTCTGGCACTTCTTCGTAAATAATCCATTTCTAGAGCTATTAGTCTATTCTTGTAGTACTTATTGATTGTCCATACCTCACTTCCGTACATTGCAACAGATTCCACCAATGTTTTACCAATATATTTTTTTGTGTCCTTTCCAAATATGCTTATCCCACCATATGGAATTTAAATGATGATATTATTTTGCTACTCAATTCAATTCTATGTTTTATGTTCTCTTTGCCTATACCTTCGATGTTATCCATAATCATTCCCAAATATTTAGTTTGTTTCACTTGCTTTATTTGGATTCCATCTTCCAATACTAAGTTTTCTCTTTCATTGCTATTTATTGCCAGATATTCTGTTTTTTTGTAAATTTACTGTGAGACCCCATGATTCATATGTGCTTTTCAACCTTTTTATCATGAATTCCATATCAAAATTGTCTTGCGCTAAAACCAGTTGATCATCGGCAAATTGTAATGTCAGCAAAAATCTATTGCCTATTGGGATCCCCATACCTTTGCAGCTTTGTTTCCATTTCGTTAATATAAATTCTACATAAATATTAAATAAAATTGGTGATAGACTGCACCCTTGTTTCAATCCCTTTGAGGTGTTTATAGGATTAGACATTATATTTCCCATTTTAACATAAGCGGAGTTATCTTTATAGGTTTGTTTAATAATTTCTATTAGGTTTCTGTCAATATTGTATTTCTCCAATACTTCCCATAATTTGTTCCTCGGAATTGAGTCATAAGCTTTCTCTAAATCTATCATTGTCAAATGGGTTTCTTCTCCAACTGCAGTCCGTTTTTCAATTAACTGTTGTATTGCAAATATATTGTCAACACATGACCTTCCTGGTCTGAATCCATTTTGATCTTCTCCTAATTTGTCTTTAACATCTTTTTGTAACTTTGTTTTTTAATAACTTCGTAAATATTCTATATAAGTGTGTTATTTATACTTAGTCCTCTGTAGTTTTTTGCGTCTCTTCTATCGCCCTTCTTGTATATTGGTACTATGTAGCTTATTTTCCATTCATCAGGAATCTTTCTGTATTGCAATGCACTTATTATACAAGTCCCTCAATCTACCTATTAAATTTTTTGGGCCATATTTAATTAACTCATTTGGTATGTTTCCCGGCCCTGGTGCCTTTTTATTCTTTAGGGTTTGAATTTCTAATTCTATATCTATTGTATCAAATTCCAGGGCGTTCATTTCTATGGATGGATTTTCTGTTGTTTCCATAAACTCATTTCTAGTTTCTGACAGTAAAGCTTTGTAATGTTTTTCTGCGTCTGATTTTGCTAACAAATTTATCTTGCTGGGTCCTTGGTTGGTTTTCAGTGTTTTTAGAAATCTCCATACTTCTGATGATTGTGATCCTCCTATATAACTTTCTATTTCTTGGCATTTGCTTTTCCATAATTTGTTTTTTTCTTCTATCACTTTCCTTTTAACTTTGGCGTTTGTTCTCTTGTATTCTATCCAATTTTCTGTTGTTTTATTTGCCAACCATTCTAAGTAGCATCATAAACTTA
Source organism: Diploptera punctata (assembly GCA_030220185.1). Classification (NCBI taxonomy): domain Eukaryota; kingdom Metazoa; phylum Arthropoda; class Insecta; order Blattodea; family Blaberidae; genus Diploptera; species Diploptera punctata. The sequence continues at coordinate 2,379,908 of JASPKZ010007833.1, forward strand.
TTAATAATTATTAATTAAATAAAAATAAAACGTAGTTTTATTTGATTTTCATATTTATTATATAATTTGTTAACATGTCTGAAGAAGGTACAGTGTACCGAAACAGCTGTCACTGAATTATATAATAAATATGAAAATCAAATAAAACTACGTTTTATTTTTATTTAATTAATAAATATGGATTTTCATCAAGTAAACACCAACTCAATTGATTATTAATAATTATTAGAATTAATAACTGTGTACTACTGTGCTGTATCCTTTTAGTATTTACCATGTTCTTCTTCTTCTTCGTCAGGCTCTACGACTTCCAGTGGAATGTCTTGGCCTTCTCAACTAGTTTACGCCATTTCTTCCTATCTTGTGCAGTAGATTTCAAATCAAAAATCCCCATCTCTCTTAAATCTTCAATTACGTCATCTTCCCATCGATCTTTAGGTCTTCCTCTTGGTCTTGTTCCCTGTGGCTTCCAATTTAAAATATCATTCGGCAATCTTCCCTTTGGCATTCTTAGTGTATGTCCAAACCATTGCAATCTTTTGGATTTGATGAAACTAACTATATTTTCTTTATTATTCTTGAGGTATAATTCGTTATTCCTTCTTAACCTCCAAGTTCCATTTTCCTTTACTGGACCTAGCACTCTTCTAAATATTTTCCTCTCAAAAGTTAATAGTCTTAATTTATCTGCTTCTTTCAGTACCCAGGTTTCAGCTCCATAACATATGATTGGTCTTATTATTGCTGTATATAATTTGAATTTAACATTTTTTGATATTAATTTGCTTTTGAATATATCAAAATTAGCAAAATATGCTTTATTCCCTTGCGATATTCTTGTTTTGATTTCTTCTTCAACAGTATTATTATCGTTTAGTATTGTGTCTAGGTACTTAAAGGAGTTAATTTGATCAATACAGTCACTATTTATAGTTAGTTCATTCAAATTTGTTTTATTTCTCATACATCTTAAATATATCGTGTTATTTATATTGATTACAAGCCCATATTTTATACTTTCATTTTTCAATTTGTCAAAGGTTTCCAGTAGTGAATTTTTTGTTCTTGCTGTTATTATTACATCATCAGCATATGCAAGACATTGTTTTAGTCTTGTTGAAATATTTCCTCTTAAATCAAGTTGTTTTAAGACCATATCCATTACTATACAGAATAATGTCGCAGATAAAGGATCTCCCTGTTTGACCCCAGAGTTTACTTCAATCGCATCGTTGAGTGCGTTGCTACATTTTAGTATTTACCACGTGTGTTTTGTTTAATTTGTGCAATTCATACCCATAACATAATTTAAATAATTTCCTTATAATATTAATTACTTAATAAAAGCTTCGTATGTCTAATCAACTGTGGTTCCGGACCTCGACTTAATTTACTTCTTTGAAAATGGACCTCCATGAAATCTAATTGGTGACCTCTATAATAATTTAACAAATAACTCAATTTACGGAGTAAGCTATCTTAATGAGAGTTCATTCTGTATTTTCACATGATCAGGGACATCTGGACAATTTTTACCTGTTTTAACACAGTGCAGTAGTTAAGTTTGGAACTGCTAGCTCCGACAGACAGGCGCCGACGACCACCCTCACCCTTATTCCCACCGAGGGTTGTCTATGTTTTACTCTTATTTTTCTAGACGTAGGTAGGGGTTGGTAAAACAAACATTTGGGTCTCATATGTCTTTAAATTAACTTGGGAGTTATTTCTGGAAAAGACGGGAGACAAATAATTACCCTATTATACAACTAATATTTTATATATATATATTATATATACATACATACATACATACATACATACGTACATACATACATACATACATACATACCTACATACATACATACATACATACATACATACATACATACATACATACATACATACATACATACATACATACATACATACATACATACATACATACATACATACATACATACATACATACATACATACATACATACATACATACATACATACATACATACATACATACATACATACATACACTTGAAGTCCCGGCCACGCGTTGCTGTGGCTAAGGTATACGTTAAAAATTTTAATTAAGTTGCTGTCTTTCAGCCAGATTACTTAAAACTAATACTTACACACGAAATTAATAATATTGAAAATAAAATAAACACTGAACACACTTAAATTATAAAATAATATTTGTAATTCAATTGAAATTCGCGGTTGCAACAAAAAGCACAGCCATATGGATCTCTCTTTGTTAAATAATAAACCAATTACCTTACCAAATTACCTTACACCGCCATCTGTTAGAATCTTATGGAACTCTCAGAGATAATTACACCGCCATTTGTTAGAATCGTATGGAACTCACAGATAATTATAACTCTTTGTTAAATAATAAACAAATAATTTGCAATAAAAAATAATGCGACTATAAATTTAGTTACCCTAAGTCTCAAGTTGGATAAAACTGCACACAGTGTGCAAAATTTGATTAAAATCGGTTCAGTAGTTTAGGATTCCATCGCGGACAAACAACGTGACACGTAATTTTTATATATTAAGATATATGGCAAACTTGGCTAATTTCGTGACACAGGTAATTTAGTTATATTTTTTCTTTCTTTTGTAAAGAAGTTGTACTGGCAAGAAAAATAAATTATTTTTCAGTCTCGTAGATGACAGAAAGTCTACTTTCTTGCTGTGTTTTCATATTTGTGATAACAGCGTTCCTTGGGTGTATTTTATGTTAACTTGTACAGGAAGTGTTTTAATTCATGTTAGCAGTTGTTAGATTTAATACTTGTCTGCGTTTGAAGAACATTAATAATAATAATAATAATAATAATAATAATAATAATAATAATAATAATAATGTGCATAATAATAAATATTTATTATCATCATCCGGTATCATGGCAGCTGCCGCCGTCTTCCGAAACCAAACGCCATTCCTCTCTGTCCATCCATTGATCTTCCTCCAATCCTCTGATATTCATAGCTGCTTTTACCCCTTCTATCCTAGTTTTCATCGGTCTTCCCCTCTTCCTCCTTTCTATTGGGATCCATTCCATAACAATTATAGGCAATCTTTGCTCTGGCATTCTTTTGACGTAATCTTTTCTTTCCTATAATATCTATAATGTCCGGCTCCTCTTGTACACCCATTATTTCCCTTATTTCTTTATTTCGTATTCTATCCATTCTAGATTTTCCAGCTGATCTTCTTAAACGTCCATTTCTGTACTTAAAATTCTTTTCGTTTCCCTGGCAGGAATTTACCAGACATATTTATTATTATTGTTATTATTATTATTATTATTATTATTATTATTATTATTATTATTATTATTATTGCCTAATAACCCTGCGAACGTTGCCTAAGTTGTAATGGTAATTTGTAAAGACGAATTGTAATAAATTGTCTTTAGTAACAAATTTATACAGCGCGTGAAAAATGTTAACTTAATGAAGACCGGGGGGTGGGTGTGGTGTCATTTCACAACAAAGGAATGAAACTGAATAATCGCCCTTCAAGTACAAAATTGCGAGGAAATGAACTTCAAAGTGACATGACACACAGTATTGGAAATAAATGCTTCAAACAAAGAGAGTAGTGATGTCACTGAAAATTCTCATACGTAATTGAAAGCTTTAAAGGGGAAGAGAGAGAGAGAGAGAGAGAGAGAGAGAGAGAGAGAGAGAGAGAGAGAGAGAGAGAGAGAGAGAGGAGAGAGAGGTATGTACTATTTACCCACGCTACCTCATTAACTTATTATCAGCTACAAGAGAGATGCTGTATGGGACAGTGTTTGAAATGGTAACACAAATTGATTTTAAAAAAATGTCGAAAGATTAGATTTTTTTGCATTAAAAAAAATAACATGTTGTAGCATATAATTTTTCTTTCGTTGACTTTTAACATCACAAGGTTCCCGGTTTCCCTCGTTAGATCATCAATCCATTGTAATATATTCGCTACGTTTCTTGTTCCCTTACGAACAATCAGATATTTTGCATTTAGTTTAGCCTATAACATTTTATATTTTTGTTATATTACAATTTTATTGCTCATCATCATCAACAACAATCACGGATTAAGCCCATGTGGCTTGTTCCGGTCTCATAGATTCTCATTCAAAAGTTGGATCCATGTCTTCTTCGGTCTACCAACATTCCTGCGTCCTTTTGGTTTATATTTAAGTATAATTTTGGGAATGCGATCATCTTCCATTCTTTGAACATGTTCTTTCCATTTTTTTCTAGATTCTTTTATTCTATCTAAGAGTTTAAAGATATTTAGCTCATTTCTAATATCTTTACTTCTTCTCTTATCTAGAAGTTTGCAACCAGCCACACTTCTCAGAAATCTCATTTCAGCTGCTTCTATGATCTTCTTCTCTTTTAGTTAAAACCCAAAATTCACTACCATACAATAGTAAGGGGACTGCCACTACTTTATAAAATTTTAGTTTTTTTTCTTTTCTTGTGCTTTTAAATATCCTTTTGATTGTTCCACATATATAATTAAATTTATTACGTTTGTTAAATAGATCTTCATTTTTAAAATAGGACATTTCATAATCCAGGTATTTAAAATGGTTCACTTGTTCAATGGGTTTCCCCTCCAGAATTATTTTAGCTCATACCGTATCTGATCCCTTAAAAGCTACGATTTTCGTTTTACTTATTGATATTTTGAAATTATTTTTCTGTATAATGTTATTTAACTTATTTTTTTTTTGCTTAATATGTGATTTATGATGATCATAATCATATATGATATGACAGCCCTAACCTTCCTCAGGATGTCCTTCCAGACTTCTCTATTTGTTGCTAAATTCTTCCAATTTCTGATTTTACTAATTCTAATATACTGCAACGCATCATCCTCCCATCTTAATTTTGTTCTTCAACTTTCCTGGTTTGTAATGGTTGTGCCATGTAGATATTTTAGCAGTTTTATTATTGTCCATACGTATCAAAATGTCCAGCCCAGCCAAATCTATTTATTTTTATATACTTCACTAAATTGAGTTCCTTATGTAATTCATGCGATTCACAATTTCTCCTTCTCCAACTATCACCTTCTTTCACAGCCCCAAAAATAACTCGTATATTTCTTTCAAAAGTTACCAGATATTTCTCATCTGACGCATACCTAAGGATTTATGATATGAACCTGATATGTTAGCCTACATTTATGTGTAGTTTACAACACAATTATTCTTTATAATATTACAATTTTTATTAGGTACTAGATTTCATTTTTGGCCTACTGTGCACCGGCCCCATACTGGCCGAAATTCCATGAGAAAAGATGTTTCCCCCCCTACATTTATGTGTAGTTTACAACACAATTATTCTTTATAATATTACAATTTTTATTAGGTTCTAGATTTCATTTTTGGCCCACTATGCACCGGCCCCATACTGGCCGAAATTCCATGAGAAAAGATGTTTCCCCCACGGAGAGTCGAACCAGCGTAAGTCCCGTAGTTATGCGCCAAGACTTCTTGCCTTAACCACTCGGCTACGGAGCGGGACTTTCGGTATCAATAATAAAGATGAAAAGTTCACCTGAATGGGTATTATTCTCTTGGCATCAATGAAAGACAAAAGTGGTTATTGCGAGTTAACCGTAAGAGATAAACATATGCTGTCGCGGACTTTTTTGTAGAGTTTTTTGAGATATTCAAATCTATGTACATTAATTTTGTGTATTTCTTATGGTTTAGGTAGCGTAAGCCATTTAAGAGTCCAAAGAGCTACTTTTTTCACGTTTTCCACTACAAAGGGCGATTTTTAAGGATGTAGGAGTTGAGTATCACAACTCTCTTATAGCCTATGTTCATCCCGGGAATCTCCTGAACATTTTGCAAAAAAACATCATAATCGGATCAACGGTATGATCGCGCATAAAGTACGAACAAACAAATAAACATACAAAAAACAAACATTAATTTTTATATATAAGATTTTCTGTGATTTATTTTGCCCCGTGCAGTAGCCAAGTAGTTAAGGTTAGAAGCCTTTGCGCAGAGCTACGGGACTTGGGCTGGTTCTAGTCTACATGATGAATCTTTTTTTCATGGAATTTCTGCCAGTATGGGACCGGCGCCCACCCAGCATCGTGAGGAATTTGGGTAGCTACAATAAGTACCGACTCTAGATTGAGAAAGCCAGGTATAACGGCTTGGGGATCCGATATGCTGACTACGTCACCCCTATAGTGGCAGGATGATCGTCTACCTCTGTGATTAACACATGTAGATGCGTGGCTACCAGTCGGCTGGTAGGCAAAGGACCTTATGTTGCACCATGAAGTTTTTTTTTCTGTTTTATTGCATTAATCTAACGTATTACATTTATATTTAGCCTATAACATAATGTCTTTTTATTATATTACAATTTTTATTGTACATTACAGATACTTTACCAAAGTAATTTCTTAAAATGTTCCCTCATTCCCTATTAATTTTAATGTTCGTGAATAGAAACGTTACATCGAGTAGAAATGTAACCTTCAAATGGAACCGAAATTAATGTATTTTATTAACTTCCTCTGAAACCCTCGTTTTTCCTGAATTGTTATAATGTATTTCTGAAACTCTTATTTTTCTTTGCATTTTATGTATTTACTTTTTTAATTTTGCTCAATTGCCGCTTTTTAAGAATTTTTATTTTAGCTATGAATGTTTTTTTTTAATATGGCATTTTTTATATATTTCACCCTCTTTCGGGTCGTTGGATCAATAATTTCTCTGTATGTTGTTGCTTTCATAGTGCTCACTATGGTATAATTTATGATTATTTAAAAAAATATCTATAAACTTACTGAATGCTATACGTATTTTAATTCAATCCATTTTGCTTAATATTCCTTATTTTCTCTATTCTGTAGTAATTCTGCCCGAAGGTAGGTCTTTCACTGGAATCTTAGTATTTTCATGCTATGCTTTGCAGCTTTAATAGGTGTGGTAGCTTGCCGTTGCTTTCCACACCGGTGAAATGATAATGATAACGGCCGGATGATGTTCGAGGACCGTTGGGCCCTAAGCTTCCTGACATTTGTCTTACAATCAACACTTTTGAAATTCATATTAAAGCACAGTTGAGGTTATGTAATAAGATGTTAATTATATAATTTTTATCTGGTAAATCAGTCGTCCTCAACTAAATTATTAAACTTCTTAAAGTTATTCTAATACGGAGGCCTTTCGAAAACAATGTTTAATCTTCTGTGTTTTAACTGGAACTGATGAAACATTGTTTTCGAAAGGCCTCCATATTAGAATAACCTGAAGAAGTTTAATACTTTAGTTGATGACGACTGATTTACCAGGTAAAAATTATATAATTAACGTCTTATTTGTCTTACAAGTGAGGAAAAACCCAGGAGCCTGTCCCGACCGAGAATCGAGCCCGGTCTCGCTGTCTGATAAGGCAGCACGCTACCTCGAGACCACAGTAGTTGTCGTTTATTATGTACAATATATTTTTTTTAATATGCGGGGATTAGCGACCGGTTAAATATGGAAGGCTTAACATCGTGTTGTGGTTCCTTGCTCTTGTCTTTATTCTTTTGTTCATTAACTTTTGTTACTTGTGAAAAGAAACATTGCACCCTCTCCCCAGTCGTCTACTGTTCTAATGGTTTTATAATAATAATAATAATAAATGTGCACTCAGGTTGAGCATTAGTGGTGGTTTAGTCTTTGCTGTAGTCTGTAATGGGTTTTGTCCTTTTCGCACATGTTATGATGTGGTATTTGCCGCATCTCTGTCCACACAACACACACTTGCATTCTTCGGTCGGCTCGTGGAATTTCTTGTTTGTACATATCTTGTTGTGAAATCCGTGTACTGCGAGTCGTGTTGTGACGTGTCTCTGGGGGTTGCACTCTCTGGTCCATCTGTCGTCCAGCATGGCAGTTGTGGTGTAGAAATCTATGTCTATTTCCTTCTTCTTCCTATTTCTGATGCTTATGAATTTCTGGTATGGTTCTGTGGATTGTAGATAGAATTGGGTTCTTATGTCCTCTATGAAGTAGGTCTCTCTCATGAGTTCATAAGCAAAACGAGATGGCGCTGTTTTTCCTATTCTCAGGATCCGTTTCATGAACATTGCTTTCACTTTTTCGATTCTTATCAGATCTCCGATCTTAAGTTTTTCCCAAATTATCTCTATTCCATATGTAATAACTGGTGCCACTGTCGTTTTGAATAACTGCATTGCTGTACCTGTCGATAAGTTGGCCAGATTCGGGATATTGTATGATGTTCTAATGGTTTTCCAGTGTAGTTTTCCAAGAGGGGGGGATGCTTGAGGGTGCATGGAATGAGAAACTTGAGTGGACACTTGTTAAAGTGAAAGTTGATGGAGAACTTGCTATCCTGTTCCTGGGACAGAACGATGAGACTCAACATTACACAAATCCTTCCACAAGAAAAATCAATTCTTTTAAAACAACCTAGCATGCATGTATACATGTAGTACATATAACTATTGTCTGTCCACCCTAAGAAACACATTTTGACATTTACTCCGCGCAGCACGTGTAAAAGTACATGCGAGCTCAGTCAGTTGTTTATTACAAGATGATAAATTAATGCACAATAATGGTATGTCGAAAACTAATAAAATTATAATTGTTAATTTTAAACAAATTAACTCAAATCAAACATTTAAATTAAAAAAATTGTATTTACAGCAAAACCTATGCACGTTATAACTAACTGTACACTCCACAAGATCGCCCACCCTCCTAAAACAAGTTTTGCCCTTTTCCTCTTCTTGTAGAGCGTTTTGATATTACCGGTATCTTTTAATTCCCTGCGAATACGCACAACACTACTCTCCGAAACACCAGTATATTCTGCAGTTAATTTAACTATATCGTTCACTGCAGTGCCAGGATTATGCTCCATAAACTTAACATTTAACACCATTTTTTTCACCACTCTTTAATAATTTCTCTTTGGAGTGCTTTTTTATAATTTTAATCACACATTTTTGTCACAGAGTTCGTTACTATAAACTATACGACAGCCGCCATATTTGTAACTGACATTTAACTACCTATCAAGACTCAATAAATTTCAAACAAATGTGAATTTTTAGTTAGTCTCCGACCTTCGAAGAAATATGTAGGTGTATTCTGTATTCTGATAAACTATAGTTAACGTAAGTAGCTCTAAATACGTAATTATATTAATCGAGTACATGATCTATTTTTTCGCTTCCGCTGAACTGTGCTTTGGTCATGAATAGAGCGAGGAATTATATGAGAAAAATTATACGAAAATATGAAATCGTAAAGACTAATATGAAAATTATGACGCAAAAATATTATAAAGCTACTATTTTCTAAACTTGTTACATATATTTCTATACATAGGCACACTATAACTTATAAGTGTACCTACCAGCACATATATGAGACAAACAGAACTTATTTATAGCTCAAGAAATCAAGATGCTTCACTGTATTTCGATTTTAATTATCTTTTTCATTAATTCTAGCCCAATATAAAATATCATAGCCATGATCTGAAACAATTTTAATGGATCACGCCATAGTATAGTTGTATAAGGAAACGTGGTACAAAGAGGAAAGTTGTGGGTTCGAGTCTTGATTATGGTCAAGATTTTTAGCTGGACCACACCTTCTGGTGGCTTTGTGGACCTGGGGGGTCGACTCAGATCTTATTGAAAGTGAGTACTAGATGCATGTTCTGGGCACAGATGAGGCCATCAGGCAGATCCGACAATCCGGCGGACATCTCGTGCCTATTCTTCCCACTCCTCTTTATATGCTTTCCAGAGACCGTCTATTGTTCGAGGACGCCTGTTTCCCAGTGCCCTTGTGAAGAGTCCAAAGACACAAAGGCCATCGGTGATGCATCAGGAGACTTCACTGGGATGTTGCTGAATGGAATAGCATGTATTCCCGTTTCCTGCTCCATTTCTCCAGGAATGTCAGGATTGAACCCGAAGTGTGACTGGAGGCATTGTCTTGGTGCACCCAGACTTGGTTTTTGTCTGTACCATAGAGAGCTGGGATTTCAGTCGGGTAAATTGGGGTGAGAACGTCTTCCTGGTAGTACTGGGAGTTGATTTTGGCCTTTTTAGGTATTCTACGAATGTTCAGTTTTTCATTGTAGCAATATCCCGCGATGACCATAAATCCATTGGAGAAACTTTCTCTACATTCGGCATACCACTTTTGAAAATTGTTTTCACCCCTTTCTCTATAGTAAATTGCCCGAGGTTTGTTGTAGTCTCCTAGATAAACATATGCTTCATCAAGTATGACCAAAAATTTCCATTTTTCTCCTGCCAGGTGCTTTTCATAGTTTCCTGCTGTTGGTGCGACATTCGGCAATGTGACGTGGCAACAATTTATGAACCCTGCTTTTTTGGCGCTTCTCCATGTTTAAATCTTTGTTTATTATGGTGTTTACAGTTTTTAGGGATATTCCCAATCTGTTCGCAATCACCCTTTGTGTGGCAGAGTTACCACCAGAGATAAGGACCTTGACCTTTCTGATTACATCTGGGGCGCGGGTAGTATCAGATCGTGGATTTGCCCGTTTTTTCCCCCTTTTGCAATTAATCCCAAGCGACCCTTTCCCTTTTTATTAAGCACTGAGCTAACTCCACACTTTGATACCCAAAATTACGTTTTTTGCAAGCCTCAATAATTGCGGAATAACTATAATTAGCGTCGGAAAGGGCAGTAATGTACGCTTCCCAAAACGGGTCTATCTGCTTAGGCATTATGAGAGCAACACGCATGCGAGTGTAATAGAAGCAGCACACTGACTGGTTTGATAATCTCGCACGCTCCTAACCTGATGACTCACACTCCAACGTCACAATCTAATATGGCAAATCGTTATCAGAGATCGGAAACAACCCTCCGTATTTGATACTTTGACGTCCTTACCTACATGAACTTTACTAATTTCACGAAGCACTGCTTCAAGTTTTAGCAGCGGCAGTCTTTCCTTCATTTAAATTCTGTATTCTGTTCACAAAGTAAGGACTGATCTCAGGTAGCAATAACGAGCTGACAGCTATTCTACCTGACTATAGAATATTCCAACATTGGTCTTCTACTTATTCTTGTCTGGGGATCGAATTTAGGACAAAATCCTCCATCTAAAACGTCACTCTGTGACTCCTCATCCAATTATTTGCTTTTATAAAATCTATCTATCTTGTTCAGAAGGGATACTGAAGAATTTTCACTTGTCTATCACATAACAGTGTCAAAAATTATATAAATACATTCATTTCAAGAAATATTTTAATGAATTCTTAGAACTTTTATTGAAAAAAATGCCGGAATTTCAAAGTTGAAAAATATGGAGTATGAAATTTTCACTAAAATATGAACATTTTGCTAAAATATTATGAAATATGAAGTTCTTTGTTGGTCTTATTTGATTCTACATATCATAAAATGTAAATATACTTGGTCTCACCGCTCTCTGACATATAGTTTAAAACATGAAATTTCATAAAATCCTCGCTCTAGTCATGAACGAATCGCAGTAACTGCAGCAGTTATGTGCTTTGTAGATTACCCGCCCATTTATTTTCCTCGAGTGTGTTTCTTAGATTGGACAGAGTATAGCAGATTGCTCGGGTATTGATTTATCCCAAATTCCATGGCACTAGTCAGCTTAGCTACCCCGAAAAGTATGCATCCGGTGCTATTTTCGTAAATTTGGACATCTCACCCCCTTATCCAGATGGATTTAAACGGCACCATAGGTATCCCTATTCATTTCAGTAACCCCCCCCCCGTTCAACCCGATAAGGATCAAACTTGGGCTTAAATAACATCGAGTAATGAACTTAACGACCCCGTAAATGGGTAACACAGAGAAGGGTAATTTTAGATACCCTTTTACCCCCATTCTCACCCCCTCACTACCCCTTAGGGGCGCTAGAGATATAAAATGTGCATACATGACATTATGCGCTGTCACCAAAGAGCACAGCGACTCAGAAAACTAAGGATTGGACACCAATATCAGTCATTTTGGACACACACACACACACACACATATACATATATATATACTGCACCCCTTCTCACCCTCTAGATGCACTGTCATTTATTTATTTATTATACTTCATATAGTACAGTATGGTGATTTTGGTCCGGCGTGGGTATGATATACATAAATTAATTATTTCATCGAAATAGTAGCTACTAGATGGCAGTGGAGACCGAATTCCCGCTACCTCTCGTAATAGAGAATATATAAAAAGAAAAATAAATGTTTGTATTAGAATTGCTTGGTAGCGTAATTGGTAGTGCACTGTAGTATAAATCCCGCCCAAGCATTTATTTTTCTTGTGTCACACACACACACATTATATTCAGGATGCGAATGTGTGGACAACTTACGTCCGTGCTGCCATGAGCCTAATCAATAATCATAATTGGATGATATTATGCATCAACCGGCTAAGCGCCATTAAAAATTGTATTTTGATGCCATCTGTTGCACTGGCTCATGAAGTAAGTGTAGGCGTACGCACACTTTTAGCCCCAAACCTTTAAATCCAGCGTTATGTAAACGCCATCAGTCCTATCAGAGATCTGATAATCTAAATTTTGCATCATGAAGGTAAGCGCCAAATGTCCCTGCTCTTAGTTTCTTGATGCATAACTATCAAACAAGGAAAATAACTTGCAATAAATTGACGCTACAATAAACATTGAAGATTGACTTTAACTTTAAACTATTTTTCCCCAAACTTACATAACGCGCATATCCGGTTGATGCATAACGTCGCCCAATTCAGGTTGTGAAAACTTGCTACGCGTATATCGGCTACGGGAATCGACATATTGACATCATCTCACCCCTACATTAACAGTATGACTGTCCACCTGTGTGGTTGTCACATATGGATTTGAGGCCAGCAGCCGGCAGGTAGGCTAAAGGACTGCTAGGTCTATCATGACAATAATTAACACTGCTCATATAAATCATATTCCATCGAAGTCTAGGAGACTTAACTGTTCTTACAAATCTGGGAGTCTATGTATAATAGCGTGTCCACCGCTATGGTCTCGAGGTAGCGTGCTGCCTTGCCACGCAGCGGGCCTGGGTTCGATCCCCGGTTGGGACAGTTTTTCTGGGTGAGGTTCTTATCGGGGTTTTTCCTCACCTGTAAGGCAGATGTCAGGAAAACTATAAGGTCCCCGAAATCATATGGCCATCGCAATCATCATCATTCATATTCATCTTAGATTAAGCTTAGGATTAGGGATTCTCCTGGCGCACCACTATTATCATCACCCATCATATCATCGGGGCAACGTAACCCCTCCTTCCAGGCGCCCCAACCTCAGAAGTGGGTTACAAGTACGCAATGCCAGGAGAGAATACCAGGAATGTCGAAAGACAATCTGGGTCATTTGCAAAAAAAAAAGTATAATATCGTAGTCCATAGCCACTCCTTTGTTAGGAGTTACTAGACAAAATTAATTTAGTCACGTTATTTGCCCATAGATGTCATAAATGGCATACGGTCAACATACCGACTCAGTGGATGAATTGCACAACCAAAGTCTACAACCGTTATCCCGGTTTTCTGATTCTTTTAATGTTTCCATAACGACCATAACAACTGAAAATCTACGGTTGTTAATTACAAAAACAAATGTCTGAGCAAAAATAGTAGGCCTAATTGATAATAAAATTTTAGAGCAAGTGAACAGTTTTAAATATCTAGGTTTCAATTTATCATATGTTAAAATTGAATATATTAATGACAAAATAAATACATGTAATCTAATGTGTGGCACTATTAAAAGAACTTTTAAAAACACAAGAAAAGAAACAAAAATTAAATTTTATAAAGTAATGGCTGTTCCTGTCTTGATGTATGGGTCAGAATGTTGGACGATCACAAAAAGACAAGAACAAAGATTGGAAGCAGCTGAGATGAGATTTTTAAGAAATATAGCAGGATAAGCCTATACTCTGCTGGGTAAGAAAATAAATGAAGATATAAGAAAGGAACTAAATATTTTAAAACTTAGAGATCGAATAATTACATATAGGAACGGCTGGAAAGAACATATTGATACAATGCCAGAAGGAAGATTTCCAAAATTATTGCTAAATTATAAATCGCACGGAAGGAGAAATGTTGGGCGCCCACACAGAAGATGGTCTGAACAATTTTAACAATTCTATCCTTAATGGATCCGGAACGAGCCAACAGGCTGGATGACGATGATGAACAAATGTCTGAATCATGTATATGGTTTCATAAATGTCTGTGAATTTTCAATATTATAATTGCTGTTATGGAAACAATAAAGCATTGTAAACCGTGCTTTTAGACTTTGGGAGTGCAATCCACCCAACGAGACATACAGCGGGCAACTAAGGGGCATTATTAGGATGTTTTGAGATCGGTAAATTTTGCTTAGAGGCCTTTTTATTCAGGCTTAAGGATCTTCTACGAGTCTGAAAATCTTCAGACTCGGGACCCACGGCTTAAAGTCCTTCCCGGAGGACTTGCTCCTTGGATTTTCGATCCTAAAAATATTCCATCGACCCCAGCCAGGTTTGAACCCGCGACCCTCGAGACCACCGAGATATGAGGAATAATAATCTTCTTCTTCATCACAGTTTTAGGCTTATTTGCTAGCCTGTTCTGGCTCTAAATTGCTGCTGTTTCCATTTCCTCGTGGTGAATAGCTGTATGCTGCTTTTGGTATTGTATTCTCAGTCATCCTTGCCAAGTGTTCTTTCCAGTTTGTTCTGTATTTCACTATTGTTGTGTTTAATTCCTCTACTTTTAGTTGTTGTCTTATTTCTGTGTTATGTTTTTTTGTTTGTTCTTTGATATCCTGCTATTGGTCTGTGGAATTTCATTTCAGCAGTTTGGATTCTGGCAGATTGTTGTGTTGTCACCGTCCATGTTTCGGACCCATAAGTAATAATAGGAACTTCCATTGTCTTGTATAATTTCATTATAGAGTCTTTCCTGGCTTTATTTTTCAAAGTTCTTTTTAGTGTTCCTGTTATATAATTAAACTTATTTAGTTTGTTATTAATATCTGTAATAATAATTTGATAAAGTTGGAAATGAATTTGACCATTAACGGAATGTGTTACGATGCTTGTTATGGACCTCCGGGTACATAGAATATCAAAAACCATTAAAGAGTATTGTTCCAAATGAGCAGGATGGTTTTAATAAACCCTTTTAGAAATCGTGAGATCGTGTGGCAATGACATAATTTAAATTAACTTCTGCATCAGCTACTATATCAGTCCTTTTTTGTTTAATTTTGTATCATCTGGCTTCCAAAGCAATGCTATTTAATAGAGTTTGTTTTATAATGGAAGTTTAGTAATCAATGCTTTGGAACCATAAACGCTAGCGCACACACTAATTGCACACTGCAGTTACCGTTATTAAGGTCTGAAACCCATATTGAGCTCCGATAAAAGGTAGCCATTACAATATTAAACCTAATAAATTTCGAATTATTGGAGAAAAGTTTGAAGGTCTATAATTTAACTAAACAATTAATCTCCATATATTAATATACTAATGATCTTCTTGGTGATAAAATCGTAAAATATACAGTCAATATACCTAATTCACCAATTAATAATTAAGAGTCAACATGTTTCCACAGCGAAGCTGTCATTTTCAAGATTGAACATTGACTGATGTATATATTTTAAAGACTAAATATTGACTGATGTATATATATATATATATAATTCAGTCAGTATTTAGTCTTGAGAATGACAGCTTCGCTGTTGAAACATGTCGACTCATGATTGGTGAATTGGGTATATTGACTGCATATTTTACGATTAATGTGGAATAAGGATATACCCACCAAAAGTAAAATGGCAATGTATGAAACTTAGTTCAAACCAGTTCTAACATATGCAGCTGAGACTTGGACATAATACAAAAGGACTTGAGCAGAATCCAAGCTACAGAAATGAAATTCTTACGTGGAATGGTACATAAAACAAGGAGAGATAGAATAAGGAATGACAAAATCAGGGAGACATTAAGTGTAGAAAAATTAACATCAGACATAGAAAAAAGTAGACTAAAATGGTTTGGACATTTAAAAATAATGGAAAAGGAAAGACTACCACAAAGACTATTAAATCACAAGATAGAAGGAAAACGACCGCGAGGTAGACCACGAGAAAGATGGATTAACCAAGTGAAGAAATGTCTACAAGAAAGAGGATACGATTGGGAAGAACTAAAAAGAAGCAAAGCATGGGAAGATAGAGATGATTGGAGGCATATTTGGAACCGATCTCCCGAAAGGAGGACACAATAAGAGGATGATTTGAGTTTAGATGATTTTGTTGAGAATGGAAACTTTTAGGCGCCACCTTCTTGAATTGAAGTTTTATAATTGAAATCATAATATTGATTCTCCAAATGCTTAAAGTCGGCCGCGGTCCCGAAAATCCCTCATTTAAAGAACGAAATAAAAAATCTTTTTCAATGTTTAATGAAGAAGATTTTTTGTTTATTTTTAATAAAATATCAACAGACTTTTTTCCATATTTTTTGCTTCACGAATAGAATTCACTGCTGTTTTAATAAAATTTATAATGAATACTCCTGCTATTTCTATTGGATGTTGAAAAAAAAGAAAAATTCCTAAGTGTGCTCGTTCTTCAATAGATTTTTTAAAATTCTGATTAAAAAAATTCTAGTGGTTATGCTCCTTGCCTCTGCTCCCGAGGGTCGCGGGTTCAAGCCAGGCCGCGGTCGATGGAAATCTTTTTAAGATGGAAAGATCCTAGGAGCAAGTCCTCATGGATGGATTTTAAGCCGTGGGTCCCCAGTCTGAAGATTTTCAGGCTCGTACGCTCTAATTCAACCCAGGAAGTTACTACAGACCTTATGGGCTATGCCAGTGTCCCCCTACGTACAGAGGGTAGATGTTGCCAAACTCATAATAACGGTATTTGTTTGTTAAGGAGGGGTGGAGCGGCAAGGTTATTTTTCCAAATCTGTGTACTATACATTTAAAAAAAACATAGTTTTTCTTTTACGGCATGCACACTAGTTTTATAGGAAATATGAGAGTCCACACTTTCACACAGGGTAGTACAGATCCGCACGAGCTCAGTGACAGGTGGTAACTGTTTTTTTTAAGAGGGGTGGCTTGGACGGCTACAACTTACAACTATACCTGCTGTGTTGCAATCTTCAGTTTTATATAAGGATTTCTCACAAGAAAATACTGTTAAAATGGCAACCCAGTTCCCTATTCCAAACACACAGTAACTTCCTGGCTTGAATCTGAGTGTAAAAAATCCTTAAGCCTGAACAAAGAAGCCTCAAAGAAAATTTTACCCATCTCAAGCATCCTATTGTATACCTGGCTTAACTTGACAGAAAGAGAGATGGAGATATAATGGCAGATCGCTGATCACTTTTGCCCAGTTACAAAAGAAATAACCCACCTTGTCAGTTTCCGTCTTCCCCCTATTAACGTCTGGTGAAGAAATACCGACAACACTGGTGCGAGTGAGGTGAGCACAGCTGTCTCTTTCTACAAATTTCTTGCAAAGTTAAGCCAGACGAACAATAGTACGGGTAATACCTTAGTTGCCTGTTAGATGTCTCAGTGAGTCGGTGTGTTGACTGCTTGCCTCTCGTGACATCTATGGGCAAATAAGCTAACTAAAATGAACTTTGTCTATTAACTCATGACAAAGGAGAGGCTCATCAATGGGCTACGCCATCAATTACACTTACTAACAAACTTAAGGGGGATGATGGATGAAAAATTGACCATTTGAGATCAAAATTGGCATTTTTTGTTTTTTGTACTAAAAAAATAGCCTGTACTCTAATGTATATGTTGGCAAAGTTTCAGAGAGCTATGGCGCTTCTAAGTGCCCTAAATTACGTCAGAGTTAAAAGGCTGCGTCAGTTAAATACTACCTGCATGCAAATCTTTAAACTTGTTTCTCTACACTTTTATTTCCACTGCATTTTTGTACATTCAAAATTGAATAGAATTCAGAAATTTTGTCCTAGAAGGTTCAAATTTTTACTGCATGTCCTAACAATAATGGGTAACAAAGTAGTGCATGGGTTTGATGATTGAAATGGCATTTTAAGAAATAAAACAAAATGTATGCAATATTTTGTAATTCCACGTATGAGGTACAACATTTTTTTCTCCCTTTGTATTCACATTATAAGAATTCAAATGCAAGACGTTTTTCTAAATACTTTAGGGGTCTTGTAAAAAAATCAGACAATTTTACTAAAAAATTGTGGAACCCATTTAATTACAATATATGCAAATTAAAAAAAATATATAATACTTAATAACTCGTAAAATAAATGTCTCACAAGAATGAAACTTAAACACATCATTATGTATCATGCTGTGAATGTTTGTACGAAACATCAAGTCTCTAGCTCAAAAAATGTAGGAAATAGAAACTTCACCCATCACCCTCCTTAAAGAGAAATCGATTTATTCCCATCTAGTTTATTTTAAATGTTTCAAAATTTTCGTCAACATTAACACCTGGGCTCCGAGATATAGTCATTAGAATAGTGTGAAGTGAAAACTTTTGAATAACTGATTTTTCGCTATACAGCCTATCTATCAGTAATATGAATAATTTAATGATGATTTGGCTGGTATAAATATCCAATTAAAACTTGGACACAATATTGATTTCCGTGGAAAATTTCCTCATCTACATTTCCTGGAAATTTGTGCTGAATGTGCCTTTTTTTGTCCAAATGCGTGGGACCTATGTTCAAACTAACAAGTATATAACTTCTGTTACACAAATATCGTCATTCACATCACGAGAGTATTACGAATTTTAAAAATCCCATCTTCAGAAATTCATAACACTGGTATTTATAAATAGAGAAGCAATTTGTTGCAGGGGAATAAAGGGGCGGGGAGTGGAGCTAAACCCGCTGCGAATGTTCTTAAAATTATGATTTTAATAATCTGCAGACTTCTATGTACGGTATTTCATATATGCAGCTTTTTTCTCATGATTTGTGCAAATGAAGGTAGCATTGCAAACGCAGCATGCAAATGTGTATAGTTTATTTAAAATGGAGGAAACCCAGATATTTATTAGCGCTAGATGTGCTCACATTAAAAATTACTCTAGATCTAGGGAAATGTGCTCACTAGGCCACGCGAGCGTATAAATAATGCTAGATGAAGATACACATAATCGTAACCAGAGGCTCGTAAAGGAGGTATAGTCAATTCAGCTTAATTTGGTCCTTACATAGGAACATTGGAATATTTTTATTTTTACCTGAATTTTGAATTTACGTTTATTATCAAATTAGGATTTAGGGTTGACAGAAGAACAATATTTCGAACAACTCCAAAATAAATAAATTTCAGACGGTGTGTGGAACAATACAGAGAACATTCAAAAATAAAATTAGAAAAGAAACCAAGATAAAAATGTATAATGTTATGGCGGTTCCCACAATATTGTATGGATGTGAAACTTGGGCTCCAGTGAAAAAACAGAAAGATAGAATACAGACGGCGGAGATGAGGTTCCTAAGACAAGTAAAAGGTTGTACAAGACTTGATAGAATAAGAAATGAGGATATAAGAGAAGAATTGAAAGTATAGCCTTTATTGGATAAAGTCACGAATTACAGACAGAAATGGATTGATCACATGGATGGAATGAGTAAGGAGAGATATCCATTGTTAGCAAGAAATTATCAAGCAAGAGGAAGATGTGATGTTGGAAGACCTAGAAGATGCTGGGCTGATGCATTATGAAGTCGGAACGGGCAATTGCCTAATCCCTGGAGTGATGATGATGATGATACTTCCAATATACTCGAATAAGTAGTAGCTCGTGCCCGGGCACCGTCCAAAACACAACAAACACATGATGAAATTTGAAATAGATAGAATTTTACTCTTAATTATAAGTTAGTACTCATATTTGATTTTTATGTCGTATACAAGAAAATTAAAAGTAGGGAAGAAAAAATAAAATAAAAAATTGACGGCGTTACGCATCAACCGGCTATGCGCCATTAAGCAAGTTTCCAGAAAAATGCGTTTAAAGTTTAAGTCAATCTTCACTATATATTATAGCGCTAAATTAATAATACTGGATATTGCAAGTTATTTTCCTTGTTTGACAGCTATGCATCGACAGTCTAGGAGCGGGAACATTTGGTGCTTTGCTGCATGATGTAAAATTTAGATTAGCACTTACGAAGATCTGGTTTCATAGCCGTTGTTGCAAAACACTAAAAAAAACTCCTGGTGCGACAGGCCTATAAGGCCCTTAGCCTACCAGGCTCACATCCAAATGTGTCAATCAGAGAGGTAGATGATCATCCAGTCAGTGTAGGGATGACATGTGGTCAGCATGTCGAGTCCTCCAGCCGTTATAGCTGGCTTTCTAAACCTGGAGCCGCTACTTATCGTAGCTACCCAAATGTCTCACGGTGCTGGGTGGGCACCGGCCCCATACTGGCCGAAATACCATGAGAAAATTTCTTCCCCCATGAAGACTCGAACCAGCGCAAGTCCTGTAGCTCTGCGCCAAGGCTTCCTGCCTTAACCACTCAGCTACGGCGCAAGACGTTTGCGAATCACAGAATCTCTAATAGAACTGATGGCGTTTTAATTTTCTTTAATATTATGGCTATATTTAAGGATTTTGCGCTAAAAGTGTTGCGTACATTTGCTTCATGAGGCAGTGCAACAGAAAGCATCAACATATATTATTTTAAAAGGCGCTTAGCCGGTTGATGCATAACATCTTCCAAATATAAACTTGGAATTGCAGTTACTACAATTTACTAATGGTTAATTTGAATTGCGTATTTTATAAAGGTAATGCGATCCCACTGAGGGCTATAGGAGTATAATAGGAGGCTAAGAATCCTACTTTTTCTAGATAATCGGCACTTGCGTGACGGCCGTCTTTACCCCCGAACAATCGTCTGGTACTCATTTCCTTTGGAGGTTGAGCAATGATGCCACCAGAAGGTTTAGGTCAGTTTAAAAACCGTGACCCCACCGGGACTCGAACCCTCGTTCTTTCGGTTTATAGCGTATTGCCTTAACCAACTACGCTACGCCCGCCGCTGTGGTCTCGAGGTAGCGTGCTGTCTTGTCATGCAGCGGGCCCGGGTTCGATTCCCGGTAGGGACAGGCTTCTGGGTGAGGTTTTTTTTTTTCGGAGTTTTTCCTCACCTGTAAGACGAATGTCAGGAAGTCTGAGGCCCAACGGTCCCCGAACATCATCTGGCCATCATCATCACCACCATCATTCACCGGTGTGGAAAGTAATGGGAAGCTACCATACCTATAATTCGCTAGAAAAGCCGCAAAGCAAAACATTCATGTTCGTTAATCTTTGTGATTAACACGTGTGAATGCAAGGCCAGCAGCCGGCAGGTAGATCAAGGGCCTGTCGCGACATTGAGTTTTTTTAAGCTGATAATGCAGTATCGAATAATCTGTTTTTTAGTCCCGCGCCGTAGCCGAGTGGTTAAGGCAAGAAGCCTTGGCGCAGAGCTACGGGACTTGCGCTGGTTCGAGTCTTCATGGGGAAAGAAATTTTTCTCATGGAACTTCGGCCAGTATGGGACCGGTGCCCACTCAGCATCGTGAGACATTTGGGTAGCTACAATAAGTAGCGACTCCAGGTTGAGAATACCGGTTATAACGGCTGGGGGATCCGACATGCTTACCACATGTCACCCCTACACTGCCTAGATGATCGTCTACCTCTTGGCCTTGGCGCAGAGCTACGGGACTTGCGCTGGTTCGAGTCTCCACGGAGGAAGACATTTTTCTGATGGAATTTCGGCCAGTATGGGGCCGGTGCCCACCCAGCATCGTGAGGCATTTAGGTAGCTACAATAAGTAGCGACTCCAGGTTGAGAAAATCTGGATCCGACATGCTGACCACATGTCACCCCTACACCGGCTAGATAATCGTTTACCTCTGTGATTAACACATGTGGATGTGAGGCCAGCAGCCGGATGGTCAGCCAAGGGCCTTCTAGGCCTGTTGCGCATGGAGTTCTTTTAGTATTTTTTAAATAAAGCTAAGGAAATGCTATGGCTGGAAAATACAAGTTACAGAGAAAATAATTTGAGGAAATGAATATGGACACGAAGGTAAGCATGTTTACAGTCTCATTCAAGAGTCGCAAGTCTAATAAATGAGAAAATGTTGCAAGTTACAAACTTCTTTTAAACAAAGCTCTCAGAAAAGTTTTCGCCATATTTCCTATGGGGAAGTCATTCTGTCTCTTTCTCTTAGAAGATCTTACGGCTTTTGTTTGAAATTTTCTTAATCTCTTCGTCTAGAAAATACTGGTATACAAGCATTTCCTATCTTTTGATGTAAACTCCACAGGACATAATTAAAATGAGATAAATGTCTTCATACTTACGATAAAGTAATGACAGAGATACAAACCAAAATAAAAAGGCAATTAAAGATGATATTTTCACTTCTAAACGTATTCGCTGTATCTTATCTTAATTTCAAATAAAGAATGTTGAAAGTACAGTGCTACAAAGTGTAACTTTTGAAATAAAAGGTACGCATAAAAATAAGAAACTAAGATATAATAAAATGTGTAGACCAGAAAATGGTGGGTTTAATATGTCCCTTTTTGACTTTTTCGACATTTTTTGGTTTATTGGTTCTTTTTTAGCGTTTCTTTAGGTCTTTAATTTTTTTTTGCAACTTTATCTTCTTTGACTACATTTATACTAGTTCTATAATTCAAGAATCCGCAGTTTAGTGTCAATTCCAACTTCTTTAAGGGGGGACCTATTCCTTTGAGGGTCAAAAAAGTCATTTTTCGATTTACTTACTTTTTTTCATATAGATTGGAACTTCATCTTTAAATTAGTGATTTTCATTGATATCTCTATTACTTTTCGAGTTATGTTTAAAAATGTGCAATGCTGTCATTCTTAAATTTTAGAAGGTACCTACATCTTTGGTAAGTTTTTTGCTTTTTTTTTTTTTTTTCGTAACTTAATTTTTTTCAATACGGTTTCCCTGATAACTCCCAAAGTTTTCCAGATATTGAGATGATATTTTGCATGTATATTTAGTTTACAGGGATGAACAAAATATACTGCAATAGTAATGTACCTATTATATCTTATTTAAAATATATATTTTTAAAGCAAATTTTAACAAAAATGAGTATGCATCAATTTAAAATGAAAAATAAAATATTTACACTCTATTTAATTAAACAGTTATAGTATATTTTGTAGCAACAGCATTAATGAGTAAAATAAAACAAGAATCATCCAAATATATTGAAATTTAGGAACATTATCAAGGAAACGGCAAGACAATGCAAAATTTTCACCTGGCATTTCGAATATTTGATTAACCATAAGGACTGAAGTTAGATTGTACTTAAGTACACAAACATCCTCATATTGTAATATAGATATCACATACCAAATTTCATTTCTGTAACCAGCATAGTTGCTGAGAAAAAAAAATTGAAATGTGCCATATTTTTAACGGCTAAAGGTGTAGGCCCCCCCTTAAAACAGTTATATAGTTTTACTTTCCAAATACTTTTCACTTTGCAAACACTTTTCTTCCGCGAGAAGCTATTGAACCCTCAAAAAATATCTTGTAATTTTTAACCAGTCTATTGACCGCATGGTATCCATTGCGGGTTCGCTGAATTCATTGTATATGGGGAAAAATCGTTAATTCTAAATTCTTCAAGAACTTTCTTTTAGTGAACACCGAATTCCTTTCTTCAAACTATGCTGAATTAAAGAAAATAACATAGTATGAAAGATGAAACGTGTATTTTTAAAGGTGTTTCATAGGCATTTCACATGTTCTCAATTTCCGAGACCTACTGATCATTGTGAGCCAGAAGCTGGCTGGTAAGCCAAGGACCTTCTAGGCCTATCGCGCCATGGAGGAGGCATACACATGTTGCAGTTTATAATTTTCCGGACTCATTTATGTATAAAAAAGAATGCAGATGTGTCTATCTTTTACAGACTTCTAATCCGTTCAACCGATCTTCGTGAAAATTTTATCCATACAGGTTTTCAGATGCGGGGAGTGTTTAGCCGTTATGTTATGTTCTGAAATCATTACGTATAGGAGTTCACCTGCAACGAAAATTTAAAAATCGCTCTAGCGATCGCAATTTTTCATATTTCACCACAACACTCGGAATATCCTATTAAAATAAACAGAGATATGTTCTGTCCAAAAATCAGTGATATCCGACCATTAGAAGTGGGAGTTTACTTGAAATCCGAAATTAAAAACTGCCTAAACGACTTGCACCGATTTTGAAGAAAATTTGTGTTTGTTTGAGTGGGTCTGTGGATCGTTTAGATTCACAATTGGACCCTCTAAAAGCATTATGTGTAGGAGTTCACATGAAAATAAACCGAGGTAGATATTATCCAAAAAATGAGCGAAATCAATTAGTAGTGGAAATTAACTTGAAATTCGAAATTAAAAAGTACCTAAACAACTGGACCTGTTTTGATGAAATTTTTTGTGTGTGTTTGAATGGGTCCCTGGGCGGTTTAGATTCACAATTGAATCCGGTAGTAGGATTTTTATGTCAATGTTTAGCCATCTGCATTCCCGACATATTCCGCGCGATAACAATGTGACATCATAATGCACGCTTCTTGAGCCTGGCGCCCTAGGGGAAAAAAGAGGGGTTCAAACAAATATAAAATTGGGGGAGCATTCTTCCGCAGATGCAGTTTTAGTTTAATAGCAGAAGTGAAAGTTTGTAAAAATGTCAGGGTGGTCCTAACTTCAGTACAGTGCCATTATTCTATACAACTTTTATCGTGGTCCGACTGTAGATCTGTACTTCGAGGAGATGGTTCCTGTATTGAGGAATCCATATCCAAGGACCATATTCCGCTGGTACAGAGAATTGAAGAAGGGACAATTTGGCGTTGAAGATGATCCTTGTTTAGGGCGGTCGATCGAGTCAGTTGTCGACAAGAACATCGAGGCTGCGAAGAAACTGCTGGAGAAAGAGAAGCGAATAACCTACCGACAGATAGAAGAGTCCATCCACATTCCTGCACAAGCCATTCATGAAATTGTACATGAACATCTTCATGTTAAGAAGGTTTGTTCACTGTGGGTGACACATGCACTTACTGAGGAACAAAAGGGCACTCGTGGCAAATGGCGTTGAAAAAGTTGAATAGCGGAGCTTCTCCTAACGTAAACAGCATCACCTCAGGAGACGAAACATGGCTGTATTATTGTGGCGTCGAAACGAAAGCCCAGAACAAAGTGTGGCTATTTGAAGACGAGGGTACGCCAGTGGCAGTAAGGAAATCGCGATAAGTGAACAAGAGAATGAAAGCCATGTTCTTCACCACAAGGGGGATTTTGGAACGGTTATACTGCAGAAACAACGCACAGTCATTGCGAAATGGTACACAGAAGAATGACTACCAAAGATGATTGCAGGACTGAAGAAACTTCGCCCATTGTCAAGGCTAGACACATGGATGCTGCATCATGATAATACACCTGCCCATAGGGCCAGTGTTTACGTGGAGTTCTTGAAGAAATAGAAACATTTCCGCTGCTTGAAGATCCTCCCTACAGTCCAGATCTTGCTCCTCGTGACTCTGGACTGTTCCCAGAAGTTAAACTAAAGCTGAAAGGAAAGCGTTTCCTTTCGCAAAAGGTGTTTTTGACAATGGGATAACAAATACACGGAACTGTCCGAAGAAAAGTGGAAGCAATGGTTTAATGATTGGTTTCGACGTATTGAGTGTGGTAGAAGTTATTTTGAGAAGTCGTGAAAAGTATGCCCGTATTTCAAAACTTTCCCAGTGCCCTGTGTACTTGTATGATGAAATTAGATATTAACTTGACTTAATTTAAATGAACCTGACGCGTTATGCATTAGTAGTGGAAATAAACAATCTTGTTATGCCTTGTGTTTTGTAAACAAAGTTTTGTAAACAACGTTACAATCGTTATTCATTTTCTATATATATGAGCTATGTCCTTTGATCAATTTATTTCCCTATATATACAAATTAATTTATATAACGAAGCCTGGTAATATGTAGGCATTATAAAAGTTAACGACGTTATTTAAAAAAAATCCTGACCATGATTGAATCTGGATCCGAATCGTCGCAAGAGAGCATTTTACCGACTATTCTACTGAAGCGAACGGTATGAGTACAGCATGAAGAAAGGCTTACGGCGCCTGATTTGACCTCAAAGGAAACAGCACACGTAAAAACTTACTAGTGAGAATCGCTCTTCAGAACTTTTAACTTTCCACCATCAAGAGTTGCACTATCATTTTTTTCAAAGGCTGCGCATATTATAGAGTTAATTGACACTTACGAGACTGTTTTGCCCTCGTTAGTAGTTTGTAAATCGTCTCTGTGACGTGGAACTCTCTCCTTGGAATAAAAGCGCAAACTACAGCAGTTGATAAACAACATTGCACAATCAAGTTTAAATTTCATATTACAATACAGCGATTTAATTTCACGTGGATTGATGATATCGATTAAGCTACGCTCTGTATACAGAGTTCCAAATGAACCGTGTAAATACTTCACTGGGGGCCAATGCGGGCTCCGTTCTCTACTCGTAATTCTGTCACCAACCGTTTCATCGTTAATATGTTGTAGCATTAGATAATTTAGTAATCTTCTTCTTCTTCCTTTCATGTGATAGACCTAATGGTCTGTTACGGTCTCAATCCAACGTTTGAAGGCCCTGCCCAAAGATATCTTGCCTGGTGGCTGGTAATTTAAGATTTGACGTGGTATTCTTGTTCTGCTCATTTTTCTTACGTGAGATTTCCAGCTGTTTCTGTATTTTTGTACATATCCCATGACTGATTCTGTTTGTAAATAGTAATCTTATTTATAAAAGTAACTTATTCTAGTAGAATTTGAGGTATCCAATTGGTTACTTCGATATTGAACTGTCATTTTGACGTTAATTGTTGTTTAATGAAATGTGGCTTTATAGAAGTTAGCTTACGATTAAACTTATCTACATTACATATCAATTCACCAACTCTGATGTCAAATAACACACCGAATAATAATTAAATCGATAAATTAAACCGACGGATACTAATCTCGAAGCTGGAAACAATGAAAAGAAAAGATAAGCTCACAGCGTTAATACACAACATGCTGACGGCCAACTTCATCCAGATCACAGGTGACGTAACCACATCGAAAACAATAACACAAACTAACGGGGTACTACAAGGGGATCCACTGAGTCCCCTACTCTTCAATATCGCCACACACGATGTCGTACAAATGATTAGACAGGAGACGGAGGAAGTGAAAATCCACGTATATGCAGACGACATAGTCATCGGATCGAACTCCTTACAAGACCTGCAAAGAGTAACCAACCAACTTGAGAAATGGGCACAGGAAAACAAAATGGAAATAAACTCGGGGAAAACGGTACATCTGACATTCCGCAAAGGAGGTAGAGAAGCTGCGGAGGACAGAATCTACCTAGGAATAGAACCTCTCGTGACAGTTAACAGCTTCAAATATCTGGGACTGACGTTGCAAACCACTGCCAGGTCATTTAGAATACATATAAAATCCCGTGCAGCAGCTGCCACAAAAGACATGTTTGACATGAAAGCAATATCCAGACGTCACTAAAAAGGGCCATGGCCTTGTTCAACGCAAAAATAGTTCCCATTGCAACCTATGAAATAGACCTCATTTGGGAGAAGCTGAGTGTAAGAGATCTAATAACTTTGGAAGCAGTCAAATCACGATTCTTGAAAGGCACCCTAGGTGTCTCAAAAAACACTAACTTGAGGCTAGCATATGAACTCGCCAAGGAAACCTTCTTCACAGAAGAACTGCGTATGAGGCTACCATCCAGACAGCTCAAATAAACTACTTCAGGAAAGGAGAAGAAGAGACAAGAGATATGGCTGGACTTTTATACAACAGAAGCCATGACAAACAGATCCTGGACCAACACCAATCAAGAACTCCGACACCTAGTGAACTCAATAGCAGTGCATGGATACCACCACAAGATATGCAAGACCAAGGGTGGGTTTCTCAACCAAAGTCTATACCACAACCGTGGTTTTCCGATTATTTATTGCTTCCATAACACCTATAAAAATGATTGAAAATTCACAGAAACTGTTATGAAACCATAGACATGATTCAGACATTTGTTTTAGGAATTAACAGCCGTAGATTTGCAGTTTTTATGGTTGTTATGGAAACAATAAAAATCGGAAAACCGCGGTCGTGGTTTAGACTTCGGTTGAGAAATCCACGCCAAGTGTTTCAACGATCGTGGAAACAACTGTGTCAGAAACCATGCGACCGTTACCATGCAAGAAACGAGGGATATCCCTGGTATAATTCTGCAAATAATAAACTATGTGAATCAAATTAATGACAAAACTTATGTAACATATATGTTCTGCACAACTCGCGCGCATTTATTCTATTATTATAATAAACTTATCTACATTACAAATCAATTCACCAACTCTGATGATGTCAAATAACACACCGAATAATAATTAAATCAATACAATGTCAACTTAGAATAGAATATTTTCTTTAAAGGAAAACAAAATGTTTCTGGTATAGGTGTTGAAGTTAGTGCATGATTGACTTGTGTTGGAGATACGTTCCAATTTGACACAACCGACCTCTTCAAAGAACCAAAAGTATTTATGGCATCGTCAATCCTCATTCCACCTCCTTCATGCCTGTCGTAAACATGCGTAAGAGGGGGGGGGGCGGATGTACGTAATGAGTTTTAAGAATAAATCAATCCAAACAAAACCTGACCCTTCCAGAATTGTTTCATTTTTGTTTACTAGTTCTCCACAAGTATAATTAATATTATCAGGTACTATTATATCAAATTTGCCCCTTAATAGAGGGCTAAAGTTTAAATTAACTATTATAAATATCAAGTCCATATTTTTTCCAGATATTTGAATAATCAAAAATATATTTTTAACTTATCTTTAGTGGGATAATAAAGAGATTGTTATTACACTTAATATAAATTTATTGTTATTGACAATTTAACTCACGCCCCAAATGGGAGTCAATGACCAATCACGTTTCAGTGATTTTTTTTACATCCAATGACAGCCGTGTTTCACCTCGATCTTTATCGAATTCTCTTTACCAGCCCCTGCTTTTGTGATAAAGAAAGCTCATCCTTTTTAATGTTTCAAACAGGTCAGAACAATATTTTGTATTGACTGACTCTCCAACAAATACATTGAATATAGCAAATAATGATTTTACTGAGTTGTTTACTAAAAATAAATTAATAACCTATAATGTTGGTTATAATATTCAGTTTGATGTGTTTCATTTTTTTCCACGCATTCTTACAATATTGCGATCCTATTTAACAATAAATAATATCAAGTTGCAGTGAATCAGGGATTATCTGTGGCAGTGAAAAAACAAATGAAACATCGAACATAACCACACATTTCTGATTTGTTTTCAAACATGGCCGTTTACATACATAAATATTTTAAAATACCGGAAACTATAAATCTATTTAAATAATGTTTTTTTTAGTAAACAGCTTAATTTTATTCGTTAAAATAGTCCTAACAAATGCCACTCTTGATTTACAAATCCACTACATTTATCGATGATTTGGAAACCACTCGTGACATTACTTATGAAAAATACACGTAACATAATATTTAAAAATACGTAACACTAATTGCATAGGGCCTACTTTCGATGCAAATTATATTTTTTGTATTCCATACAATATTTTATTTTATTGTGTAAGTTTGATAATTGTATCTTGAAAACTCCCCCCTATGAAGATAATAAAACATTTTGCCGTGTCGAAGGGGTGTCGTGGTCCAGGGGGGCGATGTGCGGCGGATAACGGCGTTTCTCCCGTCTTCGGATGACGTGTGAAAGGTTTTGGTTTTCTCGCTTTGCTACATACAGAGAGATGCCAAGAAGGAAGTCAAAATATTCAGCGTGCACCGTCACCAGACAGAAAGTAGAAAGATTTTGCTAAGAAAGTAGATCAGAATCATTGAAATAAATAGCAAAATAAACTGAAATAGTCCACAGCTATGGCCTCGAGGTAGCGTGCTGCCTTGTCATGCAGTGGTCCGGGTTCGATTCCCGGTCGGGACAGGCTCCTGGGCGTTGTTTTTATCGGGTTTTTCCTCACATGTAAGACAAATCTCAGGAAGCTTAGGGCCCAATGGTTCCCGAAAATCATTCGGCCATCATCATCATCCTTATCGTTATCACCATCATCCTTCACCGGTGTGGAAAGCAACGGGAAGCTACCACACCTACAATTCCCTAGTAAAGCTGCAAGCATAGCATGAAAATGCTCTGATTGCAGTGAAAGACCTGCCCTCGGGCAGAATTACCATGGATGGATGGAAGGAAACTGAAATAAAAAAAAACTCACTTTTTAAGGTAGATGTTGGAAATGTCCCTCCTGATCTACACATTTCTGAAATCGATTAATAAATTGCAGGAACACATTCTGGAGCATTGTTTGTGATACGTCGCGGATTTCTCGTTTAATGGCAATCTTTAATTCGTCCAGCATGTGTGGTGTGTGCTTGTGTGTGTGTGCACCATGGTTGCGAGTAAACATTGATTTCAGAACCAAGTCGTTGTAATGTCTCAGAGTGTACTAGTTCATACATACATCTCTATGCATTTTTTTTTTCTTTTGATGGACTATTTAACTCATGCCACAAATGCTAGTGAATGACCAATCACGTTTCAATGAATGTTGTTTTACAACCAATGACAGCCATGTTTCACCTCGCTCTTTATCGTTTTCTCTTTATCAGCTCCTGCTTTTGTGATAAAGAAAGCTCCTCCTTTTTAATGTTCTCAACAGGTCAAAGCATTATTTTTCTCCAACAAATACATTTAATATAGCAAATAATTAAAAGATTCCTTGATTTTACTGAATTGTTTACTAAAAAAATAAATGAATAACCCGTAATGTTGATTATGATATATAGTTTGATGTGTTTCATTATTTCTCCACTTGAGTGTACTGTTACAATATTGCGATCTTATTTGGCAATAAATAATATGATCAAGCAGCAGTGAATGAACATAACCTGACATTTCTGATTTGTTTTCAAACATCGCCGTTTACATTACATATATAAATATTTTAAAATAACTATAGTTAAACAATGATTTGTGAGTAAACAGCTTAATTTTATTCGTTAAATAGTCCTAACAAATGCCACTCTTGTTTTCCAAATTCTCTAGATAAATTCTCTTCGTGAGTCGTGAATTTATCGATAATTTGGAAATCACTCGTGGCATTACTTATGATGAACAACTTTATAAATACGCATTACATGTTGACATTTCTTTTTATATAATTTTCGTGACGTATACCATTAAACGCAATTTTTTGATGGAATAAGATGAAAGTACTTAAATAACTAGGCTCTGCGTGATGTTTCTATAGATATTATTTTGAGTATGCCTGGCTTCTTGGCACGACAAACATATGAATATACTATAAAACTATATTTATAAAAACAAAACACTAAATGTCACATTAGTGGATTGACGTAACTACGATTACATTGTTTTGCGTGACGTACGTCTCTTATTTTCTATGTTGAACGTCAAATCTGACTTTTACAAGAAATATAGCATAGTTCCAACTACCACCACATTGAGATGTCTAGGCACGCGAGATTAAAAGAGGAATAATATCCATTTTAATATAGGCTAAATCAAATGTGATACTTTCAAAGTTGATTTTTGGTACCACAGTTTGTCTGTCCTCGGCCCCAAAATGTTGGGATACAGCAACTTTTGACATTATAAACTCTTTATGATTGAATTGTCAGGTGGACGGCATAGTGCGGTTCTAATATTTTTGTCACTCTGTAGTAGATTGAGACATTTATGTTGAGTGTTTGTTTATGCCTATTTTATTACTTTGGTAAAAACGTATCATTTTCCATAATGAACCAGATAACATGAGATCTTTCATTATGTTTTCCTATATTCCCTAGATAATGTTCATTCTTTATACTCGAGATATCGTACACTGTCCCTTGCATTTTTGTATATTATTTCAAAAGATGAAGCGATTCACGATATCAGATTCTTGTT
This sequence comes from Diploptera punctata, assembly GCA_030220185.1. NCBI lineage: Eukaryota > Metazoa > Arthropoda > Insecta > Blattodea > Blaberidae > Diploptera > Diploptera punctata. The sequence goes on from JASPKZ010007833.1 coordinate 2,412,148, forward strand.
TTATATATCTTGAGTTAGATCTTAGGCCTTTTTTTCTGACCTTAGAAATCAATTTGGTCTGCCACGATGGAAATCCAAATCTGAATTAAAATCTAATGTATAGCCGAGAGTCAATGCCAGGATCGCTGGAAAGCTTTCTTTACAGTCACATTAGAGTGGCAGTGAATTACGTTCACAGGTAATAAGTTACTCACTAACTCGCATTATCGGACCCGTAGGTTCATGACCACGCGGACATAAGCTCTCCATACATCCCTATCCTGAGCTAATGTCAAATCATTCCCTGTATAATCTAGTTACCTCAAATCATGGTTAATGTTATTCTCCCACCTCATTCTTGGTCTACCAAGTGGGCGTTTTCCCTCTGGTTTTCCTACAAGAAGCTTCCATGCACGTCTTTCATTCCCCATTCGTGCCACATACACTGCCCATCGCAGAATACGATACTTAACTGTTCTTATTATATCTTGCTTCCTATACATATCATGTAGCTCACTATTATGTAGTTTTCTCCATTCATCTGTCTGTTCATCTTTTTTTAGCCTAAAAATTTTCCTAAGAACTTCATTCTCAAATACTCGTAATCCCCTTTCCTACCTTAAATAAAGTAAGAGTTCATATTTCGCATCCATATAATATAACTGGGAGAATAACGGTTTCATATTTTTTGGTTTAACTTTTTTTTAAGGAGTTGGGACGACAAGAGTTCCCAAGAGTCCCTGTAATGCATAATAGCACGCATTTCCAAAATTGAGCCTATGTTAAATATATTTCTGCATCTCATTCCCATTTGCGATTATCATTGTTCCTAGATATTTGAAATCAACCACATCTTCAAAATTTCCCTCATTTGTCATTAGTCGCCCATTTCCATTGTACCTAAATCACTTTTTCGGTACGTAACAACTACGTCATCATGTCTTCCCTCTGCAGTGATGCTATAGAAGAGTGCCAAATTCCTGTCTTCGTTGTCCTCTCTCCTACGTACCTTCTCCTCACATTTCCTTCTGCGCTGTGTGTGACTGCGCAACTTCCTCTCGTTATCGAAAGCCTCAAATAAACTGTGCAAGTTAGTATCAGGGTCATCATCAACTTTGGGATCGTCGTGGTCAGGTCGACTGTAGCTCGAGGGAGCTGTTTGGATTCATCAGTCCCACAAGCCAGGGTAGGGCAACCGGACTGTGAACCCTAGCCCTCGGCTGGACTGGATTGTGTGCATGTATGTATGCTTGAATATTATTATTGTCCTTTTGAATTATTGATGATCGAGTTTGTTAATTTATATTATTTCATTCATATCTTTTCTTTTAACGGTCAAGAATATGAATTTTTTTTTGTTAAATTATTTGTATTATCTGACTCATTAAAATTTACTTGTTAGTTTACGTATGTTTACTAATTTCGTAGCTAGTCATGTTTCGTATTGGTATATATTCTAAAGCTTTCTCAAGCCAAGTTAATCCCCTTTTTCCTTCCAGCTTCCACGATTATAATACTGTTTAGCATTCAGTACTATATGTTAAGTAATTTACAGAGGAAAGGTGGATTAATCTTTGCTTTCTATGGGCCCGGGCAAAGGAATGTTGAGATTGTCACTCAAAACTTTCAAACTCAATGTTATAAAAGGGTAGGATCGCGGCGCACCATTATATAATGCATTTCTGTGTGACCATATATTTAATTTTATTGATGTCTACTTCAAGTCCCAATTTCTTAGTGTTACTGAATAGAGTGTGAGAAAAAATATTGAAGTAGGCTATTTCAATATAGAATCCAGATTAATAAAATGTGAAAACGTCACTCATTATCAGTTGTATTATAATAATCTTGTATTCTCTTTTCTCTATTCTTCTACATCTGCTCGTCTCCCTTCTGTTGATGGACATACTACTTGTTTTCTTATGTAGTAAAAGTCCTTATTCGTGGGGGATATGTTCAGCAAATATGCCGCGAATATGGAATGGTAATTTGTATGGATATATAGGGGATACGTTCCAAGTTTACAGAATAAAATAAAAATTATCATAAGTGATGCCACGAGTGATTTCCAAATTATCGATAAATTCAAGACTCGCGAAGTGAGGAGTGAATTTATCTAGAGAATTTTGGAAATCAAGAGTGGCATTTGTTAGGACTATTTAATGAATAAAATTAAGTTGTTTACTCACAAATCATTATTTAAACATAGGTATTTTAAAATATTTATATATTTAATGTAAACGGCGATGTTTGAAAACAAATGAGAAACGATTGGTACGCTTCATTTGCTTCTTTTGTTCATCAGTGCAACCAGATCATATTATTTATTGCCAAAGGAACGCAATATTGAAAGAATGCACTCTAGTGGAGAAAAAATGAAACACATCAAACTGTATATTAATTCATTTCTGATGTCCTATGATGTAAATATGACAATATTTCTCTGGAATGTTATTACCCGGGAAAAAATGCATTTAAGAAAGTGCAAACAGTGATTTCTTTTTTTGGTGGTATAATCAATAAATTGCTACAATTGTTTTTATATTAACTCCCGCATGCGCTATGTGTTGACATTCATGCACTATATATGCAATCTGGTAGCTGTATTTCTTAGAGAGTCAGTCACTGCAAAATAATGCTATGGCCTATTCAGAATGTTAAAAAGGAGGCGCTTTCTTTATTATGATAAACTTTAGTTGGTAAATTCTAGGCGAAACACGACTGTGATTGGTTGTAAATAAAAAATCATTGAAATGTGATTGGTCATTGACTCCCATTTGGGGCATGAGTTAAATAGTCAAAATAAAATCAATTAATGAGAGATTTTGAACAATTTCTATTAATTTTTACTGCCAGGTTTAGGCAAGGACTTAAAGAAATTAGTAATTTTTTGCCGCTTTTAAAATGTCTTTTAATTAATATTGATATTAAGCTGTGTGTTCTGCAGTAGAATTCCTTATTTGTCTTCGGATTTCTTGATTCATTAACATTGATTCAGCGTGATATAGACGCAAACGACTCGCCAACGCGTATAAACGGTCAAACGTTTCTATTTTAACTTCAAGCGGCAACACTAATGTTTTTCTCTTCGGTACTATTTTTCTTTACTTTTACTCGACATTATAAACTGGGAACAAAGCACAAGATATACGTGTTATTCAATCAAAATTATTGCAACGAATGACAAGTTGAAACAATAATATACCGATCGTGGCGATGAAGGCATTTATCAAAGTACATATCGACTCATGAAATACAACAACAGCTTTTAACAATGAACTTTAGGGTTAGTGACAATAAGGTTTGTTTTGTTTTGATATTTATTTGTCCATTTGGTTTAAATCACTATTTGTAAACGCTGCCTTGGCACCTGCCTGCAGTAAAAAAGTTGCAAATGCGTTAATAAAGGATACTAATCCTTCTAATATATCGACTGGATCCGCGAATAAATACATTTTTAACCTCGAATACAGGAACTGTGTCGCAATTTTTTAACCCGCGAATAAGGAGCTTTTACTGTATCTGAAGCAAGCCTACACAGGGTTAAATACACCACAGTGGAAAACACAAGTTTAACAGCAGATGTATGAGTCGTTATGTAGGCGCCAGTCTTACAAACCGGTTTAGCAAACTATGCTCCGTTTAACTACAGAGATTTTCCTTTCAATATTATACTCGTCATTCTGATCATATAGTCGGCCATGGACAGGAAAAGTAATCTACTTCCTATTTCAGTTTTTTACAATTAATTTGTCTAGTGAATGTCACTATTCCCTGAACGTCTTATATTGCATTTCTCTTGGGAACAACAGGTTTCATTACATCACTGCTTTAACTTCTCTCCTCTTCCAATCAAACATATTTTTCCTACCCTTCTGTTAATATTTTCATTCTTAGTGTTGTGCTCAAGAGTAGGTCTTTCACTGCAAACTCAGCATTCTCCACTCTTTCCTTAATTCAGCTTTCCTTTTTGTATCTGCATACAAACCATTTATTTTAATATTGTCTATCATCTGTAGCATTGCTGCCGATAGGGTTACCCATGCCGGAGGTGATAAGCCAGACGAAAAAAGTACCTTGGTCGAAAGAGTGACGATCTTTCACCGTAAAAATACAACCGTCAAGAAATGCGGACATGGGTTCAACTGGGGTAAAATTTTCCGGAGTCAAATAGTCCCCCATTCGGTTCTCCGGGCGGGAACTACTTCAGGGAACCCATGCCAAAGGCTCAAACACAGGGACATGTTCCTAGGAACATGGATTGTTAGGACTTTATACAATAGCGGGGCACTAGAGATATTAACGCGGGAATTAAATAAATCGCCCTTGGATATAGTCGCTTTACAGGAAGTTAGGTGGCCAGGAGAAGGTAGTCAGCAATCAGGAAGCTTTGCATTATGCTACGGGGGTGCAGAAAGGTCCGCGCGGCCATGAACCTACGGGTTCGATGTGCCAGTGAGTAAGTAAGTATTGTCTATCATCTGATATCTTTTTCTGTCTCTAATTTTCTTTCCGTTGACCATTCCTTGGGCATTCTTCAGCAGGCAGTTTCTTCTTAGCCAGTGGCCAATCCAATTTCTTTTCCTCTTCTTTATGAGTTCCAGCATTGTTCTTCTTTCACTCACTCTGTCTAGCACATCTTTATTTTTTACTTTGTCCATTTTATACGCTCCATTTTTCTCCATATCCACATCTCAAAAGCTTCCAGTCGCTTTTCCTCATTCCGTCATAATGTCCAAGTCTCTGCACCATAGGTGCTACACTCCACACAAAACACTTCACTAGCCTCTTCCGTAATTTTTTTGCCAAATGTCCGCAGAAAATGCTTCTCTTCTTGTTAAAAGCTTTTTTTGCCATTGCAATCCTCTGCTTTACTTCTTGACCGCAGTCTATTAATATAAAGAATCATATTTTATAAAAAATAACTTACTGGAAGTATAATTTTTTAAAATTAATTTGAAGATGAGTAAAAAGAAGGTAAAGCGATCCCACTACAGGCCATGGGCTAGTAGCGGGTTAAGTCACCCACTTTTTCCAGACAATCGGCAATTGATGTCAGCTGGGTTGTCAGCCCTGCGTGACGGCCGCCTTCACCCCCAGAACAAGTGTCTGGTACTCATTACCGTTAGAACCTGAGTCGACCCCTGGGCCATGGTGCTATCAGAAGGTTTCGGTCAGTTTAAAAATCCTGACCCTACCGGGACTCGAATCCTCGACCTTCCGGTTTGTAACGTTTTGCCTTAACCAAATATGCTATGGCGTGCATTAAATTATGTTGCATTTAACTTTGAGGCATTTTTAATGTTATTCTCCAACTTTTTCATGTCTGCACGGTGTTCAAATTTTCTTTAACTAGTGACCCTTTGAATGGCAGTGAGCTATATGATCTTTATAGGAAACCAGATATAGGCCTAATGTTTGTTTGTAAGCATACTCCCCATACGTCCTACGTGGGGACATGGGTGCTCCGTAACGGAAGTTTTTTAACCAAGATAGGTGGACTAGTGGTTATGCTCCTTGCCTCTGGTCCCGAGGGTCGCGGGTTCAAACCCGGCCGGGGTGATGGATTTTTAGGCCGGAAAAATCCAAGGAGCAAGTCCTCCGGGAGGGACTTTAAACCGTGGGTCCCGAGTCTGAAGATTTTCAGGCTCGTAAAAAATCCTTAAGCCTGAATGAAAAGGCCTCTAAGCAAAATTTACCGAATTTTCCCATCCTAGTACTACCTTGGTTTCCTAGATGCCCAGTATGAGGCGGAACGCTGACCACGGACCACTCAAAATGACATCTATACGAAAACAAGTGTAACTAAATTAGTGTGGTTCAAATTCTTCTCTGTAGGGGAGGGCGCCTAAATCTCTGGCTTACAAAAAATAATTTAGTTACGCTTACTTACCTACAGATGTCAACGAGTGACATATGGTTAGCACCTCAATGACACATGTAGTATGTAACTTAAGTGTAAACTGGATGGATGAATGTCGGTTAAATTTTGCACAGAGCCTGTTTATTCTGGCTTGCGGTTCTTTTCGAACCTGAACATTTTCAGACTCGGGACGCAGGCTTAAAATCCCATGCGGAAGTCTTGTCCCTTGGATTTTTCCATCTTAAAAATCCGTCGGGGTAATATTGTTATTTGTAATACTGAACAGTGCAGAACATCCTGCATCCATGCACACCCATGTATATGTACATTGTCTGAACATAACGAAACGTATCTGTATTTTGATCACACAGTGTACATTTAAAAGGGACATTAGGCCTATTAACATTTCACATACTATATGTATTTTAACTATTATTTATTGCACAATTGCTTCAAACTGAAAATATATAAAGCTATTATTCTACCATTTATATTATATGGGTGCGAAACATGGATTCTAACTTTAAGGGATGAAAGGAGATTACAAGTATTTGAGAATAAAGTACTTAGGAAAATTTTTGGACCAAAGAGAGATGAACAGACAGGTGAATGGAGAAGACTTCTTAACAATGAACTACATGGTCTTTATAGGAATCCAGATATAATGAGAACAGTTAAGTCTCCTAGACTGCGATGGGCAGGACATGTTGCGCGTTTGGAGAATGAAAGAGTTGCATGGAAGCTTCTTGTAGGAAAGCCAGAGGGAAAACGCCCAGTTGGTAGACCAAGAATGAGGTGAGAGAATAACATTAACTATGATTTGAGGGAAGTAGATTATACAGGGAATGATTTTAAAGCATTAGCTCAGGATAGGGATGTATGGAGAGCTTATGTCCGTGCGGCCATGAACCTACTGATTCGATAGTACCAGTGAGTAAGTAAGTAAGTTAATTGTTATATCACTAACTAACTCACCCACCGGCACTATCAAACCCAAAGGTTCATGGCTGCTGGGACATAAGCTCTCCCTACATCCCTATCCTGAGCTAATGTTTTCCAATCATTCCCTGCATAATCTACTTCCCTCAAATCATGGTTAACGTTATTCTCCCACCTCATTCTTGGTCTACCAAAAGGTTGTTTTCCTTCTGGTTTTCCTACTACAAACTTCCATTCATGTCTTTCATTACCCATTCGTTCCACATGTCCTGCCCATCGCAGTCTACGAGACTTAACTGTTCTCATTATATCTGGCTTCCTATAAATATAATATAGTTAACTGTTATGTAGTTTTCTCCATTCACCTGTCTGTTCATCTTTCTTTTGTCCATGAATTTTCCGAAGAACTTTATTCTCAAATACTCGTAATCTCCTTTCTTCCCTTAAAGTAAGAGTCCATGTTTTGCATCCATATAATATAACTGGTAGAATAACAGTATATTTTCAGTTTAACGTTTTTTGAAAGGAGTTGGGACGACAAGAGAGTCTGTAGTGCATAATAGCGCGCATTTCCAAAGTTGAGCCTATGTTTAATTTGTATGTTCATCTCATTCCTATTTGTGATTATTGTTCCTAGGTATTTGAATTCAGCCACTTCTTCAAAATCTCCCTCATATGTCATTAGCTGTCCATTAACAGTTACGTATCTTCACTGTATCTTACACAAATAAGCACAATCAACTGGACTCAGCGACCTTCAAGCTACACAGACCGCCCATTCTTACCACTTCTTCCAGACAACTGTTTATACTTGGATAACGGTTATTTATTAGGTGCTACAAAAGATTTGTCAAATATTAAACGACACAAGTATTTCAGAATTATTTGAAAACATTTAAAGGACTGGAAGTAAATATCAATAAAACTAAATATATGGTCACACATAAGAATACATTATATAATGGAAATGGACAGCTAATGACAAATGAAGGAAATTTTGAGGAAGTGGCTGAATTCAAATACCTAGGAACAATAATTACAAATAGGAATGAGATGCACAAGGAAATTAAACACAGATTCAATTCTAGAAATGCATGCTATTATGCATTACAGGGACTCTTGACTTCCCAACTCCTTTCAAAAACGTTAAACTGAAAATATATAAAACTATTATTCTACCAGTTACATTATATGGATGCGAAACATGGACTCTTACTTTAAGGGAGGAAAGGAGATTACGAGTATTTGAGAATAAAGTTCTTAGGAAAAATTTTTGACTAAATAGAAATGAACAGACAGGTGAATGGAGAAGACTGCATAACAGTGAATTACATGGTGTTTATAGGAAGCCAGATATAATGAGAACAGTTAAGTCTCGTAGACTGCGATAGTCAGGACATGTGGCAAGAATGGGGAATGAAAGACGTGCATGGAAGCATCTTGTAGGAAAACCAGAGGGAGAACGCCCAGTTGGTAGACCAAGAATGAGGCGGGAGAATAACATTAACTATGATTTGAGGGAAGTAGATTATACTGGGATGATTGAAAAACATTGGCTCAGGATAGGGATATATGGAGAGCTTATGTCCGCGCGGCCATGAACCTACGGGTTCGATTGTGCCAGTGAGTTTAGTTAGTTAGTTAATAGCGCAAGAGGGCTAAAGTCTGTCCGCTCTTGAAGTTATCATCAAAATAAAATCATGTGACTGCTCGCTTTACATTGGTTATGGACACCGTCGTGCGATGTAGAAGCAATAAGTACACGAAAAAGTAGTTCCCTTTATTAAATTAAATATATGTCCTCTGAATATACTTGTTTTTCTTCGTGAAAGGAAATAATGATATTCAAAACATAGAACATGTTCTAAAATATACATAATCAATAATTACAACTTAAAATAGTTTATTACATACGGATGATGCATTTGAGTCATGCTTCAGTCGATTATGATGTAACAAAATGGCTGAATGGGTGAGTTGTCTGTTGCTGTGTTGCCATATAAATTTTTAAAACACAAGTCTGGCAAACCTTTGAGTAATTGTCAAAAATAGTTATTTTAAATGTATTTCACAAGTTCAGCGATGATACCAGCTTTTTTGTAATGTACCCCTTTCAACGATCATTTATCTTATATACTTCACACATGCTCCCTGTCAATGTAACAATTATTGTGGTGCGAATGGCGGAAGGATACAATTGAAATTTATGTTAGGATCACTCTAAGAGCAGGTAAGATATACAATGGAGTTTGCCTACAATACTCATATCATCCAGCCGGTAGTCTATAGGATGCCATGTGGTCTGTATGTCGGTTCCCCCAGGCGTTATGCTTAGTTTTCTCATTATTTACCAAAATTCATAATGATGTTCGGTGGGTACTGGTACCATGCATTGGTCGAAGTACGAGGGTGAATCAAATATAAACCGGAATTATTGTTTACAATTTTATTGAATTAACAAAAAAATACAAAACCACCACCTCATTTTCCTACATAGTCTCCTGCATTTCCAACACACTTTTGCCATCGAGTTGGCAACTTTTTGATGCCGTCCTTGAAGAATGAGGGATGACGTGCAGTCAGCCAGTTGCGCACGAACTCCTCTACCACTGCATTGTCACCAAACCGCCTTCCTCCCAGGTCTTCTTTCAGTGGCCCAAACAAATGGTAGTCACAGGGTGACAAATCTGGACTGTAAGGAGGATGTTCCAGAGGTGTCCAATGCATTTTCATCAGTTTTTGTCAATTTTTTTTGTTCCTGGCTGAGGAGCCGAGGAACCCACCTGGCAGACAATTTTCGGAATTTGAGTTCATCACTGATGATGGCTTGAACACTTTCGAAGCTTATTCCAACGTGTGAAGCAATTTCAGAAATTGTTACGCGCCGATCCTCCTCAATAAGGTCCCGTACAGCACGAATGTTGTCTGCAGTGATGCTTGTTCGTTTCCGTCTTTGGTGGGGCTCATTTTCCACTGAATCCCGGCCCGCTAAAATTTGTTTGCGCCAATCATGCACCTGCGTCTTCGAAAGGGTTGCTTCCCCGAACTGCGCATGGAGCCTTCTTAAAATTTCAGAAGGTTTAGTGCCTTCTTTCGCCAAAAATTTAATAATAATGCGTTGCGCAACAGAAGTGTGTACCTCTTGCTCGCTCATGGCGTACTGAAGCAAGCGGCCGCTCTTCGGAGTGCGACACATCAAGATCCCTACTCCAGACACCCCCACCAACTTCCCCTCCAAACCGCAACCTTTGCAGTTCGCTACCAGAGCATCCAGATACAAATTCCGATTTATATTTGATCCATCCTCGTATCTTCAAGAATGTCTTCTCCCGTGGAGTCAGCACACGTGCCGTAGTTCGTTCCCAAAGCGAGACTAATATTAAGCTGCTTACGCTCGGTCACAGGGCATCAACGTAGTCCCTAAAATATCTAAATGGGATAAGTGTTTTTAACATCTCTCACTTTTAATCCCTATAAAGTAACCAAAGTGAGATTTGTCGCATTGAGTTAAGAAAAAATAAGTTTAAATCCAAATAAAGGTGGGGTAAAGTATCGTTTTTCTTTTAGGGACAAAACTTCTAACATCTTCTTCATATGGATGAAGGATTAGTCCTCCTGAAGGACTTAATTGTGGAAATAGTTTCATTAAATTATCCAAATGTTTTTGTTTTTTTATTTTATTTTTCTACAGGGCTAACTGTATGTTATTCATTTCGTTAATTTTATTATACAGTATGTGGTGATTTTAATTTAACAACATTTTATTATATGCTCTCTTTCGGTTAAATAAATATATTAATTAATTATTCTTATATTCATTTTTCTGGTAAACAAATAATTATTAACATTCTTTAATACATTTTAATTCAGCAATTACACCTACATACCGCATGGAGGGGGGGAAATCTTTGGGATGGCCAAGGAAACGATGGACTTGAGACCGGAACAGGTCGCATTGAACTAATCCTGAAAAGGAATAATAACAATAAGAAGAAGCAATTACAGAATTTGTTTATATACAGATTTTCAATGTTTATTCATCTTTCTGTGGATAAATTTTATTTTCCTTCTCCACTCGTCTCTATCCATCCACTCCATATATTCCAGTCCTCTTGTTCTCATTCCAGTTCTTATTTCTTGCATCCACGAGTTTCGAGGTCTTCCTTTCTTTCTTCTTCCAGGTGGACACAATTCCAATTTTTTTTGGGTAAACTTTCTTTATGCCAATTTATTGCATATATATACACACATGTCCACCGCTGTGGTCTCGAGGTAGCGTGCTGCCTTGTCACATAGTGGAACCGGGTTCGATCCCCGGTCGGGGCAGTTTTTCTGGGTGAGGTTTTTATTGGGGTTTTTCCTCACCTGTAAGACAAATGTCAGGAAAACTTTAAGGCCCAAACGGTCCCCGAAATCATATGACCATCATCATCATCCTTATCATTATCATCATCCTTCACCGGTGTGAAAAGCAACACCTACAATTCCCTAGTAAAGCTGCAAGCATAGCATGAAAAATTCTATGATTGCAGTGAAGGACCTGCCTTCGGGCAGAATTACTATGGATGGTATATATATATATATATATATATATAACACGCTGAGGTACAGACTCAGAGTGAGGTTTTTATTGGGGGTTTTCCTCACCTGTAAGACAAATGTCAGGAAAACTTTAAGGCCCAAACGGTCCCCGAAATCATATGACCATCATCATCATCCTTATCATTATCATCATCCTTCACCGGTGTGAAAAGCAACACCTACAATTCCCTAGTAAAGCTGCAAGCATAGCATGAAAAATTCTATGATTGCAGTGAAGGACCTGCCTTCGGGCAGAATTACTATGGATGGTATATATATATAACACGCTGAGGTACAGACTCAGAGTTCCGGGTTCGAATACCGCCCAGGCATTTATTTTTCTTATCATACCATATATATATATATATATATATATCAATAAATATTCAATATTCATTTTTTCTCGTACGATATTTTCTTTTTCTCATTTTGAACATTTTACTGCTCTGTTCAGGAAATCCATTTCCATCGACATAAGTTTTTGTTCTAAGACTTTGTTGAAATTCAATGCTTCGCTCCATACGTGACAGCGCTTCTCACTTTTTACAGAATATTGATTTAATAAACATATAGGTTTATACATAAATCAATTTACATACCTTTAATCGAATTTGTTTAAAAACCAGATTTTTTACAAAATTTTTTCGCTTTATGTTGAGTTATAATTTAAATCTTCATTATTTAAAGACATTTAATATTATCTGTTTATATCACCAAGAGGAATTCCAGTTTATGTAAAATGTTTTAAAAATAAAGTATCTTGCACATTATTCTATCTTAGTAAAAAAACAAGTATTTTACTGAAGTTTCTATAGACGCAAGATAAGAGGATCATGTAGTTCTTGGAATTCATATTTTGTTTGTTATACAATAATAAAACTAAAAACGTACGTATATCTCATAGCATTTACATGTAAATGTTCGATTTTGTTCTAGAACATTGCATATCAAGACATGAATGTAGGATATGTAGATATTTACTAAGTAGTACTGTTTGTACTCGAGATAAACAATAATCTATACAGAGAACAGTATTGGAAAAGTGTGAATCGCAATGCAGTTTGCCAGTGAACGTTTACAAGGCCTTCTACTTTTTTGACACTTGGAAACTTAAACCCATATATTCTTATTTTACTTTGGTTTATGTGTTCTCGTGATGTATTAATTCCCAAATGTTTAGCATAGCCATTTCATTTCATTTCATTCGATGAAAAAACTGTTTATCATTTCTTGCAGGAATACAATAGATAGAGCAATATATAAAAAACTATAATAGTTCACAAATGAGAAACATGTGCCTCAAATAAATAAATAAATAAATAAATAAAAATAAAAATGTATATATAATTCAAACTGTTTGTAAATATAGTAAACTCATTGGATTCAATAAGAACTAGAATAACAGAGTTACAGTGCGATCAGTATAGCACTGGACAGCAGATGCGGGGATTTCACTATACACTGCTGATGCAATCGTGGCGGGGAACGGACAGCGTAGGATCGCGGTGATACAACCAAACACATTTTCGTAACTATTTTACAAATTGTCGTATTTACCAACTTTATTGAATCACGTACTGGAATTGTTCACCTTCGTTGTCCATACATTTTTTAGACACCTCTATATAATAATTGTTGTATACATTATGGACTGTTGAACGTGACGGAATGTTTACACCCGGGAATCGTGTTTCAAAAAGTCTTCGTACTTGGCTGGCAGACTGAGTTAACAAATATTGTTCATAAATAAATACACGTTGTTCAGTAGAAAAATTATTACTCATTATGCAGTTTATACTTTACACTTATACACACGTGATTCAGTTTACACTTATACACGCCTGTTTTATGAGATACAAATTTTAAAACTGAAATAACTTATACACAAGGGAAAGCGAGCGAGCACCTTATCCACTCGAAGCAAACAATCTTGACTGCTAAGGGTGAATGCGTGGGATGTGCTTGTATAATGCTGAGTCTGCGCACATTTCAAGTCTCGTGTCTGCACGTGTAAACCTTCGTCACCGCACAGCACAAACCCCGCGTCTGCTGTCCAATGCTATACTGATCGCACTGTAGAATAACGAAATTGTATTACTGTTTAAGTAATAGCTATAAAATTAATATTTGCCTCTGGAATATTTCACGTTTCAATCCCTGTTCAGACATACTTACTCACTAACTCACTGGCACTATCGAACCCGTAGGTTCATGGCCGCGCGGACATAAGCTCTCCATACATCCCTATCCTGGCCCTACCCTGGCCTAAGGGACCGATTAACCAAATAAGCTCCTTCGAGCTATATCGGCTTGACTCGCCGAATCCTAAACAGATGATGACCCTGATGTTCATGAGCACAGCTTATTTGAGGACTTGCTAGGAGAAGGGAGGATGCGCAATAGTACGCGGCGCATAAAGGAAGGGGGGGGGGTATGTAGGAGAGAATTTGGCACTGTTCACCAAGATCACTGAAGAAATAAAGACACGATGACGTAGTGGTTACGCAGTATTACGTAGTCTTACGTACCGAAAACGTCATTTCGGTACAATTAAATAAAGAAGTACATGGGCATTTACCACTTCGATTGGAGTTCTTTAAATATGTGTAAAGTGATTATTAGACTTATAAGCTATTTCATAAATTGTAACGTAGAGAATTAGAAACTTAATTGAAAATACAGTAAGCGGGAGTCTTCTTGTGCAACAAGTCTACGAAAATTCTGTGTCGCCAAAATATTGTATGAATATAGCTCTGATAATACCAGTTGTTGTCACAAATTTATTTAACTTCATCATATTAAGAATATAACTTTAAAGCAAAACAAAAATGTAGACCTATGCTTTTTAGGAATTAAAGTTACATTATTTGCCTACACTTTACGAACGATAATTACTGTATTTTGAATAATGGTCAAAAACGTTCGATACATTATTCATTATATCCACTGTATTTTTTGTTACGCTAGTATTTTGCAGTAATTTGTTAGGAGATTTGTCATAAGTAATACCAAGAGAGATTTCCAATTTATCTAGAGGGCTTGGAAATCAAGAGTGGTGTTTGTTAGGACTATTTAACGAGTAAAATTAAGATATCTACTCACAAATCATTATTTATATATAGTTATTTTAAAATATTTATATATTTAATGTAAATGGCGATGTTTAAAAACAAATGAGAAATGTTTGGTTATGCTTCATTTGTTAATTCACTGCGACTAGATCATACTATTTATTGCCAAATAGGATCGCAATATTGTAAGAGTCCACCACTGTGGTCTCGAGGTAGCGTGCTGCCTTGTCACGCAGCGGGCCCGGGTTCGATTCCCGGTCGGGGCAGTTTTTCTGGGTGAGGTTTTTATCGGGGTTTTTCCTCACCTGTAAGACAAATGTCAGGGAAACTTTAAGGCCCAAACGGTCCCCGAATTCATATGGCCATCATCATCATCCTTATCATTATCATCATCCTTATCATTATCATCATCACCGTCCTTCACCGGTGTGGAAAGCAACGGGAAGCTACCACACCTACAATTCCCTAGTAAAGCTGCAAGCATAGCATGAAAATGCTATGATTGCAGTGAAGGACCTGCCTTCGGGCAGAATTAGTATGTATATATATATATATATATATCGTAAGAATGCACCCTAGTGGAGAAAAAAAAAGAAACACATCAAACTGTGATATTATAATCAACATTGTAGGTTATTAATTATTTTTTTAGGAAACAACTCAGTGAAATCTTTTTTGGAAACACAATTATTGAACACACAATTATCAAATGTGTACTATATTCAACGTATTTGTTCAGAGTCAGTCACTGCAAAATAATGCTCTAACCTGTTCAGAATATTTAAAAAGGAGGAGCTTACTTTAATATGATAAACAGAAGTAGATAAACATCGAGATGAAACACGATTGTGTTTGGTTGTAAAACAAAATTCATTGAAACGTGATTGGTCATTGACTCGCATTTGGGGCATGTGTTAAATAGTCACATAAAATTAAGATGATGCTATATTATTGTTGAATAAGATAATGGTTTGCAATTGGTCTAATGTCAATCTTCATCTTGTAAGCCAATTAACTTTCATAAACAACAGAACATTTTATAATTAATGTGATTTGAATATGTAAATTTGTTTCTTAAGGTATTTATGTAACTCGTTCTTTCTTTTTCAGGTCAATATTTACGTCACTTCTAAATTGAAAAAAAAAGAAGAAAAAAGAGTTGATCACACAAGATTACTGGACAAGTTCTAATCTGTGACGTAACACATCGATTTAATCAACAAAAGAAGAGGAAGGTCTGTTGTGATGAATTGTGGTTGCGACGCTGTTGTGCGAAGTTCTTGTTTTGGACGGCAGAGGCGCGATGTGTCTCTTGAAAAACAACATGGCCGAAATTTTGTGTAGTTTGCTTGTCGTTTGGAAACACAGCAAATGGCGAACTGACAAGAAAATAGATAGATAAAATAAATAAATTTTAATTATCTTTATCCCATAATGAGGTGAAAATTAAAAAAAAAAAGTTTTTAGGGAGAAAAATTCGATGCCAGAAAATATTTTATCTTAATAGTTTTGGAATTAATCTAAATTCCAAAAGGATTATTGATTCTTAAATTAAGAATTCCATTTCAACTGAAATGAACTGTTTAAAAAAAAAGTTATTTTTACGTTTTAGTTGAGATATGCAACGCATTGTGAGAAAACCCTTAAAGACGTCTACATCTGTGTGTTATTTTTTGTAAAAACATAGCGACAAAATTGATGTCATTAGTCAATAATTTGTATTTAATTCTGTCTCATATTGAGACATGTTAATTACTTCGAGCGTGTGAAGTTTAAATGTGTTAAAATGTCTTTAGATAATTTGTCAGTGGTTATGCATCCTCTGTATAAACCATTGTTGGCTCCAGAGGACAAGAGAGCTAGTGAAGTGATTGGTGTAAGAAGGCACACTGTATCTAGAAGACTGTGGTGCATCATGGTGAAACAAGGAACTGTCAAAAGATGTGTAGGAGCTCTCATCGTCCTCAGCGCCATCTCCATTATATTCTACACAAATTACCTCATCAGCTCGCCTTTCTCCAGGTAAATGTTACTTTATCTTCCATTTTATCTAGAAAATAAATTTTAGTGAAAGTGCACTTCATCTAGCAAATATACATTTAAGTGCAAGTTCCACAATGTTTACAAACAAAAACAAGCTATAAATAGTTATAATAGGCTCAGCCATTTAGTTTACAGGCGCCATCACAGGCAACTGTTTCCCTCTAGTTTGAAAAAAAAATACATTGTTACTGTCAGGCAGAGCCGGGGAGTTGATGTTAGAGGCTTCTAAGACGCCGTTCCAATCACCAAAAACTGAAAACAGTTCTCTGCCAATAATGTCTTCGCATTATAATTTACGTATAAAATAACGTTACCATGTCAACTCCACGTGGATATAATTATCTTAACGTTGCAACTTTTGTCTTTTGAAGTATCTTTAACTAACTAACTCACTGGCACTATCGAACCCGTAAGTTCATGGCCGCGCGGACATAAGCTCTCCATACATCCTTATCCTGAGCTAATGTTTTCCAATCATTCCCTGTATAATCTACGTCCCTCAAATCATAGTTAATGTTATTCTCCCACCTCATTCTTGGTCTACCAACTGGGCGTTTTCCCTCTGGTCTTCCTACAAGAAGCTTCCATGCATGTCTTTCATTCCCCATTCGTGCCACATGTCCTGCCCATCGCAGGACTTAACTGTTTTTATTATATCTGGCTTCCTATAAAGACCATGTAGTTCATTGTTATGTAGTCTTCTCCATTCACCTGTCTGTTCATCTCTCTTTGGTCCAGAAATTTTCTTAAGAACTTTATTCTCAAATACACGTAATCTCCTTTCCTCCTTTAAAGTAAGAGTCCATGTTTCACATCCATGTAATATAACTGGTAGAATAATTTATATATTTTCATTTGTACATTTTTTGAAAGGAGTTGGGAAGTCAATAGTCTTTGTAATGCATAATAACATGCATTTCCAGAATTGAGCCTATGTTTAATTTCTTTGTGCATCTCATTCCTATTTGTGATTATTGTTCCTAGGTATTTGAGTTCATCCACTTCCTCAAAATTTTCTTCATTTGTCATTAGCTGTCCATTTCCATTATATTAATATATTTATATGTGTGTGACCATATATTTAGTTTTATTGATATTTACTTCCAGTCCCAATTTTTTAGTATTACTCAGTAGTGTGTGCGTGTTGGCCTTTAGTATCTCCTCGCTATCTTTACAATATATTTAGTTGGCAAAAAATTATTCTAGTGAATAAAACGCAATAACGTCGCTTGATATGCCAAATACTTACGCGTGCAAAATGAACCTACCTAACCACAAAGCAAAGCGCATGTAAACTAAATGACTGAGCCGGCTATATGTACGCAACAAGGGAAGTAAGTAGTACATTACCAGTCGAGGTCGTGTTTGAACCCGAGCTTTAGCGAGGACTAGGAAATAAGTTCGAGACTAGTAATGAACTTACTTCCCGAATTGCATATATAATTTTGTTCACTTCTATACTAATAATTAATTTTAATTTTTATATTTCGTGTAAATGTATATCTTGGTATTAAAAGTAAAGTGATCCCACAACAGGCCCGGAGGCCCTTGGGGTAGTGGGAGGTTAAGGCTCCCACTTTTTCTAGACAATCGGCACTTTATGTCAGCCGGGTTGTCAACCCTGCGTGACGGCCGCCTTTACCCCAGAACAAGCGTCTGGTACTCATTTACGTTAGAGGCTGAGTCGACCCCAGGGCCATAGTGCCGCCAGAGGGTTTGGGTCAGTTTAAAAATCCTGACCCCAACGGGACTTGAACCCTCGATCCTCCGGCTTGTAGCTCAGTGCCTTAACCACTACGCTATGGCGTGCCCCCGTATATCTTGGTATAAAGAATTCAATTTGATAGCAAGGGAATGTTGATAAAATCAACTGCAATTGTTTATTCCGAGAAATTCGAATTTATGGTTCGATTTTGATGGTTTATGGAATGCATCTTTACACTTTAATTAAATCACTAAGTTTAATTGCGAGAAAACAAACATGGCGCCCGGAAGAGCGATTTTTTAGTTTTTTGCTTTCAGGAAAACCCCTACTTCTAATAGTCGTATTTTGCTGATTTTTAGAGAATAAGAGTACCTTCCTCGATTTATTTCAGTAGTATATTTCGAGTTTCGTTACAAAAAATATTGCTGACACTACAACAAACGATATTTAAATGTTCGTTTCAGGTTAACTCCCCACTTTTAATGATCCGATGCTGCTAGTTAACAAACTTATTTCACTTTTTTAATTGATTGCTTTCTACCAAGTTTGATTCCGAAAAAAAACAAATTGCGACTGCTAGAGGGTTAACTACCTCATTTTCGGTATTGATGATTTTTTTCAAACACTATTCCATGAAACGAGTTCATTAGCTACATCTATTTGGAATTAGCTAAAAGTTTACTATTATTTTGAGAAAAAAAGTCTGTTGACTTGATTCAGACGTTGGCAAGTTGAGATTCGTACTCATAAGGGTTCAAGTTCAAATCATGTTATTATTTTCCTGGTTTTTCTCAGTCTTCAAAGCAATTTTATTAGATTTCCTGTATTATAACGGACGATATTGAACACAGAAGGCTAAAATGGTATGGACGCGTAAGAAGAATGCAGGATGGAAGACTACCAAGGGCGTATATACATGGAAAATTGAAAGAAGGAGCAGAAAAGGAAGACCAAGAACAACCTGGAAGAATAACATTCAGAATTCAATGATGAAAGTTGGTATAACTGATGACACAGAGGACAGAGAACGATGGAGAACTTTAATTAAGGGAAATTTGTGAATGTTTGTTGTAAACTGATAGTCTATAAGTCCGTAGTCATTTATGTATTTTTAAAATTCATTTATGTATTTTTAAAACTCATGTTAATTGTTAAGATTGGTTGTAGAAAACCCTAAATGATGAGGAAAATTCTCAAAAAGAATGAATTATGCTTTCCAACATTTCTCATTCATAATCCGTTAAAAATATCTAAATAAGACTTGACTACTATTCTAATCGCAATATGACATAGGCCTATACGTTGCAGAGTTTTTGAAATAATAGTGAATCGGTTTTTGTAACATTTATAATGAAAAACCGAGGGTCCTAGTTTAATATATTTTTCGGAATTACATGAAGGTTAGCTAATTCTGCTTTGAATTGTTTTCCTCTTCCTGTAAGAAATATTTGAAGATCGCGTGATTTGGCAATATTGCGCCAGTCCATGGCCACCTGGCAACGACAGTCTTTTTTTTTAACAGCTATTGTTTTGCGTTTCGTTGTAATCTTTGCCGCTGTGATTAATGATTCTCTCGTTCCACTTCAGACAATTGGATGAAGATTTAGCGATTTATCGAATAAAGAGCGAGGAGAATAAAATTATTCAACACCTATTGAGTTTCCCAGGAAGTTATTACAGGCTGTTTGGGAGTTTTGAGAATCACAGCGTACAACTAAACAATGCCGTAAGAGCAGATTAAATTTAATATAAAATATTGCCACACGATAAGATTCTATGGAGCCATTTTTCTCTCCCTAACAACTATGATATGAATCGAACTTGAAATCCTTGGGATGCTGTTTCATACGCTAACAGTTACACCACAAAACAGGTCCGTTAATAATAGCGTTAATAAAATAATAATGAATTCTATAAAATTCATACATTAATTATTCATAAAATTCAAATTATAGTCTTCATACTGTAATTACGTATAAACTAGTTATTATAGCATTCCTTTAGTTACTTTAATTTTACTTTTCCGGTTAATATTATATATATATATATATATATATATATATATATATATATATAAATTGCTTAATTGTTATGTTAGCCACTAGATGTCAGTCGGAACAAATTTCCGCTATCTCTTGTGTGAATTGAGAATACTACACGTATAAGAAAAATGTATGTTTGTGTTGGAATTCTTGGGTAGCTCAGGTCGTTAGAGCGCTAAACGTACCGAGTTTAGAGACTCGGGTTCAAATCCCGACTCAAGCATTCATTTTTCTTTTCATATCATATCTCTCTCTATCTTCGGGTTTTTACAGCTGCTGCCGTCTTCCCGTGCCAAACCTCCAAAGCCTACGGTCTTCAGCATCTTCGATGCTTAGCCCTCTAGCTTGCATTACTGTCTTCATGTTTTCCTTCCATGTTAACCGTGGTCTCCCTCTTTTCTTCTTTCTGTTCGGATGCCATTCATATAGTTGCTTCGGCCATCGCTCATCTTCCATTCTTAAGACATGTCCTAACCACTTTAATTCCTTCTCCTCAATTCTTTCAATTATGCTTTCTTCTGCTTCCATTATGTTTCTAATTTCCTTATTTGTGACATGTTCTAATCTAGACTTTCTGGCACTTCTCCGTAAATAATCCATTTCTAGAGCTATTAGTCTGTTCTTGTAGTACTTATTGATTGTCCATACCTCACTTCCATACATTGCAACAGATTCCACCAATGTTTTACCAATATATTTTTTTGTGTCTTTCCAAATATGCTTATCGCACCATATGGAATTTAACGATGATATTATTTTGCTACTCAATTCAATTCTATGTTTTATGTTCTCTTTGCCTATACCTTCAATGTTATCCATAATTATTCCCAAATATTTAGTTTCTTTCACTTGCTTTATTTGGATTCCTTCTTCCAATATTAAATTTTCTCGTTCATTGCTATTTATTGCCAGTTCAGATATATATAAAGCCACTATCCATTTCCATGACAAAAAATACTTTTTTTTATTTCTTTTTATACAATTTTAGCACGGAAGAACGGCCAACACTTTTTGAAATTCATATTAAAGCACCGTTGAGGTTATGTAATAATATATTAAATATAAAATTGGTACCTGGTAAGTCAGTCGTCCTCAACTAAATTATTAAACTTCATCAAGAAGTTCCGATATTCTGCATTTTAACTGGTACAACTTTTACAACATCTGTACCAGTTAAAATGCAGAAGATGAAACATTGTTTTTGAAAGGCCTCCATATCGGAACTTCTTGATTAAGTTTAATAATTTAGTTGAGGACGACTGACTTACAGCTACCAATTTTATATTTAATATCTTATTACATAATCTCAACGGTGCTTTAATATGAATTTTAAAAGTGTTAACTGTAATGATAAACCGTGGGGAAGGAATGTTACTTGCTCTATATCCATATAATATCAGGACATAATAAATATATGGTATATGGACATTATGATTACGTTAATGGAAAACTTGCATTAGGAATTAAGACTGACATAAAGCCTGGCATGTAATTGCGCAAATGACAAAATACGATAATGATAAATACAATGACAAACGAGACAGTAAGAAATAAGAAATATTACGCGGTTAGAACTTTGCTTATCATATCGCAAGTGAGATTTACTTTATTACAGTAGTTCATCTGATTGTTTAATTATTTTTTCAGTAAATGTATTATCATTAATGTTGATTAGTAGGAAAAATATAGATAACGTTTCGATTGAACCGAGTAATACCAGCCTAAATTATAAGGTAAATCAGTAGGTAATAGCATAGAATTGTCGTTTATTTATGTAGTGAGTCAGCGTTGCTTATAGACCAGGGTAATTAGTGTATTTTTAAAATTTCCTCGTCACTTTTTCAACGCGATAATTATCAGAAAAATAGTATGAATTTGATGCATATGTTTTGGACAAGTAGGTGCAAAAAATCATAAACTTGCCAGAAAATCATAAGAATGCGAAAATGTGTGATTTTTCCACTTTTCATCCATTAAGAAAAATTGATTTGGAAAAATGAATAATAGCACGTTATAACGCCGAAAAAGATGATAACATTAGCCCTAAACAGATAAAATCGGTTCACAACTTTTTGCCAAAAAATAAATAAAACATTACGAAAAGTATAATTTTTCACCGTATATTACTACTAGGTCCGTAATTGTAGAGATTTTATTTTTACTTCAGTAGCCGTTTACAATGCTTATCTATCATGAAAATTTTGTGCAAAAATATCTAACTTTCTGCACAATTTGCTAAAATGTAAAACATATTTCTCAGTAATGTCATCCAAAATGTCAAGAAAGTCCCACAGCAAATACCGGTATTGAAAATGGCTGACTTTTTCAAATATTGTTCAACAAAACCACACAGTCAAAAGTGCGTAAAGAACATTTAAATCGTAAAAAACAATTTAAAAATCGAGTTATTTCAGTCTAATGTGCCACCGGAGGGGAAGGGCCGTCATGGTGAGAGAACAAATTACATCACTTTTCAGCGCTCGAGCAGCCGGAGAATCGAGAGAGTTTCCCCACCGTGTCGATCTTTCCCCTCCGGCGGCGCATTAGCACGATTTTCAGAGGCGTTTAATTGGACTTGACATACGTTTAACTTTATTGGGGTTATAGAGCAACTCTTGAGGAACGAAAATCATTATTTTCTTTTAAACCATTATTAGCTATATATGGGCGGCATATTACTAAGACGCTATATATATCCACCGCTGTGGTCTTGAGGTAGTGTGCTGCCTTGTCAGGCAGCGGGCCCGGGTTCGATCCCCGGTTGGGGCAGTTTTTCTGGCTGAGGTTTTTATCGGGGTTTTTCCACACCTGTAAGACAAATGTCAAGAAAACTTTAAGGCCCAAACGGTCCCCGAAATCATATGGCCATCATCATCCTCCTTCACCGATGTGGAAAGCAACGGGAAGCTACCAAACCTACAATTCCCTAGTAAAGCTGCAATCATAACATGAAAATGCTATGATTGCTGTGAAGGACCTACCTTTGGGCAGAATTTCTATGGATGGATATATATTAGTAAAGGTCCACCGCTGTGGTCTCGAGGTAGGGCGCTGCCTTGTCACGCAGCGGGCCCGGGTTCGATCCCCGGTCGGGACAGTTTTTCTGGGTGAGGATTTTATCGGGGTTTTTCCTCACCTGTAAGACAAATGTCAGGAAAACTTTAAGGCCCAAACGGTCCCCGAAATCATAAGTTTTCATGTTAGAAAGGCATAATAAAAGGCTACAGTTTAAGCTTCCAAGAAAACCTCTTCAACTATTACGGGGAGAAAATGGCATTTTTTGTCTGATTTCTTTGGAAGAAAATTTGTGAACCAATTTTATCTGATCAGAGTTAATTTTTTCATCTTTTTGATTGCTATAACGTGCTATGTTTTTTTTAATTAATTTTTATTCATAGTTAAAAAGTAAAAAAAAAAAAAAAGAAATGAAAGAAGAAAAACTCACATATATTTTGGCACATTTAATAATTTGTTGCGCCTACTTACTCCTCGACGATTTTTTTCCAGAACATATAAAATTTCTGATGATAAATCAAGATGGATGCAACATGTTTATCGAATGGAAGATCACAGGATACCAAAAATAAATAAATAAATAAATGTTAAGCTATCAACCTGCAAGAAGAAGAAGACCAGGACGTCCATTGAAAATACTTTTGGATGACGTTTCGCTTGAGGCCGAAACAGGTCAACAAATGATCTAAATTCGTGAATGTACTATGATGATGAATTTCGGTCAGTATGGAATCGGTGCCCACGTAGCATCGTGAGAAATTTGGTAGCGGATTCAGGTTGAGAAATCCAGTAATCACGCCTGGAGGACTCGACGTGTTCATCACATGTCACCTTTATGGCGAATGAATGATTGTCCACTTCTGTGATTAATTTATATGAATATGAGGCCAGCACCCGATTGGTAGGACAAGGAACGTCTAACTGTCGCGCCATAGGTTTTTTAAAATGATTTTTTTATTAAAAAAATTATATTTTATATCCATTATTTAGAATAAGAAATTAACTAACCAACTCACTGGCTCTATCGAACCTGTAGGTTCAAGGCCGTGCGGACATAAGCTGTCCATACATCCCTATCCTGAGGTAATGTTTTCCAGTCATCCCCTGTATAATCTACTTCTCTCCAATCATGAATAATTTTATTCTTCTACTTCGTTCTTGGTCTACCAACTGGTCATTTTCCCTCTGATTTTGCTACCGGAAGCTTCCATGCACCTCTTTCATCCCCCATAAATGCAACATGTCCTGCCCATCGCAGCCTACGAAACTTAACTGTTATTATATTTTGCCTTCTATACATATCATGTAGCTATTATGCAGTTTTCTCCATTCACCTGTCTACTCATCTCTTTTATGAAATTATATAATGTAATTTGCTTTATTAAGCTTTTTGTGAGTAAATTGTAGGCCTCTAGAGACTAGGGCCTACTTTTTAGTTTCAGATTTTTGCAAGTGACATAAATGTATCAATGCATTCAGCTGGAGAACTATACATGTGAACGAGAGACATTTCCATGTGTTCACTTAGGCAGATGAGACATACCTGTGGTCACGCTGTGACCAGCCACACCCCAATTCCTTCCTGCCCAAGTCTTCTTCACATTCCTCTCGCACTTACAACCTCTCTACATGTTCCATCTTCCCCTGAATTCCAATTCCATCCCTTTTAACACCAATTACATCATATTAAAAATGCCATTACATCTAATACATGCATTCTTAGAAATTCCTTGAATACTAGGGAATACTGTATATTTGCCACTAAGAGTTTTTACAATTAGAGAATAAAATAATAGAACAAGTGAGAAATTTTAATTACCTGGGATACAATGTATCATATAGAAAAAGTGAATACATTGAAAACAAAATAAATAAATTTAATTATAAATCATTAATTAAATAAAAATAATACTTAGTTTTATTTGATTTTCATATTTATTTAAGATATAATTCAGTGACAGCTGTTTCGGTACACTGTACCTTCTTCAGACATGTTAAATTATGAATTGTGTTATTATAGTACTAACACAATTCATAATTTGTTAACATGTCTGATGAAGGTACAGTGTACCGAAACAGCTGTCACTGAATTATATCTTAAATAAATATGAAAATCAAATAAAACTAAGTATTATTTTTATTTAATTAATAGATATGGATTTTCATCAAGTAAACACCAACTCAATTGATAATTTAATTATATGTGTGGCACCATAAAACGAAGTCTCAAAGAAACTAGAAAGGAGACACTTTAAAAATTTTATAAAACAATGGCGGTTCCAACACTACTATATGGATCGGAACACTGGGTCTTAACCAAAAACCAGGAACGAAGAATTGAAACGTCAGAAATGAGGTTTCTGAGGAGTGTGGCTGGATATACAATAATGGATCAAAGGCGAAGTGAGGATATACGAAGAGAACTGAATATATTCAAACTATTAGATAGAATTACACAATACAGAGATGAATGGATGGACCACATTAATAGAAAGGATAACAATAGAATTCCGAAACAGATTCTTCATTACAAACCACTAGGACTAAGAAATGTTAGAAGATCCAGCAAAAGATGTATAGATCAATTCTAAGATGAGATCGGATCAGACCAGCAGGTCTAATCATTGATGCTGCTGCTGATGATGATGACTGTAAATTTGTCCACCGCTATGGTCTCGAGGTAGCGTGCTGTCTTGTCACGCAGCGGGCCCGAGTTCGATTCCCGGTCGGGACAGACTCCTCGGTGAGAGGATTTTCGGGGTTATCTCTCACCTGTAAGACAAATGTCAGGAAGCTTAGGGCTGATCGGTCCCCGAAAATCATCCTGCCATCAATATCATCATCCGTATCATTATCATTCTTCACTGGTGCGTGTGGAAAGCAACGGTAAGCTACCACACCTATAATTCCCAAGTAAAGCTGCAAAGCATAGTATGGAAATGCTATGATTGCAGTGAAAGACCTGCCCTCGGGCAGAATTACTATGGATGACTGTAAAACATCATCATCATCATCATCATCCAGGGATTAATCCTGTTGGCTCGTTCCGGTTTCATGAAAGATGTTAAAGAATTGTTAAAATTGTTCAGACCATCTTCTGTATGGGCATCCAACATTTCTCCTTCCGTGCGGTTTATAATTTAGCAATAATTTTGGAAATCTTTCTTCTGGCATTCTATCAACATGTTCTTTCCAGGCGTTCCTATATTTAATTATTCGGTCTGTAAGTTTGAAAATATTTAGTTCCTTTCTTATATCTTCATCCCTTTTCTTATCCAGCAAAGTATATCCTGCTATATTTCTTAAAAATCTCATCTCAGCTGCTTACAATCTTTGTTTTTGCCTTTTAGTGATCGTCCAGCATTCTGATCCATACATCAGAATGTAAATGTAACAGTTAATTAGCATTGCTACCTGCTAGGCTCTATAAAAGAAGCCAGATATTATTCCAGAAATTCCACGTAAAACTACAGTAGCAAAATTTAGACTGCTTACAGAACATGACTATTTGGCCAAACATTTATATAAAATAGGAATCTACACGAATCCAAATTGTCCTCTATGCAATAAGACGGAGAAATGAATGAAGAACACCTACAAACCTGTGAAGTATTACCTGTTGGATCCACCATAGAGAAATATTCGAGAGCAAGAACGCTAATGGCTTCGGTGCCAAGGCCCAGCATTTGAAAACAACAACAACAGGCTCTACAATAAGAATGACACGTTTTTATCTTATCCAAATATCAGTTAGCCAGTCAATTACTGTGTTGTTAGTAACCTGTCATTTACATTCTTACTTATATTAAAATCTGAGGCAATCCATTATGTTGAATATCTAGCGTAAATACAATAAATTAGATATTAGAAATGTGACTGTTATTCTGACATAACATTTTATGGTAACATTGATATTGTGTCTCATGAAGACTTGTGGCGTGTATGCTAACCATTTTTGCTTTTACATATAGCTATTGAAATTCTGCCAAACCCTATAAATCGTGCAGAATTGGCTTTTTAGAGAACATAAATGCGAAACTTGAAGTCCTACGAGCCATGTCAACATACAGATTTCATTTTAAAGAGGGAATTAAAAGGCTAAATATAGATATTCATGTTAGTTTATAATTCTCATATTTAGTATTATCAATCTTCAAGTATTAAGTCATAAACCCAGCTTTTTTGTATCTTTTTATTTAGTTTTTTATTTTTATAGAAGATTAGTATATAAGACCATAGGTTATATTCCTTTTAGAATCTGGGTATATCGAATGGATTGTGTATATTTAATGTTGTCTACGATGTAGATGTCAGTGTATTCTATGCCAAAATAATAATAAAAAATGAGCGGCGTCAAAAACACAGAGTCCCTGTTATGACTCACTGCGAATGCTCGAAGAGCTAAAGCTGTGGTTCACGATGTAACGCATTGTTAAACGTTAAAACTCAAACAGGAAACTACATTGAAGGAGATACTACAAAAGAAAAGTAATACCTGACAATTTTTACGCAACAGATGCAATGATCAATTGAGACTAGACTGGACCAAACAAGATACGCAGTGCAGTAATAAGACATGGATATCACCACAAACTCTGCAAAATTTCAAACTATCATGATCCGTCAATGGATTGCGTGTGTAACCTCTGTGATAGACCGTGTGCAAGATACCATTTCAATGTCTGTTTAAAGAGAACAAAATTGTTGCTGGCAAACAGCAGAGGCCAAATCTAATGCACATTTCTGCGCGCTTCTTCCTATTATGTTTTAAATACACTGTATTTGGTTTTAATGGTCTTGAATAGTCATAGAGCAGTGAAGGAGACATGTTTCTAGATATTTACGAGTGTTGAAAGCATACAGTATTACTCAAATTGCGACATTTCGAATAAAGTTCAACTACCGTGCATTGTGTAAAAGTAAACAAGGCAACAGGATTTAGACAACTAGTATCCGACGCGACGTAGTAGCGTAGATCGTTAAACGAATTACGGAAAAATAAAACATGTATGAGAGCCAGGCTTCAAATCCCTCCACAGTGATTTATTTATTTCCAGCCACGTAATCTACCTCCACTTTACACAATTTAAGTAATATTCCTGCCCCGCAAACTCTATTAAGCTCCCTGTATAAATTTGATTCTGTGTGCAGTACCACGTTTTAATAATAATGCTATCAAAATATATGTAATAAAATATAATATAGCTTCATATATTTATGTATTTATTTATTTATTACGTATTAGTGAGAAAAAAGTTTTATCCTTCAATTAAAATATTTAGTTTTTTAGGTCAAGTCCAGCCTAATAATAGCCCGTAGATGATGTACAATAATAATAATAATAATAATAATAATAATAATAATGATCATAATAATAATGATAATAATAATGATAACAATGATAAATACTAATAGGCCCTACCTACTTTCAAATAGTTAGTTCGTTTTTTCTTTAAGAGTGGACAGACAGAATGAAACATAAAGCACTGTAGCAAAAAAAACCTGTGACCTCTTGCGTATGAAGCAAACCATAAGGCACTGAGCTAAGCGACCACTGGCTTGCTATGCATAAAAGAATGCTGTTCATTGGAGGTACGGGAACGTATTGTAGCTCTACTATGCAATTAATTTACTTACTTACTTACTCACTGGCACTATCGAACCCGTAGGTTCATGGCCGCGCGGACATAAGCTCTCCATACATCCCTATCTAGAGCTAATGCTTTCCAATCATTCCCTGTATAATCTACTTCCCTCAAATCATAGTTAATGTTGTTCTCCCACCTCATTCTTGGTCTACCAACTGGGCGTTTTCCCTCTGGCTTTCCTACAAGAAGCTTCCATGCACATCTTTCATTCCCCATACGCGCAACATGTCCTGCCCATCGTAGTCTACGAGACTTAACTGTACTTATTATATCTGGCTTCCTATAAAGACCATGTAGTTCAGTGTTATGTAGTCTTCTCCATTCACCTGTCTGTTCATCTCTCTTTGGTCCAAAAATTTTCCTAAGAACTTTATTCTCAAATACTCGTAATCTCCTTTCCTCCCTTAAAGTAAGAGTCCATGTTTCGCATCCATATAATGTAACTGGTAGAATAATAGTTTTATATATTTTCATTTGTACATTTTTGAAAGGAGTTGGGACATCAAAAGTCTCTGCAATGCATAATAGCATGCATTTCCAGAATTGAGCCTATGTTTAATTTCTTTGTGCATCTCATTCCTATTTGTGATTATTGTTCCTAGGTATTTGAATTCAGCCACTTCCTCAAAATTTCCCTCATTTGTCATTAGCTGTCCATTTCCATTATATACTTAATTTCTACGTGTGACCATATATTTAGTTTTACTGATATTTACTTCCAGTCCTAATTCCTTAGTGTTACTCAATAGTGTGTGCGTGTGTTGGCCTTTAGTAATTAATTTACTCGTGTGAATCGCGCGTTAAAACTTGAAATGTTCGAGATCAAGAGTCCGCTTTTTTTCTATATTTCAATTAGGTTTATTTATTGTCACTTTATATATAAGTTGTGTGTGTGTGTGTGTAGGACATTTGGCTTTAAACACAATATCCGGCCAGAACAAGGTTGCATGTTTTCCCAATTTCAGTTTTACAAATTAAATGTTTGCTAATTCTATGGTGCGCAGTATAATGGACTTACGCAAAAAATCCAACCTTTTCAGGACAAGCAAAATAAACTTCAAGGTGATCTCTAAAAAAGTATGTTCGACTAGATATTCTGTGTTTTGCAATATTTATTTTTAATTTTCTAAAACACAGAATATCTATACGAAGATACTTTTTTTTTTTTTTTTTGAGATCACCTTAAAGTTTATTTTGCTTGTACTGAAAAGTTTGATTTTTGACTTAAGCCCTTTATACCGCGCACCGTAGAATTGTACGCGGGACCTTTTCTATGTAAAAATCAAATTAAAAATATATATAGCCTATATATTTAACCTTGTTCTGGACGGTTCTTCAATATTCTTGATTCCGATTGATTGAGGGTCTTTCCACTTTTCAGCGGTTGCCCTTTTACCAGCCGGCTGCTGGCCCTTCACATCCACATGTGTCAATCACAGAGGTAGATGATCAACAGCCAGTGTAGGGGTGACATGTGGTTAGCATGTCGAGTCCCCCAGCCGTTATAGCTGGTTCCTCAACCTGGAGCCGCTACTTATTGTAGCTACCCAATTGCCTCACGATGCTGGGTGGGCACCGGTCCCATACTGGCCGAAATACCATGAGAAAATTTCTTCCCCCATGGAGATTCGAACCAGCGCAAGTCCCGTAGCTCTGCGGCAAGGCTTCCTACCTTAACCGCTCGGCTACGGCGCGGGACATATTCTTGATTCAAGATTGCAATTTTAGGCATCGCATATATATTGAACGAGAACTTTAAAGAAAACTATTTACATTCTATTAAACTGAAGATTTTATTATTTTAAAAAGAGGATGATTTTTTTTCCACAGAAGGATGAACTGATTTTTGCTGAAATTCTGTATTTTATTTTTAGGATATATTTTATACTATGCATTGGACATTGAATTATAGGTTTTGTGGTAGATGTAGGTACGGCAGGGAATTTCAGATACTTGTATGCATTTGGATAATAAATGGGTAATGTTAGCATAAACAATTTTTAATATGTGAAGAATTTATAACATATTTTGTAGTTCAGCTACACAAGATTATGTTGACTGGAGGAGGGGGCAATATAAGTGAGAATCTTGGGTAATTAGTTGATTGCTTGTTGAGGGTAGTAAATATTGTTTAGCTTCAACATATGGAGGAATGATTTTAAAAAACAGTAAAATCATTTTAAAAATTTACTTTAGAGTAATTCCGTGATTTATTTAAATACAAAAATGTGAATAATATCAGCACCTGTAGTGCTTTAAAGTTGTCATTGCCACATTATATATATATATATATATATATATATTTTTGTTTAATTCGAAGTGCATAAAGAAATTTCACTTGTCACTTTTTGTTGGTTAAATTATTATAAGTAATGCCACGACTGATTTCCAATTTATCTAGAGAATTTGAAAATTAAGAGTGGCATTTGTTAGGACTATTTAACGAATAAAATTAAGCTGTTTACTCACAAATCATTGTTTAACTATAGTTATTTTAAAATATTTATATATATATAATGTAAACGGCGATGTTTGAAAACAAATCAGAAATGTGAGGTTATGTTCATTCACTGCTGCTTGATGATATTATTTTTACCAAATAAGATCGCAATATTGTAAGAATGCACCCAAGTGGAGAAATAATGAAACACATCAAACTATATACGAGTATCATAATCAACATTACGGGTTATTAATTTATTTTTTTAGTAAACAACTCAGTAAAATCAAGGAATATTCTCATTATATTCTATATTCAATGTATTTGTTGGAGAAAAATAATGCTTTGACCTGTTCAAAACATTAAAAAGGAGGAGCTTTCTTTATCACAAAAGCAGGAGCTGATAAAGAGAAATCGATAAAGAGCGAGGTGAAACACGACTGTCAATGGTTGTAAAACAACATTCATTGAAACGTGATTGGTCATTGACTAGCATTTGGGGCATGAGTTAAATAGTCATTATTTTTCAATTGGGTCATATTCTATGTTGTTCATCCATCATCTGCGTTTCAAGGGTCGTATACAAAATTTGTAAGGGGGCAGAATGTTTTGAGCGACGTAAATGAGCCAGTTTTCTATTTTTGTAGGTTTTCATATTATATTCTTCTTCTTCTTCTTCAACTTCAAGGTTAGGCTGTAAACCTGTGCTAACTCAAAGCATATCTGGTCATGGGGCATCCAACGTAACGCTTACCTCTTGTAATATATTGTAAAGCCTGTTTTGATAGACAAGATTTCTCCATTCTATTTATTTGTTGAAACCATTTTAATTTGTTGTCTGTCAATTTATTTGCTAATTTATATACAGTAAAACCTGTCTATGAAGGAACATGACGGTTCCTTAAATATATTTCCGTCTTAGCAGTTTTCCTCCTTGTAAAGGGTTCCCAAATTACAAGCTTGAATTTTCTCACGCAATGTAAAGGTTTTACATGCACGCTTTAAAGGCATAACGTATTGACTGAAATACAGACAAAATAATGTATGTAACACCGCTCAGTTTGCACGGCAATACAAAACAATTTTATTACACAAAAGCGAGAAGGAACTCAACTACAGGAAGACAAGAGTTTCCCAACTCCATCGCAGGTAACGTAAGCAGGCAAGGAAAAGCGAGGGATTCCCTGCTGTCACACATAAGCAATACAATGGCAACATACAAGAAGGTAAAACGATATAATGCAGAAAGCGTCATATGAAGAATTTTCACGTGTGGTCATTAATACTGTAATTAGAACGTGCTTAAAAATAATTTTCCGTCTTACTGAGGTAAAAATTGACTATTAGTACTTTAAAAACCAGTCCGTTTCCGCGTTATAAAGGTTTCCGGCTTATACAGGTCTATTTTACATATAAAATCGTACCTTTCTGGAGACTTTTTCCGTCTCTACAGGTTTCCCTCTTATAGAGGTTCCGGCTAAGACAGGTTTTACTGTATTTGTAATTGTTCTCTAATGTCGGTATTGTGGATACGATCTCTTAAAGTGTGTCCTCCTATCCTTCTTAAGAAACGCATTTCTGCCGTTTCTATCTTCCTTTTTCCAAATGTATTTAATGTCCAGTTTTCACTTCCGTATGTTAGGAGCGGAACTGCCAAGACCTTTTAAAATGTCATCATTGTTTCTTCCCTGGTTTTATAAACCAAGGTTATTTGAAACGTGCCACACATATGTTGGAATTTTTATAGTTTATTATCTAGATATTTCTCTTTTTTGTTATATTATTTTGCTATTTTTATTGGATTAATATGGAAATTATAATATAAAAAATATGTTGTGTATTTTCTGTTATATTTATTGCAGTCTGATTCGGAGGGATTCGCGGCCGGAACCGTCTATCCGGTGTGCGATTCTGAGTGGTGCAACACGTGTGCCCGCCGTGGCCCACGACCACCGGAGTGCTGCCCGACTTCGCATCGACCCCAAGGTGCTCGTGTTTGTGGAGACTACGTACTCCCGCCTCGGCCGCGAGATCGCGGAGCTGCTAGTCTACAACAGAATCAAGTGAGTGTTACCAACCTTCTCATTTTATCACCATACAATCAGTACTCTCAAAATGATCCCCGAGGATATAGGGCCTAGAATAACTTTAACAATTTTCGAACTGAATGTTTTCCCTCCCTTCTCTCCCATTTATTTTCCATTCTTTATTATGTACATTATTTTCTATTTAATTTGAAGAAGAAAACTTACTATTTTTTTGTTTAATATCTAAGATCAGATATAAATTAAACATGAGTCAAAATATGAAAGAAAAATCAGTCTGGTAAATCCAAAGATAAGTTTTTGATTATCAGTCTTAAAATAATAATAATAATAATAATAATAATAATAATAATAATAATAATAATAATCATCATCATCATCCGGTATCATGGCAGCTGCCGCCGTCTTCCGGAAACCAAACGCCATTCCTCTCTATCCATCCATTGATCTTCCTCCATTCCTCTGATATTCATAGCTGCTTGTACTCCTTCTATCCAAGTTTTCTTCGGTCTTCCTCTCTTCCTCCTTTCCATTGTCATTCCATTATCGTTAACTGGTGCGTATATTCCAAAAACGGTTAATTTATAGCCCCATATATTCAAATCTAAATTTAAAATTCTCTCATAAATGGCAATAATAATAATAATAATAATAGTAATAATAATAATAATATTTATTTTAAGTAATATTCAAAATTTGCACTAAGACCTTAAGAGGATGAATGGTTTGTGTCAATTGTGGGCAGTTAGGAGATTGAGAGCCTGATTCGACTTAGAGGCTAGATTTACACCTGGAAAATTTTCCAGATATAAAGTTTTACGTTTTACATAATGTCTTTGATGACAGACCCGACGATTTTTAATTTATCATAAGAGGAGCAGACAGGTTTTAGGAAAGGAAGAAGTTGGACAGACAACGTATTCACTTTAAAACAAATAATAGAGAAGCGAAGAGAATTCAACTTAGAGACGCACATCCTCTTTATAGATTATAAGATTGCCTTTGATAAAGTGTCTCGACCAAAATTATGGAATATATTAAGTGAAAAAGGAATTCCATTACTCTTGATAGCAGTAATTAAGAAAATGTATGAGAAAACAAAAATAAAAATAAATCAAAGGAAACCAATACATATAACAGGAGGAGTTAGACAAGGTTGTCCACTATCAACCACTCTTTTTAATGTTTTTTTTTATTTTGACGACGTGACACGATCATGGAAGCAAATGACGACTGGGGGAATTAACCTAGGAAATATAGTAATAAAAACAGTAGCTTTTGCAGATGACCAGATTTTAATAGCAAAAACAGAGGACGAACTACAAAGAATGCTATATAAAGTAAATGAAATATCAAAAAAATACAACATGGAAATATCATCAGAAAAATAAAAAACAATGGTCTTCAAGGGCGCTCATCCAGTTCGGACAAAAATAATATTAGAAAATAAACCAAAAGAACAAGTGGTAAGATATAACTTCCTAGGTTGCGAAATATCATACACAGCGGAAACAGATATAAATACTTACTTACTTACTTACTCACTGGCACTATCGAACCCGTAGGTTCATGACCGCGCGGACATAAGCTCTCCATACATCCCTATCCTGAGCTAATGCTTTCCAATCATTCCCTGTATAATCTACTTCCCTCAAATCATAGTTAATGTTGTTCTCCCACCTCATTCTTGGTCTACCAACTGGGCGTTTTTCTTCTGGCTTTCCTACAAGAAGTTTCCATGCACGTCTTTCATTCCCCATACGCGCAACATGTCCTGCCCATCGCAGTCTACGGGACTTAACTGTTCTTATTATATCTGGCTTCCTATAAAGACCATGTAGTTCACTGTTATGTAGTCTTCTCCATTCACCTGTCTGTTCATCTCTCTTTGGTCCAAAAACTTTCCTAAGAACTTTATTCTCAAATACTCGTAATCTCCTTTCCTCCCTTAAAGTAAGAGTCCATGTTTCGCACCCATATAATATAACTGGTAGAATAATAGTTTTATATATTTTCAGCTTAGCGTTTTTTGAAAGGAGTTGGGACATCAAAAGTCTCTGCAATGCATAATAGCATGCATTTCCAGAATTAAGCCTATGTTTAATTTCTTTGTGCATCTCATTCCTATTTGTGATTATTGTTCCTAGGTATTTGAATTCAGCCAATTCCTCAAAATTTCCCTCATTTGTCATTAGCTGTCCATTTCCATTATATAATGTATTTCTACGTGTGACCATATATTTAGTTTTATTGATATTTACTTCCAGTCCTAATTTCTTAGTGTTACTCAATAGTGTGTGCGTGTTGGCCTTTAGTATCTCCTCGCTATCGGCCAGTAGTACCACATCATCAGCATAAACTAACAGCTTATTAATACCAAACAGATATAAATAACAAACTAAATAAGTTTAATTGTATAACAGGTACACTAAAAAGAACTTTGAAAAATAAAGCCAGGAAAGTCGGCTATAATGAAATTATACAAGACAATGGCAGTTCCTATTATTACTTATGGATCCGAAACATGGACAGTGACATCACAACAATCTGCCAGAATACAAGCTGCTGAAATGAAATTCCTGAGACCAATAGCAGGATATCAAAGAACAGACAAAAAACATAACACAGAAATAAGACAACAACTAAAAGTAGAGGAATTAAACACAACAGTAGAGAAATGCAGAACAAACTGGAAAGAACACTTGGCAAGGTTGACTGAGAATAGAATACCAAAAGCAGCATACAGCTATTCACCACGAGGAAGAAGAAGTTTGGGAAGACCAAAGAAAAGATGGAAACAGCAGAAATTTGGAGCCGGAACAGGCTAGTAAATAAGCCTAAACCGTGATGATGATGAAGAAGAAGAAGAAGTAAGAAGAAAGCAGCGTTCTCGAGTTTTCAACACCCGAGAAATTAACTTTCACTATATAAGGCAACTTGCCTTGACTTTTCTCATGGAATTTCGTCCAGTATGGGACCGGTGCCCACCCATCTGGGTAGCTACAATAAGTAGCGTCTCCAGGTAGAAAGAAAGCTATAACGGCTGGGGACCTGACATGCTAACCACACGCCACCCCTACACTGGCTGGATGATCGTATACCTCTGTGATTAACACATGTAGATGCGAGGCCAGCAGCCGCCTAGTAGGCCAAGGACCTTCTAGGCCTGTTGCGTCATGGAGTATGGAGAATCAAATACAGAAAGTTGTATGGTACCGGTACATACCAAACGTTTTCAAGATACAGATGTACGATATTAATATCTAAAATTATATAAATAACAATCATAGCATCTATCGATCTTGTTAGGTGTATTTGCAAACCGAGGGACGATCCTGGTATAGTCGGCTCAGGCATTTAGTTTACAGGCGCTTTGCTTTGTGGTTGGGAAGGTCTATTTTGCACACATAAGTGTTTTACATATCAAGCGGCGTTGTCACGTTTTATTCACTAGAATAAATTTTTACCAACTGAATATACTATTAAAGACAAAAGTTGCAACGCTGTTAAGATAATTATATCCACGTGGTGTAGACATGGAAACGTCATTTAAAAACGCGAAGACATTATTGGCAGAGATGTTTTCAGTTTTTGGTGATTGGAGCGGCGTCTTACAAGCCTCTAACGACAACTCCCTGGCTCTACCTGGCAGTAACAATGCATTTTTTTTTAAATCAGAAGGAAACAGTTGCCTTTGATACTGCCTGTAAACTGAATGATTGAACCGACTATATAATTTAGATTGTCAGAATTATGTGGGTGATGAACATTTAAGAATGCGGCTTCCTTCGGCAGCAAAGTCAAAATGCACCCTTGTCACAGAATGGTCCACCGCTGTAGTCTCGAGGTAGTTGCTGTCTTTTCACGCAGCGGGCCCGGGTTCGATTCCCGGTCGGGACAGGCTCCTGGGTTAGGTTTTTTCGAGGTTTTCCCTCACCTGTAAGACAAATGTCAGGAAGTTTAGGGCCTAACGATCCCCGAAAATCATCCGGCCATCTTCATCATCCTTATCATTATCATCATATCCTTCACCGGTGTGGAAAGCAAAGGGAAGTTAGCACACCTATAATTCCTCAGAATTCCACAGAATTATGTGGGTGATGAAAATTTAAGAATGCAGCTTCCTTCGGCAGCAAAGTCAAAATGCACCCTTGTCACAGAATGGTCCACCGCTGTAGTCTCGAGGTAGTTGCTGTCTTTTCACGCAGCGGGCCCGGGTTCGATTCCCGGTCGGGACAGGCTCCTGGGTTAGGTTTTTTCGAGGTTTTCCCTCACCTGTAAGACAAATGTCAGGAAGTTTAGGGCCTAACGATCCCCGAAAATCATCCGGCCATCTTCATCATCCTTATCATTATCATCATATCCTTCACCGGTGTGGAAAGCAAAGGGAAGTTAGCACACCTATAATTCCTCAGAATTCCACAGAATTATGTGGGTGATGAAAATTTAAGAATGCGGCTTCCTTCGGGAGGAAAGTCAAAATGCACCCTTGTCACAGAGTGGTCCACCGCTGTGGTCTCGAGGTAGTTGCTGTCTTTTCACGCAGCGAACCCAGGTTCGATTCCCGGTCGGGACAGGCTCCTGGATTAGGTTTTTTCGAGGTTTTTCCTCACCTGTAAGACAAATGTCAGGAAGCTTAGGGCCTAACGATCCCCGAAAATCATCCGGCCATCTTCATCATCCTTATCATTATCATAATCATCCTTCACCGATGTGGAAAGCAAAGGGAAGCTAGCACACCTATAATTCCCTACTAAAGTTGTAAAGCATAGAATGAAAATGCCATGTTTGCAGTGAATGACCTGCCCTCGGGCAGAATTACTATGGATGGATGGATGCCACAGAGTTGTGTCATTCGTTAAAGAATCCTCAGGCATGAAAAGCGCAATTCTCGAGTAATTTCACTCCTATACCTTAACCGCTCTCAGAGTGATCCTAACATAAACAAACGCCAATTGTACCCTTCCGCCATTCGCGCCACAATTACTGTCACATTGACAGGGAGCAAGTGTGAAATATAAAAGACATGTGATGGTTGAATGGGGTAGATTACAAGAAAACTGGTGAGATTTTTCACTGAACTTGTGAAATACATTTAAAATAACTGTTCTTTTTTTACCATTAGTCAAAGGTTTGCCAGACTTGTGTTTTAAAAATTTTGATGGCAACACAGCAACAGAAGAGTCGACACATTCAGCCATTTTGTTGCAGAATCGACTGAAGCATGATTCAAATGCATCATCCATATGTAATAAACTATTTTAATTTGTAATTATTGTTTAGTTATATTTTAGAATATTTTCTTCTTCTTCGTCACGGTTTAGGCTTATTTACTAGCCTGTTCCAGCTCCAAATTGCTGCTGTTTCCATCTTTTCTTTGGTCTTTGCAACGTGGGAGCCACAACCACACTGGAAGCTGCAAACACGGAAGACCACAACGGCAGACACGGCGGAGATAGAAATATCGGAACGGCGAAAATGGCGGAAGTGGCAATCCAATCTCTGGGGATGAAATAAGAGACCCAGCTCGGGGAAACAAGAGTGAAGTCCTCAACGGCAGAAGGCGGAAGAGGCAACCTTCTTGTGGGGATAAAACACAAGGAAGCAAGTCCAAAGGCTTTTTAAGGAGGCAGCCCCTCCAAAGGACTAACCCTGCAGAACTTTAGTAGCGTACTTACAAGCTCCAAAGTGATAGCCGAAGACCAAATAATATTTTCTATTTTTTTTTAATATTATTCACGAAGAATAACAAGATATTCAGAGGACATGTTTTTAATTTAATGAAGGGAACTACTTTTTCGCGTGCTTATTGCTTCTACAACGTACGTCGGTGTCCATAAC
This sequence comes from Diploptera punctata, assembly GCA_030220185.1. Classification (NCBI taxonomy): domain Eukaryota; kingdom Metazoa; phylum Arthropoda; class Insecta; order Blattodea; family Blaberidae; genus Diploptera; species Diploptera punctata. Next base: position 2,451,360 of record JASPKZ010007833.1, read on the forward strand.
CAATGAAAAGCGAGCAGGTCACATGGTTTTGTTTTGATGAGGGTCACTTTAAAAGCGGATAGTCTTTAGTATTTTTATTAAAACGGGCAACATTCATTCCACTACCCGCTTATCATCATGACCAGGAGTGATTTGGAATGTGGACTCTATTTTTGAAATTTAAATTTGTTTTTTAGAATAAAATAGATTTATTTAGCCTGGTAGAGTTAAGGCCATGTGATCTCTTCCACTCACCAGGACAAACATATGTTACAATAATAGTACATAGTAAACAATTAATTATCTGTCAAATTGAATAATAATGAAAATAATGTCTAATAATACAATAAAATGAAATACAATTAAAATTAAATTAATGATAAAATGAATAACATCTCAATTCTACTATACATAAAAAAGAAAAGATAGAAAAAATACAAAGAAAATAATAAATTATGATGAATTAATCTATCGCTTTTTATACAAGGTATTAGGTAAATATATTAACAAATCTTAAAACCATTTTTATTAAATAATGAAAAAACAAATTATTAATTTTTAAAAAGTAATATTAGTGAGTTGTTTTTGTTAATAATTTTATTTTCAATTTGTTTCTGAAAGATTGTAAAGTTTGGCAGACTCTGACATTGTGTGGAAGGGAATTCCATGTTCTAGCAAGAGAAATTATAAAAGATTTCGAATAATAGGTAGTATGATGAAGAGGGATATAAAGGACACTGTGCTCAAGGGATCGGGTATCTAATTTATGTGTATCAGAGAATCTAGTGAGTTTTTTGGCATTTATGGAAAATTAGTAATGTATTTTGACACTGTTTTTATACAGATACAAAGTGGAGGTCTCGGGAAAGTCGCTACCAGTACTTACTAATCTAGACAAGGGGAAGTACGGAGTGATTGTGTTTGAGAACCTGAATAAGTACCTGCAGATGGATAAGTGGAACAGAGAGCTTTTAGACAAGTACTGTCGGGAGTACAGCGTCGGCATCGTGGGGTTCAACCCTCCCAGTGAAGAGACTCTTATAGGCGCCCAGTTCAGAGGTTTTCCTCTCTTCATCCACACTAACCTCAGGTTAAAGGTAAGTTCCATCTTTTTAGTTTGAAAATATTAACCAACTAACTCACTCACTCGTAATATCGCGCGGACATAAGCTCCCCATACATACCTATTCTGATCTAATATTTTCCAATCATTCCCTGTATAATACATTTTCTTTTGTAAGCCCATGTTTTCCTTAACAGAGATTTAGGCGTTCTCTCCCTAGAGGGAAGAATTTAAACCATATTAATTTAGTTACACTTGTTTTCGTATAGATGTCATTTGAGTGGTCCGTGGTCAGCGTTCTACCTCATACTGACATCTAGGAAACCAAGGTAGTACTAGGACAGGAAAATTTGGGAAATTTTGCTTAGAGGCCTTTTCATTCAGACTTAAGGATCTTTTACGAGCCTGAAAATGTTCAGACTCGGGGACCCACGGCTTAAAGTCCCTCCCGGATGACTTGTTCCTTCGATTTTTCCGTCTAAAAAATCCATCGACCCCGGCCGGGTCTGAACCCGCGACCCTCGGGACCAGAGGCAAGGAGCATAACCACTAGTCCACTGCGGTCAACCCCTGTATGATATACTTCCCTCAAATATGGTTAATGCTATTCTCCCACCTCATTCTTGGTCTACCAACTGGGCGTTTTCGTTTTTGGGTTTCCTACAAGAAGCTTCCATGCACATCCTTTATTCCCCATTTGTACCACATGTCCTGCCCATTGCAGTCTACGAGACTCAACTGTTCTTATTATATCTGGCTTGTGATTTTTTTTGAACTGAAAGAATTTGCCAATTAATGGGATACGACTCATTGAATTAATTTTTATCTTTTTTGCATGGCTAAACAGTTTTTGCAAATTTACATTTTTTTATATATTTTATATGGTAACAATATTTATCCCTATATAACAAAAAACATAAATTTGCAAATACAGTATTCATTTTCTAATACATAATTCAGGTGTAATTTTTTCTCTTCAAACATAATTTCAATTTTATTGTTCTTTAGAAGTTATTAACATGTTCTTATAACTCTTTCTTTTCTTCTAAAATAACAAGTATTCATTTTTAAAATGTATTGTGTACTTTATTTTGAAGGAGGAAATGGAAAGAGCTGTAAGAGAGTTTCTCAGTTTATGTTTAATCACCATTTTGTAAATAACAGTATGTTTAATCACAGTTTTGTAAATAACAGCTAATTACAGGATGCTCTTTCCTCTTGTTAGTTTCTTTAATCTGTCTGTTGGTCTGTGATGCCACATGTCTACATATAAACATTCACTCACAAACATTTACCTTATGTGACATTTGTATAAATCAATTAATAACTTCAACTGCACAAGAGTGAGTGGAAATTGTGCTAACAAAGAAAGAATCACAGCCTCTAAAATACATGTGTATGTAGAGTGATTCATGAACAATTGAATGTGATATTCCTGTCACAAATCATGAATTATGATTGAACTTAATACAGTACTCTGTTTCAAAGAGAAGCAGTTTTATATTCACAAAATTTATACATCATATTGTAGCATCCCTTCCTTCTGACTAGCTGGTCTGGAATTGATACCTGACTGAGTTGAAAATTTTAATTGTAAAATTTTTAGTCTCAGAATTAGGAGATATAATGGTGTACATTTTTAATAACTTGATTATGTAGGCTACTACATCTATCTATCTCCTATCTATCTGTCTACCTACCTATCTATCTACCTACCTATCTACATATCTATATATCTACCTATCTGTATATCTACCTATCTATATATCTACCTACCTACCTACCTACCCATCTATCTATCTATCTATCTATCTATCTATCTATCTATCTATCTATCTATCTATCTATCTATCTATCTATCTATCTATCTATCTATCTATCTATCAACCTGTCTATCTATCTACCTGTCTATCTATCTACCTGTCTATCTATCTACCTGTCTATCTATCTACCTGTCTATCTATCTATCTATCTATATATATATATCTATACATATATATATATATATCTACCTGTCTATCTACCTACCTATCCAATCTATCTACATATCTATCTATCTACATTTCTACCTATCTATCTATCTACCTTTCTACCTATCTATCTATCTATAATAGCTTAGCTCAATGTTGAATCATAGCCTCTCCCTCATCAGGAACCACTAGACCAAGTTAATTTTTAGTTACCTTATTTGTCCATAGATGTCAAGAATAGCATGCGGTCAACACACAGACTCAATGTAAGGTATCCATTCGTCCCCTTTTTCCTGGGATAGTCCTGTTTTTTTTAAAATGTCCTGCTGTCCTGAAAGTTTTCTTGGGAACGCTCAAATGTCCTGCTTTTGGGATGCTGCTTTGTCATTGTATTTATGAATGGTGACTTTCGTTTTGTTCTTTACTGTGTAATTATAAATATGAACATTAGAAAGCGCAAGTTGTATGACCACGATGCACTATGGTCAAATGAAAAAAAAACAGTATGAAAGTTGAAACTGTAAAGGCATTGCTCATGGTAAAAACACATTTTAATGATGTATCATATGCTTCATTTTATGATAGAATTTCAAAAGAAAATAAACCACTTGATGAAATACTTAAATCATCAGAATACAGCAATGCAAATGCATCTATCAGTCTACCTGTGTAGATAGAGTAGATATAATGTAGCTGAGTAAGTAATTTTAATGGACAATAAAAAATAGGCATAACTTATATGTGCAATTTGTATAACTTGTTTCATACAATTTTTTAAACTTCCTTTTATATTTTGTTAATGTCCCACCTATTTATAAAATGTCCGAGGTTTTTCCTTTAATTTTTTGTACACATCCCCTTTTACATTGAAAGTATTATGGAACCCTAATTCAATGAGGCATCTAACAGGCAACTAAAATATTCCAATGGTTTTATTATTCGTTTTCAAACATCTTAATGATGGACAAATTATTAAGTTATGTAAGTAGGAAATAACACTATGAGGTTTATTTTAATTTTGTTGAGTTGTTTCTTGACTCACCTCTTACTTCTTAACTCCCTCGCAGATCTAGATTTCGTCACTGTATTTATGACATTCTCAATGCTGTTCATGTTCAGAGTTGTGAATGTGAACAGCATTGAGAATGTCACAAATACAGTAACAAAATCTAGATCTGCGAGGGAGTTGAGGTGAGTCAAGAAACAACTCAACAAAATGGACAAATTATATTTGAAAAGAAAAATATACGCCTAGACTGGGGTTTGAACCCAGGACCTTTGACTTAATTATGTAGAAGAGAAAAATATGCATTTAGATTCGAAGCCTAGGTAGCTCACTTGGAAGAGCATTGACATAGAGAGTCAAAGGTCCTGTGTTCAAACCCCAGTCTAGGCGTATATTTTTCTTTTCAAATATAACTAAAATATTATTAGGGTGTTGTGGTTGGTAAATTTTGCTTAGAGACCTTTTTATTCAGGCTTAAGGATCTTTTACGAGCCTGAAAACTTCAGACTCAGGATCCACAGCTTAAAGTCCCTCCCAGAGGACTTGCTCCTTGGATTTTTCCACCCTAAAAAATTAATTGACCCCCGACCGGGTTTGATCCTGTGACCCTCGGAACCAGAAGCAAGGAGCATAACCACTAGTCCACCGCAGCCAACTGTGTGTTAGATGTCTGAATTAAATTCCAATCCCTTCACAATATATTGGGATGGTATATTGATAGTAATTCATCCATTGGATGGAGATATTAAGCATAATAGGGCCATTAATGCTTTCTGACAAGGATTTCACGTTCTCTTGTTCATAAACCTTAACACAACATATTTATTATAACATTACATTAATAACATATTTATATATTAAATTAATGTTGGGAAGTAAACATTATGAGGTATAAGCATTAAAATTAATCGGAGAACATTTTGTTTAAACAACTCACGTCATAGGATTCATGCTTCCATGATGCCCGGTTTCAAACACAGTCATGTTCATCCTCAGCCATAACAAGACTGACGAAATTCTTCGGCCGTCAACCGTTCTATTGTCATCATCTTCAGTGCTGCCATCTATGGTTGAATTTATGAACTTCGAAATCAAAGTAACGAAATTACTTCGATTTCGAAATTCATAAATTCAACCATAGATGGCAGTAACGAAATTACTTTGATTTCGAAATTTATAAATTCAACCATAGATGGCAGCGCTGAAGATGATGGCAATAGAACGGTTGATGGCCGAAGAATTTCGTCATTCGGAGTTATGGCTGAGGATGAACACGACTGTGTTTGAAACCGCGGTATCATGGAAGCATGAATCCTATGAGGTGAGTTCTTTAAACAAAATGTTCTCCAATGAATTTTAAACATATTTATACTTCATTAACAACTAAACATACACTCATCCTATACTCCTCTCTGTATTTAAGAACATATCACATATATAACATGGTCTGTCAAAGTGGTCCATACATTGAAAATAGACTACATTAACACAATCTATCGACTGAATCCAAAATCTGGAGAATTAAAAGTGCATTTGAACAAACACACACACATCTATCATTCCTTTATTTTTATAGACATTTTATCATTTAAGATATTACATTTGGAATTTTTGATTATATCCAGTAAATTGTGATTTTTGTTGTTGTTTGTAGTCATATATTTTTTTTCTGTATAATTCATTGATTTAATTTGAATAATGTTATGAAATAATGATTATAATGGCATTAATTTAAATTAAAACCTTCTAAACATGAATATGGAATCATATTCACATGTGAGGCGCTTAGAATAGCAAGGGCGTATCAACAAAAATCACATTTTTTAAAAAATTATTGAAATATAAACTTTGAACCTTCTTCTTTCATCCAAATTGTAAACCACTAGAACACAATATATATAACTTCTTCACATTGATGGATATGATACGTCATGCGATTTAGAGAAAATATGTTTATGAAACTTTAAACACGTTTTTCTCAAAACTAATCTTTTGCATATACGCCCTTGCTATTATAAGTGCCTCATATATAGCTCACATAGTACTAACTCTTTGTTTGTATAGTTTTTCTAATTAGTCCTCAATAAGTTTTGTAACATGAGTACCGTACTCTAAAAAAATAAGTTTTGTTTGTATGCAGGATGCAGCATTAAATGCAGCTTCTCCAATCCTGAGGTTAACCAGAGCAGGAGAGACAGCTTGGGGCCCTCTTCCAGGTGAAGACTGGACGGTATTCTATCCTAATCACTCAACGTATGAACCTTTAGCTTGGGCAATGAGAAACACCGAGGATTTTGTTAGTGAAGATCCTAATAAAACACCTTTACCAACTGTTTTACAGGTATAGACTTTTTATGCTTTTATATACAGAAGTATTTAGATGTTGTTATAGTTTAGGCAAGTATGTCCTCTATCACCTACTCTTTGCAACATCTATATGGAAGACACAATGAACTGCTTCAGCAATACAGGAGGCGTAAACATGGGGGAAAAAGAAGTGCATAAGATTTGCTGATGATATGGTTTTGCTAGCAGAAGATGCAATGACACTGAGGAACATGCTGATGGAGCTAAATGACAGACGTGAGGATTATAGGATGAAGATAAATATAAATAAGAATATGGTGAAATTAAATGTTTCTTACCTCTCCTCATATGTATTTTCTAAGTTGATCACGATTTCGAGGCTATAAGTGTCTCATCATCAGAACTTTGTTGGCGACTGGTGTTATGTCGATCGGAAGAAACTCTTCTTCTTCCCTCTGTTGGTGGACTGATGAACCTCTGGATCAGGTCAAAATTTGCGGGAATTTCGAAGTTCATAAGTTTTCTTTTGTTTTTCTGAATATAGATATTTTTCCAAACTGTGTTCACATTCAGAAAAACAAAAGAAAACTTATGAACTTCGAAATTCCCACAAATTTTGACCTGATCCAGAGGTTCATCGGTCCACCAACAGAGGGAAGAAGAAGAGTTTCTTCCGATCGACATAACACCAGTCGCCAACAAAGTTCTGATGATGAGACAGTTATAGTCTCGAAATCACAATTATTTGAGTTTAAAGCAAGTTCTGTTAGGTTTAATTAAACATTAATTATAATGAGTTAGTTATTTTGATTCACCATTTTTAGACCTTAAATTGAAGAGAAATGATGAAAAAAAGGAAAATAGAATTAGTCCATCCATAGTAATTCTGCCCGAAGGCAGGTCCTTCATTGCAATCATAGCATTTTCATGCTATGCTGGCAGCTTTACTAGGGAATTGTGAGGTGTGGTAGCTTCCCGTTGCTTTCCACACCGGTGAAGGATGATGATGATGATAATGATAAGGATGATGATGGTGGCCATATGATTTCGGGGACCGTTTGGGCCTTAAAGTTTTCCTGACATTTGTCTTACAGGTGAGGAAAAACCCCGATAAAAACCTCACCCAGAAAAACTGCCCCGACCGGGGATCGAACCCGGGCCCGCTGCGTGACAAGGCAGCACGCTACCTCGAGACCACAGTGGTGGACCATAGAATTAGTGTAGTTAAAAATAGTAAATACTTTCATGAGTGATAATATTATAATATGATCCATTATCGGAACTGTGTTAAAATAACAGTATTGGAAAATGTTAAATTTCATGAGTGATGTAACGAAAATGGATCTAGTTATGAGCTTATTATTTTTTTATATGCCTCATCCTCACTATGCATTTGATCGACAGAAAGGGAAAGCTCATTCACTCAGGAACAAAATAAACTAAATGTAAATTACAACTCATTCATTAACGTAAAGCACTTGTTCTTTTAGAATGATTATGATGATAACAAAAATGGGAGGCCTTCGACAAAATAGTCAGAGAACTACTACTTCTTTTTCTGTTTGGTGTAAACAGTAGCTGGTATTTTTGTATAAACTGTACCATAAGTTCATAGTTAAATATGGGAAATATCATTATGAGGTTCTTATTCATGAAGAATGAGTCATTTTTATATCTTACCTCATAGTTTATGTTTTCTTAAACATGAGAACTGCAGTTTTCAAAAGGAAACATCCCTTCCATTTTCAATCAACATTATGATCATGAAAACTGCAGTTCCCATGTTTAAGAAAACATAAACAATGAGGTAAGATATAAAAATGACTCATTCTTCATGTACCTAAGTTTTTTGTCATAGGCTGCTTCTTTAACCTGTTTACATTAGCATTGTTTGATACCAATACCTCTTTAGTATTGAGGGTATCAAAGAAGTGAAAATATAAGAACTCATCTTTAATTCTGATCTAGTAATCCGGGGCTTATAACCAAATCACAGAGTATTGTTTTGACTACCTTTACAGATGTGAGTGTATAATAGAAAATTCATTAGAAATAATTACAGGTAATTTCTCTGAAAATAGGACCATGGTGTTTATGATGGCATCCAGAGAGTTCTGTTTGGAGGAGGACTTCGGTTTTGGTTACACAAATTGTTGTTCTTGGATTCCTTATCGTACCTGAGTCATGGGCAACTAAGCATCAGTTTGCAGAGATATATCCTTGTTGATGTAGATGACATATTTGTTGGAGAGAGAGGAACTCGACTGAAGAAAGAGGATGTTATGGTAACTAAATTGTTCACTTACTCATTAACTAAATTATTAATTTACTCATTAACTAAATGGTTAATTTACTCATTAACTAAATGGTTAATTTACTCATTAACTAAATGGTTAATTTACTCATTAACTAAATGGTTCATTTCTCATTAACTAAATGGTTCATTTCTCATTAACTAAATGGTTCATTTCTCATTAATGAAATGGTTCATTTCTCATTAACTAAATGGTTAATTTGCTCATTAACTAAATGGTTAATTTGCTCATTAACTAAATGGTTCATTTGCTCATTAACTAAATGGTTCATTTGCTCATTAACTAAATGGTTCATATCTCATTAACTAAATGGTTCATTTGCTCATTAACTAAATGGTTCATTTGCTCATTAACTAAATTGTTCACTTAAAATGGTTCATTTCTCATTAATGAAATGGTTCATTTCTCATTAACTAAATGGTTAATTTGCTCATTAACTAAATGGTTCATTTGCTCATTAACTAAATGGTTCATTTGCTCATTAACTAAATGGTTCATTTGCTCATTAACTAAATGGTTCATTTGCTCATTAACTAAATGGTTCATATCTCATTAACTAAATGGTTCATTTGCTCATTAACTAAATGGTTCATTTGCTCATTAACTAAATTGTTCACTTACTCATTAACTAAATGGTTCATTTGCTCATTAACTAAATGGTTCATTTGCTCATTAACTAAATAGTTCATTTGCTCATTAACTAAATGGTTCATTTGCTCATTAACTAAATAGTTAATTTTCTCATTAACTAAATGGTTAATTTGCTCATAAACTAAATGGTTAATTTGCTCATTAACTAAATTGTTCATTTGCTCATTAACTAAATGGTTCATTTGCTCATTAACTAAATGGTTCATTTGCTCATTAACTAAATGGTTGAGAAGTCAAACTTTTTAAAATCCAAAGCACACATCCAGGTTATTCTCCTAAATATATTATTTCAATTGGTTAAAAGTTCCAACATAGCTGATTAAGTAGAATAAAAATGTGATGTTAATCCTGATGTATAAAAAATCTATAATATTTCAATATATAGTAATATTATTATGAGTTAAGAATTTAGACTCACCTCATATTTTTTTTTTATTTTTCTTGCATACTAGTTTCTTTACGCCTTTGCGATATTGTCAATGCATTTTAACTGTCAATTTAGCTGTTGTCAATCCTGTAGGTTGATTTCCGCTCCCTCTGTTGGCTGACCGATGAAACTTCCAAATCAATTTTTTTTTTCTTTTCCCCTGGGAATTTCAAATTTCATAGTTTTCTCATTCTCGTGGATGTAAATTTTCTCCCAAAAATGTGATTTCCTTAGATTTTTCTAATTGTTTCAGTAATTTGGAATTAGTTTTTATTGCATTTTTCTGACTATGCATGAGCAGCTGTTGTAGACTTTTTCTGTTTCTCTATTTTTAACACTTCTAAGATGTTCTATCAATCTTGTATTCAAGTTCTTTTTTATTTTTTCTATGTACATTTTTTCACAATCTTTACAATCAATTTGATAAATCCCTGATTTGTTGTCTTCCTCAATTTTTTCATTTTTTTTTTTTTTGGTTTTAATTAATCTATTCAGGCTGTAATCATTTTTTGGTCCTAATTTAATGTTAAATTTGTTGAATTTTTTTAAAACTTATTAAATACTAAATTAAAAAAAAAGTGAAAATGAAAGTTCTCTTCAGACAGATTAAGAAATTGGTAAAAAATTTAGAAAATGTACAATCATCCTTTAGTATTTATTAAGTTTCAAAACTTTTTCAGCAAATTTAACATTAAATTAGCACTACAAAATATTACAGTTTGAATAAATTAATCAAAACCAACAAAAATGAAAGGATTGATGATGGCAACAAATAAGGGATTTATCAAATTGATTGTAAAGATTGTGAAAAAATACACTTAAATATAAGATTGAAAGAACAGCTTAGAAATGTTAAAAAATGGAGAAATAGAAAAATCTGCAATATCTGCACATGCACAGTCAGAAAAACACAGAATTGAAACTAAGGCAAAATTACTTAAACAGAAAAATCTAAGGAACTAACAATTTGGGGAAAAAATTACATCTGCAAAAATAAAAAGGAAGTTATGAATTTTGAAATTCCCGGTAAAAGGGGAAAAAAATGATTTAGAAGTTCATCAGTCAGCCAGCAGAGGGAGCAGAAATCAACTTACAGGATGGCCAACCCCAAGGCAACAGTTGTAATGCATTGAGAATGTTGCACAGAAGTGACTAAACTGGTCTGCATAAAAATCAAGAAATGTGAGGTGAATCAAAATATACAACTCATTAATAATTACTTTAGTTGCTTGTTAGATGTCTCAATGAATCAGTACTTTGACCGCATACCATTCATGACATCTATGGGCAAATAAGGTAACTAAATTATTGTAATCAATAGTAAAGAGAAAAATTTTTGCCTGAACCAGGAATCGAATCCTGAACCACTGAGCTAATTCAGGCTACGCTCCCATCCAAGCACAAATCCTCCCTTTACCTTACTCTCATGGTCCCACATTCAATGCAATGGATCATCGTTTACAAATACACAGTGAATGGCTTCTACATTGAGAAGACATGAAGGGAATCCACACAGCTATAGCATTATTTATAAACAAATTTTTATCTTTACCATTGATTACAATAATTTAATTGTGTTCATTAATTTATTTATTTCTATCATAGTAATAGCTTTAGCTTCTCAATCATCATCATAATTGGCTCGACAGCCCCATGTGGACCTTGGCCGCCTTCAGAAACCTATGCCAGACTTCCCTGTTCTGCGCTTCATTCTTCCAGTTTTTTATTTTTAAAAATTTTAATGTCTTGAATTATACCATCCTCCCATCTTAATTTAGGTCTTCCAACTTTTCTGGCCAATAGTGGTTGTTCATTGTAAATTCTTTTTGTAATCCTTTTGTTGTCCATGCGAATAATGTGTCCAGCCCATGCCAATCTATTAACTTTAACAAAATTCAAAATATCTGGCTGATTGTACAATTTATACAATTCATTATTGTATCTCTTTCTCCATGCATTATTTTCTTTCACAGCACCAAAAATGGATCTCAGTATATCTTCCTTTCAAAACGCCCTAATAATTCCTCATCAGATTTCAACATGGTCCAAGTTTCTGATGCATAAGTTAACACTGGTCCAAGGAGAACTTTATACATGAGTATTTTTGTCTTTCTAGATATAAACTGAGATCTAAACATTGTCCTGAGTCCAAAAAAAATTTGTTTGCAGCCGTGATCCGTAGATGTATTTCTGCCGAATTGTCAGCTTCTCAATATTAACCCTTAATTACTCACGCATACATAATCTACACGAGGACTCGCACAGGGTATTTTTTTGCCTTCAGGTCTTTATCATAGTTAATAACACTGTATCACATTATTACAAAGTTTAATGATTTTTTAAAAAATAATAACATATATACACACCTCACTCAACAGAAAAGCAGTCTGGACAGGACTCCACCACATGATCTTTGCAGATCGGCTTGCCGTAATTAGCACAACACTTTGTTGTCTTCGGTCATGTTCCCTGGAATACTGAAGTCTCTTCAGGTCTATTTGAATATTTGTGTTCCTTACAACTAGGTTGATTATCTCATCAGTAAATAATAGATTCCAAGCCTCAACACTAGTTTTAACATGTTTTGTTAATTGTTTCACACCAGGTTTCTCTGTCACAATATTTCATGCAGGCGTTCTCCCCCTAACATATGGTGGTTCGTTTGTACCAGATAGTGCCATCTTTTCCTTTATAAGGAGCATGTCGAATTGCCAGTGGAGTGTCATCTTCAGAGAGACTTTCTGTAGCAGAAACATCTTCATCTTCTGACATAATACCATCCTGATCACTTTCAGCGCTCTGTATAGAGTTAGAATCATGATCACAGTCTTCTACACAGTCTTCGTCTGATGAAGAAGAAAATCCGCCAACTATTTCATCATCTGATGCTTCCAACAGTTCTATAATTTCATCTTCTATCAATACTTTCCTCTTTCTACTCATATTTACTCTTAGACTTCAAATTGTAAGCACGAGAATAGAAAATAACTCTCTACAGATGCTAGGCGCACGCGGGGTAAAAAATTTCTGCAGCAGCAACAACGACATAAAATAAATATAATAGCATCATTAGCTATTCCAAGAAACTAAATGCAACTGAAACATGTGCTGGAAGAGTTCATTTGAGAATAGGTGAGTTCCAGGGAATCTCATAAATGTAAATGTCACTAAATAGTAGCGTCTTTCAACCTAATGAAAAAAAATTACCCCGCGCGAGTAATTTAGGGTTAATTTAATAACTAAATTAAGTTGGTCTAGTAACTCCTAACAAAGGAGGGGCTATGGCTCAATTTTGGACTATGCCATTATAGATAGATTAACAGCTAGAGGTAAGAGATAAGGTCATCTGTTCCACTTCAACAGGATTAAATTATACAGATAATAACAATTCTGAATTTTCTACAACTTGATTAATAATATATACCTCTATTGGGAAGATATGATATAATCATATCTATCCATAATCATTATCAGTTGTAATGTTTATAAATTAATATTATAATTAATTATAATTTTAAAAAGTTAAATTTTACCTTGTAATTCACTTGAAAATTAAAGGTGATTTGTATATTTTTTGAATTTCTTTTTTCATCAGCAATAGCACAAGTCTTTAATAATCTCAGTAATTTATTTTAACGTATCTTGTTCCAAACTATTCATAATTTTTTCTTATTACGATTTTTAAATAGAACGATATACCGGGCTTCCAATATAAACCTGGACTGGCCTCACGGGGTTTCACCCATCAGGCAGCGCTCTCTCCTCGTCCGCATTTCACTCTGCCAGCCGCTCGTCCTTGAACTAGTCAGTTTACTATCGTTCGACAAGATGAGACGTCAGCTGACATTAGAGCAGTGCATTTATGTGTGTAAATGTTATTATAAATATGAATCAGCTTGTCGCGTTCGCGAGGAATTTATTCGGAACTTCCCTGGATAATTACCTCCTTCCAGATTGACAATCCATGATCTTGTGACTAAATTTGAGACCACTGGTTCAGTACAAAATAAGAAACACTCGTTCCCCAGATCTAACAGTGTGTGATTTTTATTTGTGGGGTAGCCTGAAAGACAAAGTGTACAAAACAAATCCGCACACATTGGAAGAACTGAAGAACAACATAAGAAATGAAATCAGAAACTTGACAGTGCCCGAACTACAGCGTGTCAATCTAAATGTGTTTACTCGGTATAATGCCTGTTTAACTGCGGGAGGACAACATTTTCAGCATTTTCTAGAAGGTAAGAAACAGTTCAAGGACAGGTGGCAGGCAGGGTGAATTGTGTGCCGTGTGAAACTCCGTAAGGCCGGTCCGGTTTTATATTGGAAGCCCGTTACTCACCAATAACTTAACAGCAACATAATTTCTTGACAGGCACTTTTAGCAACCCAGCAGCGGATACAACAATTGGTGCCTGGATTTAGATTTAATCTAGGATTCTCAGGAAAGTACTTCCATCATGGCACATCGGAGGAGAACCAAGGGGATGACATGTTACTTGGTAAGTAAAAATGTGTAAGCAACTTCATGTAAGACTTTGGTAATTTTTAAACAAATTTTCCTTTCTTTTTTATTTATATCATTCTATTAGTTTGAAACTTGAAAGTAAATTTCCCAATAATATTTGCGGCAAAACTTTCGGAGGCACGAGGATCTCTTTAGGGCGTGTTTTAGATTAAGCTTCTTTCTGGGTTCTACTGGTGTGAAGGACAAGGAATTCAATGATCAATAACAATGAGTTGTGTAATTAATTAAAAAGAGTTTATTTTGTTAGCCTCTAATGAACAACACAATATTCACAACAAATATGGAAAGAAACCATCTCCTCCGTTGCCCAGCTTTTGTAGAAGAGACCAGCCTTTCTGCTAAATATTGGAGTGCAAGAGAGCGAATGATTTCATTATCAAGTGCTCGACATTAGATACCAACCAACCAACCATATTCACAACAAATTAATAATAATATAATATGGGAGCAACAGGTTCCTCTGAATACTTGTAATATGATAAACTAGCCACACTCTGTGTGTGTGTATGGGAGCTACTAACCACACTGTGATCGTATTAGAGCGACTAACCACACTGTGTTAACAATAAAATTTCTTGGCCTTTTATATTAATTTTCCAAGGAAGTTTTAAATTGGCTCAAGTATTCCTTTTAACAAAATTTATTGTTTTGCAAATTTGAACATATTCAACACGTCAATCAAATTTATACTTTTATGATAAACAATAGTTTCGCTTCGCTAGGTACCTGTACCTGCCAACCGTTGAGTTACTGTTAATCACTGTATAACAAAAGCTTATTGTGTGGTCCCAAACAATAACCAAATTAGTAATTCTAGGAATTACCCCGCATCACATTATGTATGCCATCTGCACCTCTTCATGTTATTACTCTTGTGATCACTGCACTATTATTTATCTAAGTAGATAAGTGCTCTTCTTCTTCTTCACTTCCTGGTTTAGGCAAGAGTTGCCTGTTCCGTCTTCACTAATAGATCTAAGACCATCTCTTCCGAGGACGTCCGACATCTCTTCTTCCTCTTGGAAAATAATGGAAGATTTTATTTGGTAATCTACTTTCTTCCATTCTTTCTACATGTTCTTTCCACTGTATCTTGTTGTTAAATATCTTTTCTTTTGTGGAGTATATCTGCAGTTCTTCACGGATATCCTCGTTTCTTATCTGGTCCATTCTAGTGCAGCCTTTTACTCTTCTTAAGAAATTTCATCTCGGCTGCTTGGATTTTACTTTCTTGTTTGGTAGTGGTAATCCAAGATTCACTCCCATATAAAAGGACAGGGACAGCCATTGTTTTATAAAATTTTAATTTTGTTTGTTTATGGGCTTTATTATCATAGATAAGTGCTGTACAGTACAATTGCACATTTTATTTGCAAAACCTATTGTAATATTATAATGATATTGTGAAAAGAAAAATTAATGTCTGAACCAGGAATCGAACTATGGACCTCTAGTACTCCAGACTAGTGTTCAGCCCACTACACCATTCTATGCTTCGTTGCTACCCCCAAGGCAAAAGATAGCTCGCTAAGACATCCAAAAAAAGCGCTGGATGGAGAATTCCTCTTTGAGACCATAACTGGCCACATGACCTAATACTTGCATGGATGATGATGATGATGATGATAATGATGACTATTTAACTCATGCCCCAAATGGGACTCAATGGCCAATCACGTTTCAATGATTTCTGTTTTACAACCAATCAGAGTCGTGTTTCACGAAATATTTATCAGTGTTATAATTACCATATTAAAGAAAGCTCCTCCTTTTTAATATTCTGAACAGGTCTGACCATTATTTTGCAGTGACTGACTGTTCAAGAAATACGGCTACCAGATTGTATATATATAGTGCATAGATGTCAACACATAGCGCTTGCAGGAGTTAATATAAACATATTTGTAGCAATTTATTATACCACCAAAAAAAGAAACCACTGTTTGCACTTTCTTAAATGTAATTTTTCCCAGGTAACAATCCAGAAAAATATAATTGTCATATTTACATCATACGACATCAGAAATGAATTAATATACAGTTTGATGTGTTTAATTTTTTCTCCACTAGAGAGCATTCTTACAATATTGCGTTCCTTTGGCAATAAATAGTATGATCTGGTTGCAGTGATAAAAAAAAGAAGCAGATGAAGCGTACCTATCGCTTCTCATTTGTTTTCAAACATCGCCGTTTACATTAAATATATAAATATTTTAAAATAACTATAGTTAAATAATGATTTGCGAGTAAACAGCTTAATTTTATTCGTTAAATAGTCCTAACAAATGCCACTCTTGATTTCCAAATTCTCTAGATAAATTGGAAATCACTCGTGGCATTACTTATGATAAACACTTTTGCACTTACAAAACTCGTAATAAGAAGTTATCACGGGTGGCAAGTGGCAAGAATGCTACTGAAGGTACTGGTGAAGTGATTGACTTCTAAAATTTTAGGAGCAGTCTTTGGTAGCACGGATCGAGTATAAATTGTTTCTTATTAGCATATTGTGTCAGGAACTCCCATTAATGAGTAACTTAGTACAGACCCTACATAAAGAGGTGTTTTGAAGCCTGAGGGAGTGAATGGGGTGAGTGAATTCATACATTTTTCTACCTGTATTGTTTACATCACTGAAGTCACACTATGTATGTGCCCCAAACACTTACCTAAAGTTGAAATGTTTTGTCTTGTGAACGCTGCCAATCGCAATACCACAAGAACACTATCCTTATATAGGAGATTCTGGTTACAAGGATTATGTTCTCAAGGTAACATGATTTATATTTTTCTTTGTTCTTAACACTGTAGAAAAATAAATTACCTTCATCCAAAGTGATAAATATTGATTAAATATTTCAGACAACCTGCGAGAGCATCTTAAATAGTATCAGTAAGTACTTTTAATAATCATGTTTGGACACTGTTGGGGTTAAAATTATTTCAATTTTAAAATGTGTACCTTATAAAACAGTCGTCCTCAACTATAATGACTTCTGTTATAAACTTCGTCACACTATTAAAATTCTAGTCCTTTCAAAGACATGCTCCATCCTCAAGGCATTCTTATGGTGCTGTTTTAAATTATTTGTACATTTTATACCAACAGCGAAAGCCCTCTGTATAAAATATACAAATAATTTAAAACAGCACCATTAGAATTCCTGAGGATGAAGCATGTCTTCGAATTTTAATAGTGTGATGATGTTTATAACAGAAGTTATTATAGTTGAGGATGACTGTTTATAAGGTACAACATTTTTATAATTGAAATCAGTAAATAAATAAATTATATTAATAAAATTAAAATAAGTTATTACTCATCTCATATACTCTGTTCTTCACAGCACAGGACTACGATCTTTATGACTCTTAGTCATCTTTACATAAACTTTTTATATCTTAAAAATGGCTGAAGATAGGAACAACTGTTCCTAAATAAAGGGTATCATTGGAAAAACTGTCCATAATTGCAAAGACTGCCCCCATAATAAGAACTGCGGTCCTGTGCTATGAAGAACATAGTGTGTATGAGATGATTCATTTTGATTTTATTAATTTAAATGCCTCGTAATGTCAATTCCCATCATAAGTTTTATAAAATAAATAAATTATAAATAGAAGGAGAGGAATATGTGCCCCTGTGCTCTTAAGGACTGGCCACCCCTGCAACCAATAGAGGGCAGAATAATGGGCCTATAAGACTGGCAGCCTCAAATCAACAGTCAGATACCAGTTGATAATGAAAAGAATTTTCTTTCAAAACCAGTCCAGAGTTTATAAAAAAAATGTGAGGGTGTAAAATCTGATTCATTTAATCAATTAGAGACTTATTTTTTTGATTGGATGTTTCAGAAAATGCTGGCAGCTTCATGTGGTTCAGTCACATGTGGAACCATCAACAACCACATCTTTATGACAACCTAACTCAGTTGGAGATGGACATGACTCTTAACAGGGAGTTTGCTAAGGTAAACAGAGCAATATATTTAAAATCATAAACAAATTATAATATTGTTCTATATTGAAACAGTAGCTTGAGATAGTGTCAGGCCTCTGATATAAGACGGCAATGATGTGATATTTCATAAGGAGATTAATGTCAAATTAATATGGGGCTCTATACTTTGGATTTTATAGAGGCAGTTGGCATCTTAATGGAAAATGGATACATTTTTTAAAACAAAAATTAACCTGTCCAGGCCAGAAATTAGATCAGTAACTCTTAATCTGAATGCAAGATCTGTCATCATGATCTGAAAATGCATAATATACTACTGTGATACATACATTGTAAAAACACCTAACTGCAATACAGCAAACTCCCGATTATCCGTGTTAATTGGGACCAAGATATGCACGGAAAATTGAAAAACGTGGATAATCCAATTAAGTTATTTGGCACCGTGGAAGTTGATCAGAAATGTATTTACCACTTTAACACTACTTAAATGCGACAAATATTCATAAAATGTTATATTAAATGTATTTAGGTGAAGTCGTAATTATCATTATTTTATTTTACTCGTAAATATGAAAAAAAAAGTGGGCCTATTTCCAGGTCATGACCACTCTGGTTATGACAGTATTCAAAATGACCACCATAACCAGCGACAACCAGTAACCACTGATATCCACACTTACAACCAGCAATGACAAAAAATCAGCGATGACCAAACTAGTAACACCAATGACCACATTAGTAACCACCGATATCCACACTTATAACCAGCGATGACATAATCACCAATGACCACACTAGTAACCAACGGTGATCACATTACTAACCAGCGGTAAACCCCTGCCACAGCATATCCGTGGTTTCAATCTGTAACAACAAACTTTCACTGACTCCACAATGGAAATTTCCAAAATTGTACTGTATTCTCAGAATGTTGGTTGGTACCGTTAAACACTTCAGGGGAGGGGGTTGTGAGTGAAGGTTACTCTATTGTACTAGTTTCTAAGTGCAGTTCACAGTAGCACGTTTAAAAATATAGAATTTTTTCATAACAATACAAAATACAGTAAAAAGAGTCATGCCCGGATAATCTGCAAACTGGATAATACGCACACGGATAATCAGGAGTTTGCTGTACTGACAAAGTTTCCAAATTTACCACATAAAAGAGAATTTCTAAAGATATACAGTAGTCCTGCATCTGTAGTACAAGTATTTTATTTTAAAAACTCATGATATTAGCATTACAATTCATGAAAAGGCCAACAAAAGTTTCTTGAGGCCTCTTATTTGAGGCTTGAGGTTATGTTATATGTGCCAAAAATCTATGACATGCCCCACAGATTTACTTCCCTTCTGAAGGAAGCCATACTCAGGATTTTTGTTCTCTGAAAAAATCCATTGACCTTAATCTTGTTTGAACAAACTGTGAATCCAGGGGAAGGCATGGTAACCACTAGTCCAATGTGACTGGGTTTGATGCAAAAATCTAGATTTTTCCACAGCTCCAAATTATAAACTGAAAAATAAAAAAAAAATTAGGAAATATTTAATTTTCAGAATTTTCGCCACTTTTGCATTGGGAAGAGAAAATTATATAGTAAATGTTGTGTGTTGAATCTAGCATTATTGGACTTGTCATATGAAAGTTTCAGTATAATAAATAATATTTAATTTTAGGAAGTTATATTTTGAGGTTTTTTAATTATATTATTTTTAGTCTGAACATCTTACCTCAATATTAATGTTGATTTGTTCTTGAACATGTTTCAAAACAATTCTGTTTATATAACACTTTGGCTAGACCAGTGTTGACCTATGGTAGTGAAGCATGTACACTAAAAAGACAACATGAAAGCAGAATAACGGCTTGTGAAATGAGATTCATGCACAGAACAGCGGGTTACACCAGATGGGATCGGAAAAGGAACACCGATATCTTAAAAGAATTGAGGACTACGCCAATTTTGGAATGTATTAAACAATACCAATTAAATTGGAAACACCATCTTGAAAGAATGAGTTCAAATCGGATCCCCAAAGCTGTTTATAATTATATACCAAGAGGACGAAGATCTGTGGGCCGTCCTATGAAATGCTGGAGGGAAAATTTTCTATAGGATCATAACAGGCCTTGGCCTAATACTTGGAAGGAAGAAGAAGAAGTTTAAAACGTGATTTTTTTTTTTGCCATCCAAAGACATAAAATTTGCATTTAATCAAAATTACAAAATTAAAATTTAAAAATAAAATCTGCATCCTGAAAAGAATTTAATGAAAATTGATTTGCACTGTTTATGCTTTTTATTTGTAAGTAAGAATTTATTTTTGATGTTATAATTACATTTTAACACTTACAATGATGGACAAATTAACAATGAATTTTTTCAGGAACATGGTATTCCCATAGACTCAGGGTACTCGATAGCGCCTCACCATTCTGGAGTGTACCCTGTACATGAACTGCTGTATGAAGCGTGGAAGAGAGTGTGGAATGTGCGGGTCACATCTACAGAGGAATATCCCCATCTGCGTCCAGCTCGGTTAAGAAGAGGCTTTATACATAGGAATATCATGGTATTAATATAATAAATTTGGGAATTTTTACA
The DNA here is from genome assembly GCA_030220185.1 of Diploptera punctata. Lineage (NCBI taxonomy): Eukaryota > Metazoa > Arthropoda > Insecta > Blattodea > Blaberidae > Diploptera > Diploptera punctata. Next base: position 2,472,176 of record JASPKZ010007833.1, read on the forward strand.
TTATGAGGTTTTCTCAATAAGAATCAAATGAATTGTGAATTCTTCTTACCTCATACTTCTATGTTTTTTTAACACAGAACTGCAGTATCAGGAAATATATCATTCCCATCTTTAGCTTTTTTTACTATGCTGGTAATTTTCTAAATTGCCATCTGGTGAACTTTTGAAAAAGTAATTTTCTAAACTGTCATCTGGTGAAGAACTTTGTAATCAAACTTGGTTTGTCTGGGAACCTCACAGTTCATGGTTCTAGTGTGGTTATTTTTTGAATGTATATCTTTTCCCAAACTGTTAATTCCAAAGGTTTAGATAGGTGTTTCAAAAGTTTTGCTTCTTTTTCAATTCTATGATTCTCTAACAAACTGAGTCACTCGCAAAAAAGAACACTTTAGAAACATAAAAAATGGCAAAATCGAAAAATCAGCTATAGTAGTAGGCTACATAGTTTCTTAGAGAATCATTGAATTGAAAAAGAAGCAAAACTTTTGAAACATTGATCTAAACCTTCGGAATTAACAGTTTGGGAAAAGATATACATTAAAAAAAAAATACTAGAACCATGAACTTCGAGGTTCCAGATGAACCAAGTTTGATTACAAAGTTCTTCAAAAGTACACCAGATGGCTGTTCAGAAAATTACCAGCATAATAAAAAATTGACAGTCGTGAAAACAGCTGAAGATGGGAATGATGTATTTCCCGAAACAGCAGTTCTGTGTAAAAAAACAAAGATGTATGAGGTAAGAAGAATTCACAATTTATTTGATTCTTATATCATGGTATGTTTAAGAATCCAGCTCCATGCTGTATAGTGGGTCACATGTCACACTTTTCTTAACATTGTTTTAATTAACCTTTCAACTGCTAAGAACATACATTTATGAAACAATCATAAAATGTTTTTATTATTCATTTCATACATCTCAGTGATAGATAAATTATATTTGAAGATAAAAATTACATGCTCAGGCCGGGGTTTGAACCTAGGACCTTTTGCACTCTAGGCAAATGCTCTACCTAGTGAGCTATCTGAGCAACTCAAATCTAAGTACAATTTTTTCTCTTATATATGCTGTTAATTCCTGCCCACCAAATGCTATGAAACCTTTGTTTCTACCTTGCAAATGATGGCTTCTTTATTAAGAAGATATTTAATTGGGAATTTTACATTACATTATAAAGCCAGTACTATAGTCTGCAGAATATAAAAAAATATATAAGGTGAGTTAAAATAACTAACTCATAATAATTTCCCTTTATTATTTATATCATATCATTGCTGTTTCCAATTAAGCAAACCTTCTGCAAATGTTGGACCTCTATTTTTGTCACTGTTATCTCTGTTTTTGTCTATTTCACTATTCTTAGAATTGAATGTTTCTTGGAAACATTTTATAATTTCTTCTTCATTTAATATTTGAAAACTTTGATTGCAGTCGCAACTTCATATCTTATTTTGTCTCTTTAGGCTACTTTCACACACTCCATTCTTCATCGTAACCACATTTCAAATAATTCCAGTCATTTACCATTATTTGGTCTTAATTTACACATCTCTAACATAATGAAATTTGCTATGTTCATGAGCAAAATGCTTTCATTCAAGAATAATATATATTTATTTAATTGTTTTCAACACGAAATTTAATTCAATATTTATAAATAAACCATTTTAATAAATGTTATAAGTTTTTCATATCAGATGTTATGTTAGAATTTTCCATAAAGGAAATTGATTGCAAATTACAGCAGAATGAGTTAAATAAGAAGAATGAAAAATTAAAATTGTTTTATATGTGTGTGTGTGAATCCTATACTCATTTCCGAAATAATGCCAGAGGTCAAGGGATGAGATTAAATGAAGTGCCTATTATTGAAGATCTGTGATAAACGAGGATGTTGGGTGACCAGGTCTGCCACACGTGCGCATGCACACACACACACATATATATATACACACAAACTTTTGGTACAATGCAAGACTAATATGTATTGTTCATAATTTTAGGTGCTTCCACGTCAAACATGTGGACTCTTCACACACACAATAATGATAGAACGATATCCAGGAGGCAGAGAAAAATTGGATGAAGCCATTCAGGGGGGAGAACTCTTCCAAACCATTGTATATAATCCTGTGAGTAACTGTGTTTGATATTTACTAAAATCAAATCAGAAATAATACATTTCAGCTCATAAAATTAATCTTCTCATCTGAACATACTTTGGGTAAATATATTTGTTTATTCTGATTGAGTTGGTGTAACATTTTCTGTTTAATTTTAGTGATGGGTACTTCCCTATTGATTTATGTATAAGTACTGGTATCATATTACAATTAATGTTGGGATTTAAACACTATGAGGCAATAATCATTTAAATTTATCAGAGAAAATTAAAAAAAAAACTCATCTCATAAATTTCATGCTTTTCACGAGACATAGTTTTACATGACACTAAAAACTAAAAGGAATTTGGAAACTCGTACTAAAGAACATTTTAGAAATATGGTTGGTTGGTATCTAATGTCAAGCACTTGATAAAGAAATCATTCGCTCTCTTGCACTCCAATATTTAGCAGAAAGGCTGGTCTCTTCTACAAAAGCTGGACAATGGAGCAGATGGATTCTTTCCATATCTTCATTTAAATTGCAAGAAGGACATTTAGGTGAATCTGTTATGCCAAGTCTGTGTAGGTGTTTATTCAGGCAGTAATGTCCCGTTAGCAGTCTGAATGTTGCTACTGCAGATTTTCTTTGTAATGTAGTAATGTCATAAGCTTGTAGATTTTCCCATTCCTTTCCAAATGTTTATTGATATATTTATTTGAGATAATTCTTTTGATAGAGTGAAAGGAAACTGGAGTAGAAGTTGGGTTCGAAATAATTTTGTTACCCTTCTTGGCCAGAAAATCGGCTATTTCATTGCCTGTCACACCACAATGGGCCGGAATCCATTGAAGTACAACTTTTTTATGTAGATGGGATAACTGTTTTATTATTTTGTGACATTCAATAATTTTGATGTTTTTGGGTGTTGTGTCTCGTGTTATAGCAAGAATGGCTGCTTTGGAGTCACATAGAATTACAACTTTTATAAATTTTTGGATGTGATATAAAAGATTTTGTAAACTTAAGAAAGTTGCTAGAATTTCGCTGTCAAAGTTTGTTGAATTTGTGTTTAGTTTACGATATAAGGAAAAAAGTGGGCATACTGCACCACCACCAGTGCCACCCTCATTTGGTAGGCTGAAGCCATCTGTAAAAATGTGTATCCGTTCAGGAGCAGGGTATTATCTTAAATTTATTATTTCCAGTGACATTTGTTTTAAGATATGTGGGGGAGTTTCAGATTTCTTGATGTCTTCTGTTAAATGAAGGTTATATTCAATTTCCAAAAATTCTAGAGGGTTGTTTCTCATCTGCATATTTTCTTTTGAATCTGGAAGTTGCAATTTGTTTGATTTCTTGTACTATGCTTAAGAAGCTTTGCTGAGATTTTAGACATACTTGTAGGTTTCTTTGGGTCCAGTTATTATGGGGTAGCCTTAAAAATTTTTCATACTGTGTGATTGCTGTTTGCTCAATTTCAAATGCTATGTTTGGGTTATTTGTTAAGATTTGCATGGTAGTGATTGGTGGTGTTTTAATGGAAATATTAAAGATTGTGAAATTGAAAAATCTGCAATTGCTGCACATAGTTTACTAGAACATCATAACATTGGAAGAGAAGCAACACTTTTAAAACAAGTGGATAAACCTTTAGAATTGACAGTTTGGGAGAAGATATACATTCAGAAAAATAAATATAGATCAATGAACTTTGATATTCTTAACGAACAAAATTTAATTTCAAAGTTTATAAATTCAACTATAGATGGCAACACAGAAGATATTGACAATAGAATAGTTGACATCTGAAGAATTTCATCAGTCTTGAGTTGTGACTGATGATGGAGACAAAGGCCTTTGAATCCAGTATCATGAAAACATGAAACTTTATGAGGTGAGATGTAATAGTTTATTACAATGCGAGGTTGGGAAGTGGTTTTTACAGAAGCAAGGAAATGATTAAAAACTGAGCGATAGCCAGGTTTTTAATTTCAGAGATTCTGTAAAACACTTCACAAACATGCGTTGTACATTATTTTTTGCGTGATGGTGTTATCAAAATAATAACACCTTTGTTGGAAATATTTGCATTGATTATAAACAACTGACTAATGTTAACAGTCTGGCCAATGTTTATATGGTAAATGCTGAAAATAATTGAGACTACTGCAGGTGATGACACCATCAGACATAAAATGGTGACAAGTACGAATTTATTGTTTTATATTGTGAAATAAAGTTCAGTTCATTTAAAATGCAGTGATTTGTTTCGTGTAATGTATATTAACACTACCTTTTGGATATATTTTTGTATATACATTGTACATAGTATACATAAAGGGCAGTGGTCTTACTTCCTGCACTAGGTAGGTAATTTATAATATTATAGTACAATTATTTAGTTATTTATATGTTGGCAACCACAAAATGTAGGAAATTGAATTTTCAATCAGGTTGCCATTGCTGTAAATACAACAGAACGCACTATCGTACAAAAAACATTTTATTCAACTCATTTATAAAAAAGAATGCAAATTATTTGAATTATCCATAGTAATTTTGCCCGAGGGCAGGTCTTTCACTGCAATCGTAGCATTTTCATGCTATGCTTGCAGCTTTACTAGGGAATTGTAGGTGTGGTAGCTTCCCATTGCTTTCCACACCGGTGAAGTATGATGATGATGATGATGATAAGGATGATGATGATGGCCATATGATTTTGGGGACCGTTTGGGCCTTAAAGTTTTCCTGACATTTGTCTTACAGGTGAGGAAAAACCTCACCCAGAAAAACTGCCCCGACCGGGGATCGAACCCGGGCCCGCTGCATGACAAGGCAGCATGCTACCTTGAGACCACAGCAGTGGACTATTTGAATTATAATTGTCACAAAATATAAATAGTCATTTTGTACGTTGTAATATTTTTATTAAAGCTTCATCAGCTCTGTATTTATTGTACTTTTTAAACTGTTACTTAAAAAGAGTAGTAGAATGTTTTGCTAGATAATGATAATTAAATTTACTAAATGTATTAATTCTGTTTACAGATAAATATTTTCATGACACACATGTCCAATTATGGAAATGATCGATTAGCATTGTATACTTTTGAATCAGTTATAAAGTTTCTGCAATGTTGGACCAACTTGCGACTTTCTACAGCTCCTCCTCTCCAACTTGGAGAGCGATATTTTCAGCTTTATCCTGAAGAAGGTGATCCAGTCTGGGGTGTGAGTATTTCTAATTTTTTCAAATTTTATTAATAATATAAATTTCTTAAACTATTTATACAAATTAATTGTATGTACCATTAAAATCTTATAAAGTGATATTTTATGATGTAAAAAAATTAGAAAATGTAATGACAAAGGCAAATAAATTAGCATTAGACTTACTGAATATGTAGTGTTGAAAAGATAACTAGAAAATAGTTCTATTTGAGTGTTCAAACTGTGTTTATATATATATAGGGTGTCTCAAAATTAATAGTGCAAACTGGTTGGAAGTATACGCTAATAAAAGCAAAAAAAGTTCCAGTAAACATTGGTCCACAAACAAACCGTGTTGAGATTCATTATTGCGAATATGTGGTTATGAGCTGCCATTGACATCATGCTTTGTATACGTCATATGCTTCACTCATAGCATACTTAGAAACAGTCTGCGATATGCTCTTGTTTACAAAAGTGAATGCTATCAAAAGATGGAGTTGTAATCAAACCATACATGACAGACAATACAGTACACATGAATGGATTATCGATATTCCTTACATCTATGACCTCGGGCCTTCATGTTTTGTTAATAGGGTGCAGGTCTTCTTCTTCATCTTTAAGGTTATGCTGTAAGCCTGTGCTGATTCAAAGCATATCCCTCCATCTGGTCATGGGGCGTCCAACAGAACGTTTACCTCTTGGAAAATATTGTAAAGCCTGTTTTGATAGACAAGATGTCTCTATATTTGAAGAGAACATTTTTCTCTTCAAATATAATTTATCTTTCATTGAGAAATGTTAAATCAATAATAAAAAATCATTAGAAGCCTTACTAGCTTTATAAAGTAATGTTAAATTCCCAATAAATGTCTTCTTAACTAAGAAGCCGCCATTTGCAAAGATAGAAGCAATGGTTTCAAAAGCATTTGGCGAGAGGGAATTACAACGTATATAAGAGAAAAATTTGCATCTATATCGTAACTTGCCTCGGTAGCTCAGTTGGTAGAGCATTTGGCCCGGCAAGCCAAAGGTCCCGAGTTGGAGTCTCGGTCTAGGCGAAAATTTTTCTCTTCAAATATAATTTATCTTTCATTGAGAAATGTTAAATCAATAATAAAAACATCATTAAGATGTCTCTATTCTATTCATATGTTGAAACCATTTTAATTTGTTGTCTGTCAGTTTATTTGCTAATTCATATATTTGTAATTCTTATCTATCTGTATTGTGGATATGATCTCTTAAAGTGTGTCCTGGTATCTTTCTTTTTCCAAATGTATTTAATGTCCAGTTTTCACTTCCATATGTTAGTAGTGGGATTGCCAAGACCTTATTAAGTCTCATTGGTTTTTTCCTGGTTTTATTAAATTGTGCTACACATATGCTGGAATTTTGATAATTTATTATCTACATCTTTCTCTTTTTCATGTGATAATTCCATTTCATTCCATAGCAATTCTGCCAAGACCTGGTCTTCCACTGCAATCATAGCATTTTCATGTTATGTTTTGCAGCTTTACTGGTGAAATGATGATAATGATATGGATAATGATGATCGTGATGGCCAGATGATTTTTGGGGACCGTTGGGCCCTAAACTTCCTGACATTTGTCTTACAGGTGAGGAAAAACCCCGAAAAAAAACCTCACCCAGGAGCCTGTCTCCACCGGGAATTGAACCCAGGCCCACTGGGTGACAAAGCAGCACGCTATTTTGAGACCACAGCAGTTGACCCATATGATGATAAACTTCCTAAATAATTGAAACATCTTACTTGATCTATTGTCTTGTTTTGTTTTGTAGAACTATTTTTGATCGGATAGGATATTTTTCTTCAAATGCCATTACGTTTGATTTGTTTGTTGATATATGTAGATTATAATGTAACATAATTTCTTGCAATTGATATATTTTCTAAGGGTACTTGTTTATTTATATCAAAATATGAAAATGTGGCTAGTTGAGTTATGCCCCAAGCATTTCAATTATACAAGTTTTTAATAATTCTACAATAATAATTAAATGAATCATGATTTCTTCTTACCTCATACTTCTATGTTTTTTTAAACACAGCACTGCAGTATCGGCGACACATTGTCATCATCATCAGCTGTTTTCATTACTGTCAATTTTTTCTTTTGCCGGTAATTAACTAGACTGCCATCTGGTGTTCTTTTCAAGGCAAAAGAAAAAATTGACAGTCATGAAAACAGCTGATGATGACGACAATATGTCACCGATACTGAAGTGCTATGTTTAAAAAAAACATAGAAGAATGAGGTAAGAAGAAATCACGATTCATTTAATTATCATTAATTGAACCTCATAATGTTAAAAATTCCCAAATTTAATATATAAATTCTACAATATTTAATAAACTTCTTTTCATATCACAGAATCCTTGTGATGATTCGAGACATCAGAGAATTTGGTCACATAACAAAACTTGTGAACAATTGCCAAGGTTCCTTGTAATTGGTCCACAAAAAACTGGGACCACAGCACTATATACATTCCTCTCTATGCATCCAGACATTAGCAGCAATTTTCCAAGTCCAGATACATTTGAAGAAATTCAGTTCTTTAATGGAAAGAATTATTACAGAGGGTTAGATTGGTAAGTTTGATGCTTTCGTTTATCAGACCATATTATTTTAGTTTTCAGTCCTAACAATTTTAATCTCTTCTTGTTTTGCTCTGAAGAAGTTGCATTTCTATTAAAGAAATTGAATTGGTTCATAAATTGAAAAAAAGAGATCTAACCCAGAAAAATACAAAAGTTGAGTTTACAGTGGATTAGTGATCTATCTGGAGAATATCACGGCATGTTGGATGTAAAACTATCCCTACTCTCTTCCAGACCTGTTTTATTTATTCTTAAAAGTTAGCTTTTAAGCAAATAGCTATCTATTTGCAACAAAGTGGTGGAAGCAGTTAGGCAGCTCATGAGTAACAGTGCAGAAAAACAATTATTGCACATGTGCAAATTCATTCCACCACAGTTCCGTGAATCCTAATCAGAATCCTAGAAAAATAGAGTGAAAATATTAAAAAGACGAAGAATGTAATGCAAAAAGCATTAATTGGAAAATAAATACTGAAAACTGATTTAGGGCCGCATGCAAATACATTAGTCTCTACTCAAATTACTTCCAATCACTGGTGAGCTGACTCACCGTGAGCAATTGCTGAGATCGAATTAACGGCCGACTTACCGGTCATGCATGAAAGTTGACATTTTCATAATATTGGCAACGAATTACCCAGAATTCTCAGTGATAAAACCACTTCCGTTATTTTCGTCTGCTATAGAGGAACGCATTTACGCTTGCGTCCCGCAAATAATACCGTATACAACGACGTCTGCATCACGCAATATTACGCCGATTCTCCTGTTCTTCCAGTTGAATTCTTTGGTAGACTCTATCAAATTCCTCTTCTCCGCGTATACCGAAAACATGATCGAAGTCTTCAAGGTCCGACATCTTGAATAAAGCTGCAAAGGTTTCAAACTACATCGGTTCCCTTCGGGATTTTCACGATAAGTTTCTATCTTGAGCTATGATCTTAAGTTACCTCGTCAGGTAGCTTACAATTATTATCGCATGAATAGATTTCTGAGTAAGCAAAATGTATTAGGATAAAACTTTCTCAGCAGAGAATGCCTTTTACAGTCTAATGCGTTTATAAATTCGACCCTTAGAAATGTTTCTAACTGAATCAATGTTAAATACGTATTTTCTATTTCTTATAGCATTTTTAATTAAATATGTGCTAGATAACACTGAGCAACAAAAAATAAACTTTTTTTTGTCTCAGAGAAAAATATGTGATTCTGATAGTATTTTTTTCTCCCGAATTCAAATATGATATCAGTTTTTCTCCATCATGCAAGGTTTCCGAGAGACGCAAACACTTTAATATTTTCTACATTCGTAACTACACAATATTCGAACATTCAGACTCACCTAGAAAGTAAGAAATGACGATTTTCTGCTATATTTCGCCTGTGGAGCATCCCTCTTGATGGTCCAACAATAATTGGCCAGCATATTAGGATTCCATTTGCCTTGATATCTCTTTTCTATAGCTGAAATCTCTTGATGAAAGTGTTCCCCGTACTCATCGCTCACTGCACCAAGATTTTCCGGGAAGAAATCTAGGTTTATTAAAAAAATAATTATTTAAATCCATTAATTGAAATAAAAAAAAACTGTGGGTGATGGAGAAATTATGAATACATATTTGAAAACATGATAAAAAACTGCATTAAGTACAATTATTGGTACTCATGAGACAAAAATCATGTTATTTTACCACTCTATAGTGATAGATCACTTCTGCACTCAATTCTGTATTAAATTGTTAATATTTAGTTAATGGCATGTTATTTTGCATTCAAATTGGCTGTATATGATTCCAATAGGACGAGAGATTAAAATGTATATGATATAATAAAGGTAATGGCTTCAAAATGAACATTATACTTTTTTTTCCCCAACAATTTGTAGTTTGTGGGTTGGATCTCTCTTCGGAGCAACTATTCAATTACAATAGGAAGTAACATAAGGTTCTGAGTATTAAAACACTGCCAAAAAGAACTCAACTTTTAATGAGGTAAATTGTAACAGACTCCAGATTCACCTAATTTTTTATTTAAGAATAATGTCATAATGTAATGTATTAATAGACTTACTTTTTTATTGAATTGGTTCCTTGCACCTCACCTCATACTACTCTCAAGTTGGTTGTTTGCCGAGTATGAAGGCAGTTCCTCTGAAATTAATCCAAGAATGGGAGGTATTATGAGGAATTGATTGCATTTTTTATAAAGGTAAATTCAATGGTAACTGACATAACAATTGCAACAAAATAAAATAATATTTATATTACTTATTTTAGGAATTCTCACTATGAGGTATATTCATTAAGGTAGAATTTTTTATCACTCACCTCATATTAAGGTGAGTGATAAACAATTCTACCTTAACATTTCTATTTATTCTCTAGACTTCAGGTGGAAGGACTTACTTTTTTTCTTCAAAAAATGTATACGAGTTTATAGGTTTTAATGAAAATATGGAATTTCTATCTTTAATAATTGTAATTAAGCTTGGTCTGTATATTCTTCCCTCTTATGGTTGTTTTCTGTTGGACATATGTTTCAAAGCCTGTTGGCCCCATCTTCAGCTATTATAGAAAACCAAGAGAAATTTAAACATTGGATCTAAAGAACACATAAGAAATGTAAAAAAAAAAAAAAAAAAGGAAGTAGAAAAATCTGCAGTATCTGCTCACGTTTGGTCAGAAAAACACAAAATAGATGTAAACACAAAATTATTAAAACAGTTAGAAAACACAAATGAACTCACCATATGGGAAAAAATCCACATACAGAAGAACAAGGAGAGAATTATGAATTTTGAAATTCTTGGGGAGAAGAACTTAATTAGCAAGTTCATTGAACCACAGGAAGAGGGAGCAGGAGTCAAGAATCAGGGCCGACAACTTGAGAAAAATCAATCTGTAATAGTTGAAGATGGGGCCTACAGGCTTTGAAACATATATCCAATAGAAAGAACTATAAGAGGTAAGAATATACAGACCAAGCTTGATTATTAATTATAACCTCTTAATGTTACTTCTTGCTGTATTTTTAAAATTTAATAATTGTACTTAAAATTAGAGTTTTATATCGGTAACTGACACTACTGTAGAATATCATCATGTTTTACAGAGTGAGAGTAAAATAATAATCTCTATGATGTTTTCAATTTTATTTCAACAAGTAATTATTGTGAATGTAGTATATTTAGGAGGAATTACAATATACATTGAAATTCATCGGAGAACATTTTTTAAACAACTCACCTCATAGAATTCATGTTTTCCACGATATTGCAGTTTCAAACACAATCTTGTTCATTGTAAATTCATTGGACCAGAGGCAAAGAGAGCAGGAATCAAGAATCAGGGCCGACAACATGAGAAAATTCAGTCTGTAATCGCTGACGATGGGGCTAAGAAGCTCTGAAACATGTTTGAAAAACCACTCTAAGAGATAAGAATGAACAGACAATATGTTTTAATTATTAAAAATATCTCATGTTACTTCCTATTGTATTTTAAAATACTTTTTCTTTTTTTATAAATAATGGAGTCGGGCATAACTTTGCAGAAATTCATAATATACAAAATAAAACAATTTACCTTAGTAGTACTTTTTTTGTTATGCACGATTCAAATGGATTGATGTTTAATGAATATCATTTTGACAACATATTATTTTGTGCAGTATTGAACAAAATTAATTATAGAATATAAATATGAATTTAAAAAAATAATAAAAATTAATTAAATGAGTCTTATCTCACCTCATATTTCGTGTTATTCAAGCATGGAAACTGCAGTTTTCAAGAGGAATCCCTCCCATCTTCAGCCATCAGCATGACTGTCGAATTTCAGTCTACATTAGATATTATGAGTTAGTTATTTTGACTCTCCTCATATTTTTTTGATAATCTGCAGATTTTGATATTTGGTCTACACCTTCATCTTCAAAGTTGCCATCTGATGTTGATTTGATGAACCTTGAGATCAAATCCCATTCACTGGAAACTTTAAAATTCATGGATCTAAAGTTGTTCTTCTGAATATATATATATATATATTTTCAAACTGTCAATTCCAAAGGTTTTTCCTTATAATTGTTTGGGAAGAGATATACATTCAGAAGAACAAGTTTAGATCCATGAATTTTGAAGTTCCCGCTGAGTGAGATTTGATCTCAAGGTTCATCAAATCAACACCAGATATGGCAAGAATTAAATTAATATTTTTATTACCTCACCTCATATCCTTTTTCTTCTAGACTGCAGTTTCGGAGCTCATCTCCATCATCAGTAGCCTCTGGTTGACCAGCATTATGTTGTTTCTTGGCAGTTTTGTTCTTCCTTCTATCGGTGGACTGATGAACCTCTGGATCAGGTCAAAATTTACAGGAGTTTTGACCTGATCTAGAGGTTCATTGGTCCACCGATAGAAGGAGGAAGAAAACTTCCAAGAAACGACATAACACCGGTTGACCAGAGGCTACTGATGTTGGAAATAAGCTCCAAAACTGCTGTCTAGAAAAAAGGGTATGAGGTGAGGTAATAAAAACATTAATGTAATTCTTAAATTAAACCTTATAGTGTTTTTTCCTTGTGAAAGTTAAATAAACCAGATGGCAACTTTGATGATGTAGGCCAAGTTGTAATGATGGCTGAAGATGGGAGAGATTCCTCTTGAAAACTGCAGTTTCCGTGCTTGAAGAACATAAAATATGAGGTGAGATTTGACTCATTCAGTTAATTTTTATTAATCGAAAACCTCATAATGTTATTTCACATAATTAATTCATGAATGAATTAAGAACTTCATACCTGATCCCATAAAATATGCTTCTCTCACCTCACATCAACTAAACTCTGGTGATGAAAACAAAGCTTTTCGATGCATGACATATTTTATGAAGTGAGGTGTGAAGTTTCCAATTCATGTTTATATTCTGTTGATGTTTACCTCATAGTGTCACTTCCAATAAATTTTTGTTTAAAAAATAATTATATTAACAGGTATATGAGCTTTTTTCCTGTTCCTAAGAATGCGACAGCAAGGTACCTGTTTGAGAAAAGTGCAACATATTTTGATGGAGACCTAGTTCCAAGGCGAGCTCATGCACTCTTACCTCATGCTAAATTGGTGAGTTTGATACAACATTATCTGTTTGTTTATTTACACTGGTCGACAAGGTTTTCTTCACAAGAAATCTGATTAGTGAATCTAGTACATTTTTTCATATTGAATTCAGATGTGTAGCCAGAATTTTTCCATCAGGCACTTTTTTTGTGACAGCTACTTTTTTAAAAATTGATTTTAGCATTCTCTTTGACCTGTCATAGGAACCTTTAACTTATATGTCTTCTTCTTCCTTCCAAGTATTAGGCCAAGGCCTGTTACGATCCTATAGAAAATTTTCCCTCCAGCGTTTCATAGGACAGCCCACAGATCTTCGTCCTCTTGGTATATAATTATAAACAGCTTTGGGGATCCAATTTGAACTCATTCTTTCAAGATGGTGTTTCCAATTTAGTTGGTACTGTTTAATATATTCCAAAATTGGCATAGTCTTCAGTTCTTTTAAGATATCGGTGTTCTTTTTCCGATCACATCTGGTGTAACCCACTGTTCTGTGCATGAATCTCATTTCACAAGCCATTATTTCTGCTTTCATGTTTTTTAGTGTCCATGCTTCACTACCATAGGTCAACACTGGTCTAGCCAAAGTGTTATATAAATGTAATCTGGTGTTTTTTTTGTGCAAGGGATGGTTTCATAACTTGATTAATAATTCCGATTCCGATTGAGGGTCTTTCCACTTTTCAGCGGTTGCCCTTTTACCAGCCGGCTGCTGGCCCTTCACATCCACATGTGTTAATCACAGAGGTAGATGATCAACAGCCAGTGTAGGGGTGACATGTGGTTAGCATGTCGAGTCCCCCAGCCGTTATAGCTGGTTCCTCAACCTGGTGCCGCTACTTATTGTAGCTACCCAATTGCCTCACGATGCTGGGTGAGCACCGGTCCCATACTGGCCGAAATATCATGAGAAAATTTCTTCCCCCATGGAGACTCGAACCAGCGCAAGTCCCGTAGCTCTGCGCCAAGGCTTCCTACCTTAACCGCTCAGCTTTTATTATAACTAGTAACAGGGATATCCTTTTCATCACAGATAGAGAGATAATATCCAAGATATTTAAATTGATTAGATCTCTCTAAAATTTTATTCTGGAGACAGATTTTACTTTGTATGGGGTCCTTCCCATGAAATGCCATAATTTTAGTTTTGTTAATTGATATTTCCATATTAAATTTGGAACCTATTTTTTGTAAATTATGAATTGATTGTTGCAAATCATTTTTGGAAAGTGCCAGAAGAGCTAAATCGTCTGCAAAAAGAATAGCATCGAGTTTGAGGTTCCTATTGATGGGTATATATCCTCATTGTGTTTTCCTCCATTCGTTTATTAATCTATTCATATATATATAATGAAAAGCGATTTTATTTAAGCTGTATTTAAGGAAATTATATGTAATGTCATGCTGAACCACCAAAAGACAAGACTATGCAGTTAATGCGTGTTTTAACATATTCATATCTGTTAATCTGCATTGCACTGTGTCAGTATTGAGCTGACTGTCAGCTTGTTAGCACGAATATCATTCGAGTTAGATGGATTTTATTAAAAATGATAAAAAATGTAAATGAATATCATAGAAAACTCTTGCCTGATAGGAAAAAACTGAAATGATATTTAAATTCAGGATGAAAAATACTTCTAAAATCTCATACTTTTATTCTTGTGAAAGGAAAAAAAGTTCATTTTTGTCGACCAGTGTTATTTATTTCGTTATTCATACACTAGTAAGAAAATGATGTACGAGGGTGGAGCAGAAACTAACACACAATATTTTTTTAAAAAAGTTTAATAGGTAAAAAAACCACACATACACAAATTAATTCACTTCTTTTAGCTATTTACTTACACAGTCACCAATTTTCTCAACAGATTTCTCCCAGCGTGGTAAAAGTTTTAATATACCTTGTTTATAGAAGTCTATTCAGTTTTGGAGTATTGGCATCTTAGGACAGCTGATCACACATCTGGATATATCTCGAAGAGGTGGCTGGTATGATTCGTTCATGTAATGGTATGCCCACTACTCATCTTCAGGGACAATTCTTTTCAGAAAGTCTGCAGCATAATGTATTAAGTGGTTCAAAGCTTATCATTCATTTGCTGACTGACTGGAACATGGTGAACCACGAAGTTTCTCATGGCCATCCCTGAAGAATGCACACCACTTGGAGACGTTGCTAGGTCCATGCAGTCTTCCTCATACATGCTACAATGTCTTTGTGAATTTCACTCGGATTATACCAACTACTTAAAATCAAATGCATAGTGAATTCTTCTTACCTCATACATTTACGTTTTTTAACACAGAACTGCAGTATCTGGAAACATCATTCCCATCTTCAGCTGTTTTCATGACTGTCGATTCTTCATTATGCCGGTAATTTTCTAAACTGCCAGCTAGTGTTGATTTGAAGAACTTTGTAATCAAATTTGGTTTGTCCGGAAACTCAAAATTCATGTTTCTCGTATGGTTTTTTGAATGTATATCTTTTCCCAGACTGTTAATTCCAAAGGTTTAGATACATGTTTTAAAAGTTTAGCTTCTCTTTCAGTTCTATGATTGTCTAATAAACTATGTGCTGCTATTGCTGATTTTTCAATTTCACCATTTTTTAAATATATTTCTAAAGTGTTCTTTTAGAGAATCATAGAATTGAAAGAGAAGCTAAACTTTTCAAACATATATCTAAACCCTTGGAATTAAAAGTCTGGGAAAAGATATACATTAAAAAGACCATACGAGGACTATGAATTTTGAGTTTCTGGATGAACCAAATTTGATTACAAAGTTCTTCAAATCAATACCAGATGGCAGTTTAGAAAATGACAGGCATAATGAAGTCGTGACAACAGCTGGGGATGGGAATGATGTTTCCCAATACTGCACTTCTGTTTAAAAAAAAACATATGTACAAGATAAGAATAATTCACGATTCATTTTTTATTTTAATTAAGAAAACCCCATAATATAAAAATTGCCAACTTTATTATATCGATATGTCAACTACCTCCAGATTTCATATGTTAATTCATATGTGAGAAAGTCTCTCTTGTAACATTTATTTTGTTTGTTATAGGTTACAATCCTGATATCACCTGCAAGAAGAGCATACAGTTGGTATCAGCACACAAGAGCACATGGCGATCAAGTCGCTCTTAACTATTCATTCCATCAAGTCATAACAGCTAGTGATACAGCACCAAAACAATTACGTGAATTAAGGAATAGGTAAGTGTTTCCTAATAACCTACATGAATTTATACATTTAAATTTAATATGTGCAGGAAATAACACTATGAGGTTTCTTTTAATTATATTTGAGTTGAATATTTTGACTCACCTCAATCAAGAAATATGAGGCAAGGCATTTGAACATGCAGCTTATCTGGGCATTCAAGGTGAGTGCCCAAGAGGTTAAAAGAAAGAGATATAGGAAAGACAGAAATGAACCCTTTGGCCTCGAATACTCTAATACCATCAAGGTTGAAGAAAACAAGAGGTCAGGCAAGGGAGACTGGATAGGAAAGTAAAAAGAGGGATCTGGTACTAGAAAAGGAAGAAATACCAGATCGGTTAAAGATAAAAGTAAGGAGCAAAATACAAGTAAGTGGAAGCAATGTTTTGCTCAGCTTGGGCACCTTGTGGTCACCATCCACATATCCCCTAGATGGTGACCCCTGAGGGTAAAATTCCCCTTACAAACTTCTAGGACTCATAGAGGGGGCTGAGTTGATAATATTTAGAATTGGAAACCATGTCTGGAAACTTACCGTTTCCGTGCCATTTGAAAAATAGCATTGCCTGAATATACGTCACGTGTCTCAACAAGCAATAGCTTCGCGATTCGTCTAAATAAAAAATTTCCCTATCGAGTATTGCAAGACTTGGTGTTTTAAAAATAAAAATGTCAAACTTTTTCGAAATTTTGAAAAGTGCAAAAATTGATTGTGGAGGGTGTATCCGGGATTATTAATGCAAGTCATGATTCAGTTTTCATTTTGTTTCTTTGGTTATTAATGAGTTGAATTGTAAAACAAGTGATGTACTGTGTGATGCCACATAATAAATTACTTGTAAAAGTGGGCGCTTAAAAACATGTTTTCAAATGGCTGTAGCACGGAAACGGTAAGTTTCCGGACATGGTTTCCAATTCTAAATATTATCAACTTATATATTGACTTAGGCTTTCACGGCCGGAGTTACTATGATGATTTTGTAGAAGATTTCCGGGCTGTTGGCCGTGGTCTTGAGGCTTGTAGTTCCCCAACATTTCGCCAGAGACTGCGTCCGGCATCCTCAAGGGTTGTCTTGAGACTGGCACTTTTGTCGACTACCTGCTCTATTTATACATTTATCCGCGATGTGTTCTCTACGTGGTCTGTTACTTCATAAATTGTATCTGCCTTCTGGTTGGTTAGCATTAGGGTCTTCCATTGCACCAAAGAGGTTGCTGTCTGATGTTCTAGTAGATTGTTCTCATAGGGGTTCACATCTGGCTTTTGTTAAGACTGGTATCCATACTTTGTTGACTTTTAATGATTCATCTTTTCTATTGTAACTATTTTGATGTTTGAATATTTCATTAACATCAAAATAATTACAATAGAAAAGATGAATCATTAAAAGTCAACAAAGCATGGATACCAGTATTAACAAAAGCCAGATGTGAACCCCTATGAGAACAATCTACTAGAACATCAGACAGCAACCTCATTGGTGCAATGGAAGACCCTAATGCTAACCAACCAGAAGGCAGATACAATTTACGAAGTAACGGATCACGCAGAGAACACATCGCGGGTAAATGTATGAATAGAGCAGGTAGTCAACAAAAATGCCAGTCTCAAGACAACTCTTGTAGATGCCGGACGCAGTCTCTGGTGAAACTTTGGGAAACTACAAGCCTCAACACCACGGCCAACAGCCCGGAAATCTTCTACAAGATCATTATCAACTTAGTCCCCTCTACAAGTCTTAGAAGTTTGTAAGGGGAATTTTAGAGCACCCTGTAAGTAGATCTTTAATTTATTCATATCAGCATTCTGTATTTCGGTATTGCTTTTCCATTTATACACCCAATTTTCTAAGATCTTCTATGAAAGGACAATTTTTCATTCCGTGCCTATGTATACACTCAGAGATATTAATAGTAATTGCATATCTGTCATCATTATGGGGATTGTTAAACAAGAAATAAAGAAAGAGCAAGTCCATTTACACAGGTAGGACTATGTGCTTACTTATCATCTAACTAACTAACTACCTCACTGGCACTATCGAACCCGTAGGTTCATGGCAGAATGGACATAAGCTCTCCATACATCCCTATCCTGAGCTAAGTTTTCAAATCATTCCCTGTATAATCTTTTTCCCTCAAATCATAATTAACATTATTCTCCCACCTCTTATTGGTCTACCAACTGGGCGTTTTCCCTCTGGTTTCCTACAAGAAGTTCCCATGCACGTCTTTCATTCCCCATTCGTGCCACATGTCCTGCCCATGAAAATCTATGAGACTTAACTGTTCTTATTATATCTGACTTCCTATAAAGGCCATACAGTTCACTGTTAGCGTACTTATCATCTAGTCTACTATATTTATTTCAAAATAAACTATGAATGAAGTAATACAAAAACAACATTATGTCCAATATGAACGTTCTTATTATTAATGTTCATTTTTATCACAATTGAGGTTATGTAATAAAATGTTATAAATAATAATGTAGTATTTTTTATTCTATCCGTCTTCCTCAATTAGAACTGATTTTTAAACAAAAAACCTTGTTAATTTATTAATCTTGAAGGTCATTCTTACCTCTTAGAGTCTGTAATTCCTGACGATGGGGCTAAGAAGCTCTGAAACATATGTTCGACAAAAACAACTCTTAAGAAATAAGAATGAACAGACAAAATGTTTTAATTATTAAACAAACCTCTTAATTATATTTAAATTAATATTGAGAAGTAAACATTATGAGGTTATATCATTAATAGTGAGTGGAGAACATATTTTTATCGATTCACCTCATTTAATTACAAATTTCTTTGATACCGACAGTTTCAGACAATATCATGTCCCGCTTCAGTCATGGCTTCCACTCAGTGATATTGTCTGAAACCGTCGGTATTAAAGAAATTTGTAATTATATGAGGTGATTCGATAAAAATATGTTCTCCACTCACTATTAATAAAACTTCTTATTGTTACTTCCTATTGTATTTTAAAATAAATCATGAAGGTCTTTCAAAAATCCTCTCTTTCATACTTTCATTTTACATTCAATGAAGAGCGACACTCAGCCCGTGTCTCCGTAGTTAATTATGTGGGTCATGCAGAACCTACTCTAACTGACTCACTCTATTCAACATCATGTGCTAACAAGATATTTATTAAACAATTAAACAAAAATTCTGGGAACGGTTAAAAGATGAGAGCCTCAGCTTATGGAAGGCATGGCCTTAGAGAGCTTGGTTCTTGAATACCGGCCTTAGTTCCTTCCATTCAGGAGTATTATCCAGAAGGAATATTTGTGTTCTAATGGGATAACCATGCAGTTCATCATACCCTTTGGATTCAAAGATGGTTTCATGGGAGGCCATGATATCGCATCTCTGTAGCAATTATTTTTAAAATATAAAAATCATATAATTATAGAGTACTACAATTTCAGGACACATTAAGAATTATATAAAATAATAGAAATAATTAAAAAGATAGACATTTTGAACTTTTATAGGAATTAATCACTGTGAGATGTTTTGATTATTAATTTCATACATCTCATTGATGGATAAATCATTTTTGAAGAGAAAAATTATATGCTTAGACCGGGACTTGAACCTGGGACCCTTGGTTTTCTAGTCTAAGTGCTCTACCATCTGAGCTACCTGAGCAAGTACCGATCTAAACGCAAATCTTTCTCTATATACGTTGTAATTCCCGCCCACCAAATGCTTTGAAGCCTTTGCTTCTATCTTTGCAAATGGTGGCTCCTTTATTAAGAAGACATATTTGGGAATTATACATTACATTATAAATGCCACTACGGCTTTTTTCGATGTTTTTATTATTAATTTCATACATCTCATTGATGGATAAATCATATTTGAAGAGAAAAATTATACGCTCAGACCGGGACTTGAACCCGGGACCCTTAGCTCAGATGGTAGAGCACTTGGACTAGAAAACCAAGGGTCCCGGGTTCAAGTCCCGGTCTGAGCGTATAATTTTTCTCTTCAAATATAATCACTATGAGGTTTAATTTATTATAAAATCAAATGTTTCCTACCTCTCCTCATATAAATCTTCTAAGTAGATCGCGATTTCGAGACCATAATGGTCTCATCTTCAATACAATCTTGGCGACTGATGTTATGTTGATTAGAAGAAACACTTCTTCTTCCACTTTCACCAACAGAGAGAAGAAGAAGTGTTTCTTCCGATCGACATAACATCAGTCGTCAAGATTGTACTGAAGATGAGACCGTTATGATTTCAAAATTGCGATCTACTTAGAAGATTTGTATAAGGAGAGGTAGGAAACATTTGATTTCATAATCACCTCATATTCTTTAATTTTTCTTAAACCATGGTTTTATCACATCTATATGATATCATCAATGCTTCCTAACTGTTGAATTTGTGGTTGTCGATCTTGTAGGTTGTTTTCCACTCCCTATCTTGGCTGATCAATGAACTTCCAAATCAATTTTTTTTTCTTTTTCCCCAGGAATTTTAAAATTCATAGTTTTTACTTTTTACTTTCATTGATAAAATACTAATTTTTTTCCACAGGTGTTTAAATCCTGGCAAATATTCTCAACATTTAGAACGTTGGTTGTCCTATTATCCGCCCCAGCAACTGCACATCATCGATGGTGATCAGTTGCGGTCTAATCCTGTCGAAACTATGAATGAACTGCAGCGTTTCCTCAAGATTCAGCCACCTTTTGATTATTCAAAACACCTCAGGTAAGACAAAAGATTGATTTACTCGTACTAACCTAAAATAATACAGGGTGTGTCTAAAGTCACTATCCATTTCCATGAAAACACTACTATTTTTTTCTTTTCTTTGCATACACTGTTACCTTGGTGCAACATGTTTAGCATGGAAGAATAAGAATCAAATGATCAATTGAGTTGGTGTTTACTTGATGAAAATCCATATTTAATAATTAAATAAAAATAAAACTTTGTTTTATTTGATTTTCATATTTATTAAGATATAATTCAGTGACAGCTGTTTCGGTACACTGTACCTTCTTCAAACATGTTAACAAATTATGAATTGTGTTATAGTACATATCAACTGGTCTAAGCAAAAATACAATAATTTATTTAAATTTTTTATTTTAACAAAGGCGATTCATTCAAATCAAGTTGAGAATTTAACAGTTTATTACTACTTTTCAATTTATTTATTTCTACAGCCTCCGAAAGATCCAACTTCTTACACTTATCACAAACATGTAAAATTTCATTGTTTCGATCCAAATTTTGAAATTTTACATGTTTGTGATAAGGGTAAGAAGTTCGACCTTTTGGAGGCTGTAGAAATAAATAAATTGAAAAGTAGTAATAAACTATTTTAAGTTATGTAGATAGGAAATAACACTATGAAGTTTTTAAAAAAAACAATAGTAATAAACTGTTAAATTCTCAACTTGATTTGAATGAATCGCCTTTGTTAAATTAAAAAATTTAAATAAATTATTGTTGTATTGTATAACTGTAGGCTTTCACGGCCGGCGTCTTGTGGGCATATAGGCCGTGGTCCAGTCGTTCTTCTACTCGACGTTTCGTCTACTGCTGCGGTAGACATCTTCAGGAGATACTGCGTGCTCTCTGTGAACTCCTCAACAGTCGGCTGCAGACTGGCTGGTCGTTGGAAACTCCCTCCCTATTTATAGGCACGCCCCTGGTGGAGAGGCGGTTTTCTGCGCGGTCCGTGTTGCGTGCTGTTTTGTCCAGGCTGTCGCTAGCAGAAGTCATAGGCTTCGTTGTCGTATTGTGCAGTGCCGGGATCCAGATTTTGTTTATCTTCATGGTTTCTTCTTTTTTGTTAAAGGAATTTTTGTGTTTATATATTTCAATGGCTTCTCTGTACAGTCTGCTGTAATAATGTGATGTTTGGGACAATACCTGTGTTTCTATTGTTGTATTGTTGCTTAGATCAGTTGATATGTACTATAATAACACAATTCATAATTTGTTAACATGTCTGAAGAAGGTACAGTGTACCGAAACAGCTGTCACTGAATTATATCTTAATAAATATGAAAATCAAATAAAACTAAGTTTTATTTTTATTTAATTATTAAGAATCAAATGAATCGTGAATTCTTCTTACCTCATACTTCTATGTTTTTTAAACACAGCACCACAGTATCGGCGACAATCATCACCATCATCATCTGTTTATGGTGACGATGGTCGCCAATACTGTGGTGCTGTGTTTAAAAATAAAAAAGAAATATGATGTAAGAATAATTCACGATTCATTTGATTCTTATTAATAAAAACTCATAATGTTGTAAATTCCCAAATTTATTATATTAAATGGAAGAATAAGTTGCCATTGTTTGTGCAAGGGTATACAGATTGTCATATAAAGACGCCAGAGCTTACCCATAAACCAACCCCAACAAAGGCACACATTCATCTATTTGTAAACAAATTTAAGCATTAAGATAGAATTTTTTATCACTCACCTTATATTGTTCTTTTTATTTGACTATGAACTAGTTTCGGAACATACTTTCTGTTCCATCCTCAGTATCGTCACGACCATTGTTCTGTCGTCTTGAAGAGCTGTCCTTCGCTCCTTCCATTGGCTACACTGAAAAACCTCGAAACCAGGTCATTCTCACCGGGAATTTCAAAGTTCATCAATTTCTTCTTTTTGCTCTTTTGAATGTAATTCAAATTCCCGGTGAGAATGACCTGGTTTCGAGGTTTTTCAGTCAGCCAATGGAAGGAGTGAAAGACAGCTCTTCAAGACGACAGAACGATACTGAGGATGGAACAGAAACTATATTCCGAAACTAGTTTATAGTCAAATAAGAAGAACAATTTTTTTTTTTTAACTTTTATAGGAATTAAACACTATGAGGTTTAATTTGTGGTGAAATTAAATGTTTCTTACCTCTCCTCATATAAATCTTCTAAGTAGATCGCGATTTCAAGACCATAACAATCTCATCTTCAGTACAATCTTGGTGATATGAGGTGAGTGAAAAAAAATTCTTCCTTAATGAATATACCTCATAGTGAGAATTCCTAAAATAAGTAAATTTAAGCATTCAAAGTTAAAATTGGGAAAGACATTATGAGGTTCTTAATTAATAAATTAATGAGTCATTTTAACATCTTACCTCATATTTCATGTTTTATCAAACATGGTAACTATAGTTTTCAAATGATCTTGTCATTCATTTTCAACCGCCATTATGACTACCAGATATTCGTTGGAATCTCCCTCTCTAATGTTGCCATCTGGTGTTGATTTGACGAACTTCGAGATATCGTTGCCATCTGGTGTTGATTCGATGAACTTCGAGATGAGGTCACATTCATCCGGAATGTCGAAATTCATAGATTTAAATTTGTTCTTCTGTATAAATATTTTCTCCCAAACTGTCAATTCCAAAGGTTTTTCCAAATGTTTAAGAAGTTTAGCTTCTTTTTCAATTCTATGACCTTCCAACAAACTATGTGCTGCAATAGCTGATTTTTCAATTTCACCATTTTTAATATTTCTAAAGTGTTCCTTTGTGCGAGTGTCCAAATTTCTTTTTGTTTTTCCTATGTATACTTTATTGCAATCTCGACAATCAATTTGATAAATTCCAGATTTTTTACTATCTAGGGTGTTCATTTTCTTATTGGTTATTAATAAGTTACCAAGGCTAAATTTATTTATCAGTGCCAATGTAATGTTGAATTTCTTGAAAATTTAGCCTTGGCAACTTATTAATAACCAATAAGAAAATGAACACCCTAGATAGTAAAAAATCTGGAATTTATCAAATTGATTGTCGAGATTGCAATAAAGTATACATAGGAAAAACAAAAAGAAATTTGGACACTCGCACAAAGGAACACTTTAGAAATATTAAAAATGGTGAAATTGAAAAATCAGCTATTGCAGCATATAGTTTGTTGGAAGGTCATAGAATTGAAAAAGAAGCTAAACTTCTTAAACATTTGGAAAAACCTTTGGAATTGACAGTTTGGGAGAAAATATTTATACAGAAGAACAAATTTAAATCTATGAGTTTCGACATTCCGGATGAACGTGACCACATCTCGAAGTTCATCGAATCAACACCAAATAGCAACGATATCTCGAAGTTCGTCAAATCAACACCAGATGGCAACGTTAGAGAGGGAGATTCCAACGAATATCCGGTAGTCATAATGGCGGTTGAAAATGAATGACAAGATCATTTGAAAACTATAGTTACCGTGTTTGATAAAACATGAAATATGAGGTAAGATGTTAAAATGACTCATTAATTTATTAAATTTAAGCATATTGGCTGTGTAGTAGAAATAGTGCAACAGGTTCAAATTTGTCAGTGATAGTTCAAATGCATCAATTTAACGCCTCAGTAGGAAGTTGAATGTCCCTCGCAACACAGTGTGGAATATTCTACATTTCATTCTATAAAAACATCTTTATCATGTTTTTATATTAAATTTGGGAATTTTTAACATTATGAGGTTCAATTCATAAGAATTAAATTAATCGTGATTATTTCTTACCTCATACTTCTACATTTCTTTAAATACAGCACTGCAGTATTGGCAACTTCTTGTCACCATCGTCACACGATACACGATACTGCAGTGCTGTATTTAAAGAAATATAGAAGTATGAGGTAAGAAATAATCACAATTAATTTAATTCTTATTTATCATGTTTGCTTGATTTAGGGAATCATATCTCAGAAGCAGCAGCTTTTTTACAATTTACAATTTAAATGTTAAGATCTACATTTTGTTCCACAGCTGAAAGATGGAGTTTGTTTTCTTACTATGTTTTAGACTATTATTACCATAAGAATTAAATGAATTGTGATTTTTTCTTACCTCATACTTCTATGTTTTTTTAAACACAGCACTGCAGTATCGGCAACCCATTGTCACAATCGTCAGCTGTTTTCACGATTGTCAATTTTTTCTTTTGCCGGTAATTATCCAAACTGCCATCTGGTGTTCTTTTGAATGAATCATTTTCTAAACTGCCATCTGTTGTATTTTTGAAGAACTTTGTAATCAAGCTCAGTTCGTCTGGAATCTCGAAGTTCACGGTTCTAGTATGGTTTTTTTGAATATATATTTTTTCCCAAATTGTTAAATCCAAAGGTTTAGATCGATGTTTCAAAAGTTTTGCTTCTTTTTCAATCCTATGATGCTCTAATAAACTATGTGCTGCTATAGCTGATTTTTCAATTTCTCCATTCTTTATGTTTCTGAAGTGTTCTTTTTTTATGAGTTTCCAAGTTCCAAGAAAGATGTAAAATTCAAGAAATTTACTTACCATCCTGAAGTTCATAATAAGTTTCAAAAAATTTTCATAAAATTTAATATAACATTGGCTCCAATTAACAAATTCAACCTGGGTAAAGTTACACCCCAGATAACAAAAAATCTGGGATTTATCAACTTGATTGCAAAGATTGCAACAGGATATATATAGGGAAAACAAAAAGGAACTTGGAAACTCATAAAAAAGAACACTTCAGAAACATAAAGAATAGAGAAATTGAAAAATCAGCTATAGCAGCACATAGTATATTAGAGCATCATAGGATTGAAAAAGAAGCAAAACTTTTGAAACATCTATCTAAACCTTTGGATTTAACAGTTTGGGAAAAAATATATATTCAAAAAAAACGATACTAGAACCATGAACTTCGAGATTTCAAGACGAACTGAGCTTGATTACAAAGTTCTTCAAAAATACAACACATGGCAGTTTAGAAAATGATTCATTCAAAAGAACACCAGATGGCAGTTTGGATAATTACTGGCAAATGAAAAAATTGACAGTCGTGAAAACAGCTGACGATGGTGACAATGGGTCGCCGATACTGCAGTGCTGTGTTTAAAGAAACATAGAAGTATGAGGTAAGAAAAAATCACGATTCATTTAATTCTTATGAATTGAACCTTATAATGTTAAAAATTCCCAAATTTAATATATAAATATTATTACTATGTTTTAGACTATCGTCCAACTTGCATAATCATTAAACTTCATACAAATAACAAGTGATCATGTAAATCAGGCATCATGTGATCCCTGATGATTGTTTTATATAATTATTATGTGTTTTAGGTATGACCCTAAGAAGGGTTTCTTTTGTCAAGTGATAAATGGGGACCATACAAAATGTTTAGGCCGAAGTAAAGGTCGCCAGTACCCACCCATGGAGGAAAAGTCTTACAAACTCCTTCAGGTAAATATAACATTTTCATATTATGATATATCAAATTAATTTAAGTTATATGAAAATAGACAGGTAAAGTGATCCCACAACAGGCTTCAGGAGCTCCTTGGAGTAGGAGGAGGTTAAGACACCCAGATTTCTAGATATTCAGCACTTGTCAGCCCTGCAAGATGGTTGCTTTAATCCCCAGAGCAGCACCTGTACTCATTTCCATTTGAAACTAAGTCTACCCCAGGCCTTGGTGCCACCAGATACTTTGGATCAATTTAAAAGTCCTGATCCCACTGGGACTCGAACCCTCGACCTTCCAGTTTGTAGCGCACTGCCTTAACCACTACACTATGGCATGCCCCCACTGTAATAGTAAAAAGTAAAGTGATCCCACAACAGGCCCGGAGGCCCTTGGGGTAGTAGGAGGTTAAGGCTCCCACTTTTTCTAGACAATCGACACTTTATGTCAGCCGGGTTGTCAGCCCTGCGTGACGGCCGCCTTTACCCCAGAACAAGCGTGTGGTACTCATTTCCGTTAGAGGCTGAGTCGACCCCAGGGCCATAGTGCCGCCAGAGGATTTGGGTCAGTTTAAAAATCCTGACCCCAACGGGACTTGAACCCTCGACCCTCCAGCTTGTAGCTCAGTGCCTTAACCACTACGCTACGGCATGCCCCACTGTAATAGTAATAAGTGATATTAAGAACTAACTAACTCACTGGCTCTCTCGAACCCATAGGTTCATGGCCACATGGACATAAACTCTCCATACATCCCTATCCTGAGCCTAATGTTTTGCAATCATCCCCAGTATAATCTACTTCCCTCAAATCATGGATAATGTTATTCTCCCACTTCATTCTTTGTCTACCAACTGGGCGTTTTTCTACAACAAGCTTCCATGCACCTCTTTCATATAAAGTCCTAACATTCCGTGTTCCTAGGAACATGTACCTGTGTTTGAGCGATGTTGAGGATATTTAGGACAGTGATTTGTAATTTGTAACATCTGTCTTGATTTGTATCTTTGCAAATTCCAATTAAAAGAGGATTTGTAAAAAATGGTAGAATTTTCTTTTTTTTTTTTTGAGAAAACTGTATTTGGGGGGAAGAGGGATTGAAAAAAATGCCCTTTTCTGTCAACATTGTGTGAAAATAAAAACAGATAATACTTAATAAGAATCAAATGAATCGTGAATTCTTCTTACTTCATACATCTATGTTTTTTAACATAGAACTGCAGTATCAGGAAACATAAGAATTAAATTAATGTTATTATTACCTCACCTCATATCCTTTTTTTTCTAGACTGCAGTTTCGGAGCTTATTTCCATTATCGGTAGCCTCTAGTCAACAGGTGTTATGTCATTTCTTGGCGGTTTTCTTCTTCCTTCTATCGGTGGACCGATGAACCTCTGGATCAAGTCAAAATTTGCGGGAGTTTCGAAATTCATGAGTTTATCTTTCTTGTTTTTTTTTAATATGGATTTTTTTCCAGACTGTGAGTTATTTCTGTTTATCTGTGTGTTTGATTAGGCTAGCTTTTGTATTGATTAAATTTTTTCAGACCAGGCATGGGCTGCTACAGCTGACTTGTCCACTTCACCCTTCTTTACATTTATAGCAGCCCATGCCTGGTCTGAAAAACATTTAATCAATACAAAAGCTAGCTAATCAAACACACAGATAAACAGAAGGAAATCATGGTCTGGGAAAAAATCCGCATCCAAAAAAACAAGAAAGATAAACTCGTGAATTTCAAAACTCCCGCAAATTTTGACCTGATCCAGAGGTTCATCGGTCCACCGATAGAAGGAAGAAGAAAACTGCCAAGTAACGACATAACACCGGTCGACTAGAGGCTACTGATGATGAAGATAAGCTCCGAAACTGCAGTCTAGAAGAAAAAGGATATGAGATGAGGTAATAAAAACATTAATTTAATTCTTAAATTAAACCTCATAGTGTTTTTTTTTCCCTGTGAAAGTTAAATCATTCCCATCATCAGTTGTTGGTCGTGAAAACAGCTGCATACTGAAGTTCTGTGTTAAAAAACATGGATGTATGAGGTAAGAAGAATTCACAATACATCTGATTCTTATTAAGAAAACCTCATAATGTAAAAATTCCCAACTTTATCATATGGAAATAATACTTAGTTTATTTTCAGCGGTATTATCTGTCCCACAACACAGCCCTGGTGAAGCTTCTGAAGCGGCTGGGATATAGAACAGTTCCACAATGGCTGAAAGACGATCTGAGTGACACAGTGACTGCTTGACACCACGGAAAGAGCTTAGCTCAATCGTTGTTGGAGCAGCTCTGGGTTATAGATGACTGACCAAGGTATGCCTGACACCTTTGTGATGCTATTGATCATTTGGGATGTCTTCTGTTCTTTGCCGAGACTACAAATTATTACTCACTTTATTACATTGCAATTGGGAACCTCATTTACTGGAAAGTTGTAGACTTGAGCAGAAATTATCATTTACATTTAATTACGTTAGTCTTGATGGATCAAAGAACACAAATGTCGTATTACTTATTTTAGGAATTCTCACTATGAGGTATATTCATTCAGGTAGAATCAGGATTTATCAAATTAAATGTGAAGAATGTGAAAAATTCTACATAGGAAAAACTAAGAGAAACTTGAAAACTAGAGTGAAAGAACATCTCAGGAATGTCAAGAAAGGGGAAGTAGAAAAATCTGCAGTTGCTGCCCATGCATGGTCTGAAAAACATCTTATCGAGAAAGAAGCTAAATTATTAAAATAAATAGAAAAACCAAAAGAACTTACTGTTTGGGAAAAGATCTAATTGAAAAGAGCGAAAAGAAGAAATTGATGAACTTTGAAATTCCCGGTGAGAATGACCTGGTTTCGAGGTTTTTCAGTCAGCCAATAGAAGGAGTGAAGGACAGCTCTTCAAGACGACAGAACAACGGTCGTGACGATACTGAGGATGGAACAGAAACTATGTTCCGAAACTAGTTTATAGTCAAATAAGAAGAACAATATGAGGTGAGTGATAAAAAATTCTACCTTAACAAAACTCTTATGTTTGTTTAGTAATTAAAACATTTTGTTTTAATTACTAAACAAACCTCTTAATGTTACTTCCTATTGTATTTTAAAACAAAAGTCTTATATTCATCTAAATATATATTTTTTTCTAATTATTTATATGACAACCAGCGGACCTGGCAGACGTTATTCTGCCCAAACTTTCAATTCTCGTGTCATGGCCGGACGATAAAATATGTTAGTTACTTTTTTACCATAATGTTCACTAATTGAAACATAATTAGATATTATTATTAAATAAATTTGCAAGAAAACTCCTCACTGCCATCTGTAGTGGCTCAAGAAGCGTGCATAATGACGTCACATTGTTTTTGTGCAGAATATGTCGGTAAGGTAGATGACTACACATCTGACATAAAAAAATTCCTATAACCTGATCGCAGTGCTACCTACCGACTCCAATTGTGAATCTGAGCCATCCAGGGACCCACTCAAACATACACAAAAAAAATTCATCAAAACTGGTCCAGTCATTTAGGTAGTTTTTAATTTCGGATTTCAAATAAATCTCCACTTTTAATTGTCGGATTTTGCTCATTTTTTTTAAAATACCTATCTCAGTTTATTTTAATACGATATACTGAGTTTCTTTGTGAAACTTCGAAAAATTGTGACTGGTAGAGTGATTTTTCAATTTTCTTTTCAGGTGAAATCCTACACATAATGGTTTTAGAGGGTTCAATTGTGAATCTAAACCATCGAGTGATCCAATCACACATACACACACACACACAAATATAATTAAAATCAGTCCAGTCATTTAGGCAGTTTTTAATTTCAGGTTACAAGTAAACATCATCATCATCATAGTACATTCACGAATTTAGGCCATTTGTTGACCTGTTTCGGCCTCAAGAGAAACACCATCCAGAAGTCTTTTGAGTGGACATCCTGGTCTTCTTCTTCCTGCAGGTTGATATCTTAACATTAGTTTGGATATCCTGTGATCTTCCATTCGATGAACATGTTGTATCCATCTTGACTTATAATCAGAAATTTTGTTTTCTAAAGATTCCATGTGTAATTCTTCTAAGATGTCTTCATTTTTTTTGTGATCTAGTAGTGTGTATCCTGCAGTCCTCCGAAGATATCTCATTTCAGCAGATCTAAGTCTCTGTATATCCTTCTGTTTCAACGTCCATACTTCGCTACCATACAAAAGAGTTGGAAGAGCCAGTGTTTTATACACTTTCAGTCTTGAATGCTTTTGGACTAACTGTGGCTTGAAGATAGACCACTGGACTACTTAGCGTCGGGCCAGTAACCTGTCCTAAGGAACTTCAAAACTACTTTCAAGTCTCAACACGAAAAAATCCAGAAGGAATTGAAATATGACGACCTACAAGTAAACATACACTTCTAATTGTCGAGTTTTCTTTTTTTAATACCTCCCTTAGTTTATTTTAATATGATATACTGAGTTTGATTATGAAACATAAAATAATGTGATCTCTAGAGCAATTTTTATATTTTCACATGAGGTAAACTCCTACATCTAATGATTTTAGTGGGTCCAATTGTAAATCTAAACCAGCGAGCGACCCAATTAGACACGCACAAAAAATTTCATCTAAACCGATCCAGTATTTCAGGAGGAGTTCAGAAACTAAAGTAGAGAAGAATTATATATATATAAAGATATTGAAGTCATGTCATTTGTGAATTTATACAGTTAATTGAAAAGTGCTTCTAAGCATAGTGGTTCTCGTACCCTTATAATGAGACTGAAATTCATTATGAAATATAAGATTGTGTGGAAAAATGTAGGCAATGTTTAGATAAAGAATATAAGAATACTTATTCAAATTTATACCAATTTAAATGGTTTTGGAAAGGAAATAATTATAACTAAATTGAAGAAATTCAGACAACAAAAAAGATTAAAAGAATACACTACCCTGCAATCTGATTCAAAGAAAGGAAAACAATTTAAGAAAATCACTTATCATCCTGGAATACATAACAAATTTCAAAAAAATTTCAAGAAATTCAATATTACATTGGCACCGATAAATAAATTTAGCCTTGGTAACTTATTAATAACCAATAAGAAAATGAACAACCCAGATAGTAAAAAATCTGGAATTTATCAAATTGATTGTGGAGATTGCAATAAAGTATACATAGGAAAAACAAAAAGAAATTTGGACACTCGCACAAAGGAACACTTTAGAAATATTAAAAATGGTGAAATTGAAAAATCAGCTATTGCAGCACATAGTTTGTTGGAAGGTCATAGAATTGAAAAAGAAGCTAAACTTCTAAAACATTTGGAAAAACCTTTGGACTTGACAATTTGGGAGAAAATATTTATACAGAAGAACAAATTTAAATCTATGAATTTCGACATTCTGGATGAACGTGACCACATCTCGAAGTTCATCAAATCAATACCAGATGGCAACGATATCTCGAAGTTCGTCAAATCAACACCAGATGGCAACGTTATAGAGGGAGATTCCAACGAATATCCGGTAGTCATAATGGCGGTTGAAAATGAATGACAAGATCATTTGAAAACTATAGTTACCGTGTTTGATAAAACATGAAATATGAGGTAAGATGTTAAAATGACTCATTAATTTATTAAATAAGAATACTTCCTCTTCAGTGCAAAGAGAACATTTAATTTTCATTATAAATTGCTCTTTAACATCATCTTTGAAACCAGTCTTAAAATGGTCTTGTGGTCAGAGTTTTCTGACTACAGTCCATAAGGTTCCAGATTCGATTCCAAGACCATAGGAATTTTTCCTTAAAGAGAATTAATTATCCCTGTTGTCACCCATAGAATTTATGTTAAGTAGGTTAAGAAATCTCCTGGTGCTTTATCATCATTTATCGACCATCATATCATCAGGTAACGTAACTCTGCCTTCCAGGCTTCTCTACCTCAGAAGTGGGTTAAAATCTGCCAGTGCCAGGAGAGAATGTTGGAATTGTCATATGGATGCGTTGAACAAAAGAAAATGTTTAGGTAAAATTTTTATCACTGACCTCATATTCTTCTTCTTTTTTAAACTAGTTTCGGAACTTTACACTTCAGTTCCATCTTCAGTAATTTCATGACCGTTTGAAGAGCTGCCTTTCACTCCCTCTGTTGGTAGACTGAAAAACCTCGAAATCAGGTCATTTTCCTTGGGAATTTCAAAGTTCATTAGTTTCTCCTTTTCTTTTTTTTTATGTAGATTTTTTCCCCAAACAGCGAATTCTTTTGGCTCTTCTATTTGTTTTAATAATTCAGCATTCTTTTCGATAAGATGTTTTTCGGACCATGCATTCTGCAGTGGCTGCCCATCCATGGTTCGAAAAACATCTTATTGAAAGGAAGGCTAAATTATTAAAAGAAATAGAAAACCAAAATAACTCACTGTTTGGGAAAAAATCTACATTCAAAAAAACGAAAAGGAGAAATTAATGAACTTTGAAATTCCCAGGGAAAATTACCTGGTTTCGAGGTTTTTCAGTCTACCAACAGAGGGAACTAAAGACGGCTTTTCAAGACGACAGAGCAGCAGTCACGAAATTACTGAAGATGGAACGGAAGTGTAAAGTTTTGAAAAGAAAAATATGAGGTGAGTGATAAAAAAATTTTACCTAATTAAGTATAACTCATAATGTTGTTGTCTAATGTGCTACATCTAACACTGAAGTCATTAGCAGACTTGCTCTCCAATATTTTGAGGTCTTAGAATCTCATCCCCTCAGGGTCCTCATCTAGGGGATATGTGGATGGCGACCATAAGGTTCCCAAGTCGAGCAAAACATTTCTTCCACTTACTTGTGTTTTGCACTCTTTTAACTTTACTATCTAACCTCTCTTGGTTAACTCTTGTTTTTTCGACCCCGACGCTATTAGGGCATCCGAGGGCTAGGGAGTCTTTCCTTTCTTCCATTTCTTCTTTCCTTTATTTTCTTTTCTTCTCCAGAAAAGCCTTACCAGAGGCTATAAGATGGCAGGCCCATCACTGGTCTTGCCTTCCTTTGGCCAGCAACCAATCGAAGGGATTATCATTATGCTTTCAAGTCTTATACGAGAATTTTCCGGAAGAAGCTGGAGGGAAAATTTTCTATAGGATCATAACAGGCCTTGGCCTAATACTTGGAAGGAAGAAGAAGAAGAAGAATCTTTATGTTTGACAGCGATACAGTTGTTCAGATGACTTTCATCCATTTCTTCATCTGGGTGATTGCATAAAATGCATTTTGGTGAAGGCAGAACATTGATTTTGTGAAGGTGTTTTGCCAGGCAGTCGTGGCCCGTTGTCATTATAAAATGTGCTACTTCTGTTTTTCTTGGTATGTTTGGTATATCAGTATGTTTTGTTAGGCATTCCCATTTTTTGTTTCTGGCCACTGTTTGAAGTGTATTGTCATTCATAATTTTGGATTTTAACTTGATGTGGTGTTTCACTGAGGAGTATGGTGTTGGTTTAGATCCAGGCATTTGTTCAATGCGAGGTCCTTTTTTGGCGAGGAGATCGGCTGTTTCATTTCTGGCCAATCCCACAGTGGGAGGGTAGCCATTGGAGGACAACTTCTTTACCACAATTTTACAGATCAGTAATAATGTCATAGCATTCTTTGCAGTCAAAACTTTTTGGCCAGTAAATTGCCTGTATAGCTCATAGTGTAGATTTCTTAATAAAGTAACTTGAAAGAAAATGTAATTTCTTAAATATGTCCTGGTTTAAAAAAAAGTAATATAAATTCATTCTACATTCAATTCTAGTATAAGATTTTTTGATTTTATTTATTCCATTATTTTTTATGTATTCCTCGCTAAATATTTTTAACATCCATTGGTTTAGAGACAAATAATTCTTTTCATTTTATTATTTTGTGTATCTCTAAACAAGACATTCGTCATTCTTATTTTTTTATAAATCTTACCATGTACACAAAGAGAAAATGACAATAAAGTTACAGAAAGAGTTAGAATATGTGCCAATTTCAATAGAAATAAAATTTACACTTTTATAGATTGTGCCATAATTTTGGGCTGTGATATCCCAGTTATAAGTTATCATATTGACAAAATATGTTTATAGAGGATCAGTAGGGAAAGATCTTGGGAATTGAATTAAAATTGGGTTCATATTAGGGATATAATTTCTGTGTTACTTACTATTTTTTGTCACAGGATGCACATTTTTAGCAAGAAAATCTAATTACTAAACTGTGTCAGAAATATATACCTCACCTCTTAGTTTCACTATCTGCTGATAATTATTTCTCTTTGGAGGTTCAAAATGAGGTTGACAAATTATATTTGAAAAGTAAATACACGCCTACACTGGGGGTTGAACCCAGGACCTTTGACTCTCTATGTCAATGCTCTATCCAAGTGAGCTACTTAGGCCTCCAATCTAAACGTGTATTTTTCTCTTATATATAGTTAATTCCTAACCCCAAATGCTATGAGCCGTTGCTACAATTTTTGCAAATGGCAGCTTCTTTATTAAGAATACTTTTTATTGGTAATTAAACATTACTTATAAAGCCAGTAGTGCTTCTTTCAATGTTTATATTATTTGTTTTTAAACATCTTAATGATGGACAAATTAATTACCAATAAAAAGTCTTCTTAATAAAGAAGCTGCCATTTGCAAAAACTGTAGTAATGGCTCATAGTGTTTGAAGTTAGGGAATTAACTATATATATATATATATATATATATATATGAGAAAAATACGCGTTTAGATTGGAGGCCTAGGTTGTTCACTTGGATAGAGCATTGACATAGAGAGTCAAAGGTCCTGGGTTCAAACCCCAGTTTAGGCATATATTTTTCTTTTCAAATATAATTTGTCCATCATTAAAATGTTTAAAAATGAATAATATAAACATCAAAATGAGGTTGAGTTTCACTATAGTCAAATTGATGAATGTTGATGAAACCAGACAATGTGTTTATGTATAAATCAATAATAAAAATTTGAAGCAATGCTTACGAGTTATGACAAATTAAATCAGAAATTACACCTCACCTTTACGTTTATTTTATGGGTGAAATCTAGATTTCTAATTGAATTTATTATTTTAAAAGAATTCAATTTATTATAAAATTTTCATTTCTGGTTGAAGTTCAAACTTTATGGTTATTACCGTGTATCTCGGCAGATAAGACAATAGTTGAACCATAAAAAAAGCCCCCAAAATCCAGGGTCGTCTTATAGGACAGATACAAAAAAATTAGATTAAAATTTATATAAATTAAAACCATTATGAAATGAAAAAAAATAACTCGCCAATGTATTTAAAATCCTGTAAAATCCTCACGAACCGATCAGTTGACATGTGGGGGGGAACTGTTAGAGATTTAGTGAATCCCCATTAGTACAGCCTACTATCAAATCAGTCCTGAAAACATCCGGATGTTCAATTCTTTTGCAGTCTGTTTTGTGTAGTAAATAAACATGGACATTATTGCTTATATTGCGTCGTTTCTTTTAATTATTAATATAGTGTTATTATTACTATGCATGATGCAAAGGGCACTGTATAACATTAAATATGTGGATAGCTTATATCTTTGGATTTAATAGTAGCGTAACAAGAAATTTCTCACGCGGCAAATCTTCCTTATCATAACAATCTCCTTTCCCCTCTACCGCCTTCCATACGACAGGTCTCATCTCTCATGCTGGTACAACTTATCAAAAGTGTAACAGTGTTGCCGGTTGAATGAAAATAAAATGTATTTATTTATCATAATGAGGGTTTAAAATATTAACAATATATAACATAAAATTTATTTGTGAAAAATTACGAATACAGTAATTTTGTATACGCTATACAGTAAGATATAATCTAAATTCATAGGCCGTTGATAGTTTGGGGGTCGTCTTATAGGACAGATATATGCTAAAACTATAAAACTTTGACAAAAATCTATACCTCGTCTTATCTGAAGGTCGCCTTATCTGCCGAGATATACGGTAAGTCATCTATCATAGGAGATACAGATTTATATAGAAATTTTATATATAATCTTTGAGACATATTTCTGTCAGATATATTAATTTAATTTTTTTATTCTTAACAAATATCATATTATCTACATAATTATGTTTTTTATATTTAATTCACTTCATTATACGATACATTTTAAAGGTTTTTAGGAATGGTAGATTTCTGAAAATGAAATTTGCATATTGACTTGAAATTAATGACCAAGGCAAAAGACAAAAATAAAGATAACATCCTAAATGATCTTAGCAGTTTTTATTATGTAATGAAAATACAGAGGTGCCAATTTTGTGGTCATGTACTTTTTTGGTCTCAATATAATACAGTGGGAACTGCCTCAGGTACTGGTACCATTAAATTTATGAGTATTCTCCTATTTCTGTAGTTTAGTAGAATAACATAATTTTTCACAAATAGTTCTGCTCCAGCAGAAATTCAACTTTTTTCAAAATGTTACAAAATGATTGTGATCATAAATTGAATCACTTATATATTGACTTAGGCTTTCACGGCCGGAGTTATTATGAACATCTTGAAGAAGATTTCCGGGCTGTTGGCCGTGGTCTGACATTTCGCCAGAGACTGCGTCCAGCATCCTCAAGGGTTGTCTTGAGACTTGCAAATTTTGTTGACTGCCTGCCCTATTTATACAGTTTACTGCAATGTGTTCTCTGCATGGTCCATTCCATCGTAAATTATATCTGCTTTCTGATTGGTTAGTGATAGGGACATCCATTGCACCAATGAAGTTGCTGTTTGAAGGTCTAGTAGACTGTTCTTGTAGTGGCTTGGATCTGGCATTTTTTTAGAACCGGTATCCATACTTTGTTGACTTTTAATGATTCTTCTTTTCTATTAAAATTTTAATAGAAAAGAAGATTCATTATTAATAGAAAAGAAGAATCATTAAAAATCAACAAAATATGGATACCAGTTCTAAAAAAACACCAGATGCAAACTGCTACAAGAACAGTCTACTTCAAACAGCAACTTCATTGGTGCAATGGATATTCCTTCCGCTAACCAATCAGAGATTGAGATTGAGGGTCTTTCCACTTTTCAGCGGTTGCCCTTTTACCAGCCGGCTGCTGGCCCTTCACATCCACATGTGTCAATCACAGAGGTAGATGATCAACTGCCAGTGTAGGGGTAACATGTGGTTAGCATGTCGAGTCCCCCAGCCGTTATAGCTGGTTCCTCAACCTGGAGCCGCTACTTATTGTAGCTACCCAATTGCCTCACGATGCTGGGTGGGCACCGGTCCCATACTGGCCGAAATACCATGAGAAAATTGCTTCCCCCATGGAGACTCGAACCAGCGCAAGTCCCGTAGCTCTGCGCCAAGGCTTCCTACCTTAACCGCTCGGCTACGGCGCGGGACGCTAACCAATCAGAAGATAGATATTATTTATGAAGGAATGGACCGCGCAGAGAACACATTGCGGTGAATTGTATAAATAGGGCAGGCAGTCGACAAAATTGCCAGTCTCAAGGTAACCCTTGAGGATGCTGAACGCAGTCTCTGGCGAAACGTCGGGGAACTTCAAACCTCTAGACCACAGCCTACAGCCCAGAAATCTTCTTCAAGATCTTCATGAATCACTTATGTTTATCAAAGTCAACCCATATGCTTACTCGCTTTTTGAGTGAAAATTGTGAAAAATCTGACCAAAAAAAAAAAAAGGGAATTTAATACAAACAAAAGTTACCGACAATTTTTCTCTGATGCTAGCATTTGAGAGCTCTGGATACGATAAACTTGGGAGAAGGTTTTTTAATGGTTTTCCTTGGTTGTCAAGACAATATTGGGTATGAATTTAATTTTACCATTTATTAAAATATAATTCAGGGCTTGGAGTAAATCAATATTACCTTAAAATTTTAGATTCATTATTTTTTGGTGTTATCAGTTTTTTTTTTCAAAAACTAGTACAATTATTATATTATTTGGAGTCCT
The DNA here is from genome assembly GCA_030220185.1 of Diploptera punctata. Lineage (NCBI taxonomy): Eukaryota > Metazoa > Arthropoda > Insecta > Blattodea > Blaberidae > Diploptera > Diploptera punctata. Next base: position 2,510,718 of record JASPKZ010007833.1, read on the forward strand.
GTTTATCTTACCTCAATATTAATGTTGATTTGTTCTTGAACATGTTTTGATTGGATATCAATCATCTTCAGCATCTTGCCCAGACTGGTTGAATTTATGTTGTAAACCCTGGATATCGATGTCAACTCCCTCCTGTGGTTGGCCAGAGAACCTCCAAATGAGGTCACAAAAGTGTCCTGAAGATGATTGATATCCAATCGAAACATGTTCAAGAACAAATCAACATTAATATTGAAGTAAGATAAACAGACTCCAAATAATATGTAAATTAATGAGTCATTTTTTACATCTTACTTCATATCTTATGTTTTCTTTACACACGGGAACTAGTTTTCAAGAGAAAGATCTCTCTCATTTTCAACCGACATTATGACTACCGGATTTTCGTTGGAATCTCCATCAATAACGTTGCCATCTGGTATTGATTTGATGAACTTTGAGATGAGGCAATGTTATTGATGGAGATTCTAATGAAAATACAGTAGTCATAATGTTGGTTGAAAATGAGAGAGATCGTTCTCTTGAAAACTAGTTCCGTGTTTAAAGAAACATAAGATATGACACAAGATGTAAAAAATGACTCATTAATTTACGGATTAAGAACCTCATAATGTTATTTCTCATATTTAACTATGTCCAAATAATATAATTAAAAGAACCTCAAAATATACTTCGTAAAATAAAACATTAGTAAAATTATGTTCAGCAGCAATTTTAATATTTTAAAAATATTGTAAATTTAATGTTTTATGAATTTGAATTACCAATAAATTTAATATTTTTCAATGTAAGATAAACCGTGAGGATTCTTTGTGACATGCCAGTCTACACAAGTTAAAATAAAGAATAATCAATTGAGTTGGTGCTTACTTGATGAAAATCCATATTTATTAATTAAATAAAGAAACAAAAAATGCAAAAATTATTGTATTAGTATGTGAATAATTATATTTAAATTAATATTGGGAAGTAAACATCATGAGGTTATATCATTAATAGTGAGTGGAGAACATATTTTTAACGACTCACCTTATATAATTTCAAATTTCTTTGATATCGGCAGTTTCAGACAATATCTTGTCTCTCTTCCTTGGAAGCCATGACTGAAGAGGGACAAGATATTGTCTGAAACCGCCGGTATCAAAGAAATTTGAAATTATATGAGGCGAGTCGTTAAAAGTATGCTCTCCACTCACTATTAATGTGAATAATTACCTGACGAATACATATGTATGTGTGTGTGTGTGTGTGTGTGTGTGTGTATGTGTGTTGATGTGAAAATGCCTTAAAATTGAGCATAGAATATGTCATATTAACAATGGATGAAATATATTAGTCATTGTTCCAAAGAGAATGGTCAACTTATAAGAAACACAGTAACAAAAAAAAGAAGGTTGAGTATCTACACAATGCAATCTAACCTACCTAACTTAAGCTGATTATACACATTGGCAATTGGCTATAGTAGAACTGTAAATAAACATGTTGGCTAACATGTCAGTAGCAATCGCTTGTTTTCCTTTGCAAGATTCATAGACTTGACATGTTGCATAGAATAACTTAACCAAACTTTGAGGATTAGAAGAGTTAAAAAAATGTTTTTTAAAAGGAGGCCAGAAAAGATGAAACTGCAGAAAAAAATTAAACACATACCCTGGACAGAAAACAATAAAATAATGAATGAATTATGCTCATTTTTGCTATCTGTTATCTATTCTATGAATTGTAGCCAGGCTTCATTATTCAAAACTTCTTGAGTAAGGTACAAGAACCATAACCTTTCTAAAAAAATTAGACTGATTAAAAATAAATTTTGATATAGATCATAACATTATATATGCAACTGAAAATTTTATATTGCATTATTTAATTTTTACACAAGTTGTTAAAAGCAAAAATGCTCTATAATTTATAAACAATTTTGAAAACATATTTATTTCAATTTCATATTATGTGACTTTTTTAAGTTTCCTCTTAAGTTTTAACGTAGGAATAACATAAATAGGAGACAGTAAGTCATAAATTTGAGGCAGTTTTCCCATCATGTTTTTTCATGTACATAGAAGTTATTTTCATGTCTGAAATCTAGATGTTACATGTTGTGGAATGTTTGCCATATAGGCAAATAAATAAAAGTGACATGCCTACAAAACATGATCTGCATTTTCATTGTCATGCACCTCGCAGATATCCCATATTCCATTTGTTATTCATTGTAATGTACATTAATTTTGACCTGTGGCATTTGAATTCCTATCCACCCTGAATCATGATACAAGCTTGTCTAGTATTCAAAGACTTTAAGATAAATTAAAATGTTTCATACGTCCCCCATAACCAATCTTCTAACTAGATCACAATTTCAGACTATTGCAATCCCATCTTCATTACATCTTGACGACTGATGTTATGTTGATCGGAACAACCACTTCTTCTTCCCTCTGTTGGTGAACCGATAAACTTCCGGATCAGGTCAGAATCTACAGGAATTTCGAAGTTCATAAGTTTTTCTTTCTTGTTTTTCTGAATGTAGATTTTCCCCAAACCGTGAGTTCCTTTTTTTTTTCTATTTGTTTAATTAGACTAGCTTTTGATTCAATTGGATGTTTTTCAGACCAAGCATGAGCAGTACTGCTGACTTTTCCACTTCTCCATTTTTGACGTTTCTAAGATGTTCTTTCACCCTTGTTTTCAAATTTCAAATCCATTGAAACATCACAAGTTTCAAAAAATTTTCAAAAAGTTTAATATAAGATTGATACCGAAGAACGAATACAGTCTAAATAGCATAATTAAAATCAATAAAAATGAAAAAAAATTGAAGAAGAAAACAAATCAGGAATTTATCAGATCAAATGCAGGGATTGTGACAAAATTTACATAGGAAAAACAAAAAGAAATTTGAAAATAACGGTGAAAGAACATCTTAGAAACGTCAAAAGTGGTGAAGTGGAAAAGTCAGCAGTAGCGGTGGACTAGTGCTCCTTGCCTCTGGTCCCGAGGGTCGCGGGTTCAGACCCGGCCGGGATCTATGGATTTTTTTTTTAGGATGGAAAAATCCAAGGAGCAAGTCCTCCAGGAGGGACTTTAAGCTGTGGGTCCTGAGTCTGAATATTTTCAGGCTAGTAAAAAATCCTTAAGCTTGAATGAAAAGGCCTCTAAGCAAAATTTACCGAATTTTCCCGTCCTAGTACTACCTTGGTTTCCTAGATGTCAGTATGAGGCGGAACACTGACCATGGACCACTCAAATGACATGAATGACATGTATACGAAAACAAGTGTAACTAAATTAGTATGGTTCAAATTCTTCCCTGTAGGAGGAGAGCGCCTAAATCTCTGTTAAGGGAACATGGGCTTACAAGAAGAAAAAGAAAAACAAAAGGAACTCATGGTTTGGAAAAAAAATATACATTCAAAAAAACAAGAAAGAAAAACTTATGAACTTCGAAATTCCCGTGGATTCTGACCTGATCCAGAGTTTTATTGGTCCACCAACAGAGGAAAGAAGTGGTTATCCAATTGACATAACATCAGTCATCAAGATGTACTGAAGATGGGGCCGCCAATGCCCTGAAATCATGATCTACGTTATGAGGAGAGGTATGAAACATTTTAATTTATGTTAAATTAAATCTCATAGTGATTTATTCCTATAAAAGTTCAATTCAAAGAAATTGTTTTGGTTATTATACACCTCACCTCATATTTTGCTCCCACCTAGAATATATTTCAAAGGACATTTCCTCCATTTCCCGCCAAAAACCAACTTAATTTCTTTTATAAAATGCCTCCTAGTTTTAATGCCTACCAATTTTGAGATGAAAACTGTCGAGCATTATTAAATTAACATGACTCATTCCTAAGAAATCATTGTTTTTTTCAGCCCAGACATTTAGAAAGAATCGTTAAAATTATTGTTGAGTTCTATATTTTGACTCACCTCATATTTCTTGATTTTTATGCAGACTAGTTTCGTCACTTCTTTGCAACATTCACGATGTATTACAACTGTTGTCTTGGGGTTGTCCTTCCTGCAAGTTGATTTTTGTTCCCTCTGTTGACTGAAAAATGAACTTCCAAATAAATTTGTTTTCTCTTTCACCAGGAATTTCAAAATTCATGGTTTTCTTTTTATTCTTGCTGATGTAAATTTTCTCCCAAATTGTGAGTTCCTTAGATTTTTCTAACCGTTTTAGTAATTTGGCCTTAGTTTCAATTCTGTGTTTTTCTGACTATGCATGTGCAGATATTGCAGATTTTTCTATGTCTCCATTTTTTTTATCAAATTGGTTGTAAAGATTGTGAAAAAATATACTTAGGAAAAACAAAAAGGAATTTAAATACAAGATTGAAAGAACATCCTTAGAAATGTTAAAAATGGAGAAATAGAAAAATCTGCAATAGTTGCACATGCATGGTCAGAAAAATATGGAATTGAAACTAAGGCAAAATTACTAAAACAGTTTGAAAAATCTAAGGAAGTTACAATTTGAGAGGAAATTTACATCTGCAAGAATAATAAGAAATCCATGAATTTTAAAATTCCCGGTGAAAGAGTAAAAAAAAAAATTGATTTGGAAGTTCATTGGTCTGCCAGCAGAGGGAGCCAGATATCAACTTGCAGGAAGGACAACCGTGAGGCAACAGTTGTAATGCATCGACAATGTCACACAGAAGCGACAAAACTAGTCTGCATAAAATCTAGAAATATGAGATGAGTCAAAATATCCAACTCATTAATAATTAAAATAAACCTCATAGTGTTATTTCCTACATATATTTAATAAGCATTAAAAATATTATCAACCTGCAGGAAGAAGGCCAGAACATCCACTCAAAAGACTTTTGGATAGTGTTTCTCCTGAGGCCGAAACAGGTCAACAAATGGCCTAAATTCGTGAATGTACTATATTGATGATTTAAAAATATTCCAAAATTTGTCACCACTTACATATTTTGCTATCCAGTGATCACCAATAAACACTGGTCAACAATTCTTTTACTTGAAAATTGAATAGTAATTTGAGTGCAGTTCTTTATCTTCTTCTTCTTCCTTCCAAGTATTAGGCCAAGGCCTGTTACGATCCTATAGAAAATTTTCCCTCCAGCGTTTCATAGGACGGCCCAGTGATCTTCGTCCTCTTGGTATATAATTATAAATAGCTTTGGGGATCCGATTTGAACTCATTCTTTCAAGATGGTGTTTCCAATTTAGTTGGTACTGTTTAATATATTCCAAAATTGGCGTAGTCTTCAATTCTTTTAAGATATCGGTGTTCCTTTTCTGATCCCATCTGGTGTAACCCGCTGTTCTGCGCATGAATCTCATTTCACAAGCCGTTATTCTGCTTTCATGTTGTTTTCTTAGTGTCCATGCTTCACTACCATAGGTCAACACTGGTCTAGCCAAAGTGTTATATAAACGTAATCTGGTGTTTGTTTGTACAAGGATGGTTTGCAGTTCTTTATCCAGAAGTTAAATATGTTTTTAATCAAATTTAAAGTGGGAAGTAACACTATGAGGTATTATTAATTTATAAATGAGTTGGAGAAAATTTTTTATATCTCACCTCATAAAGTTGCTACGTTAAATGGTTTTGGAAAGAAGACAATAATAAATAAGTTAAAGAGGTTCAAACAACAAAGACTTAAAGAATACACCACTCTTCAACCTGATTCAAAATAAAGGAAATAATTCAAGAAAATCACTTAACATTCTGGAACATACAGAAAATTTAAAAAAGTATTTAACAAATTCAATATTACATTGGCATCAATTAACAAATTTAGTTTGTTTAGGTAGAATTTTTTATCACTCACCTCATACTATTCTTCTTATTTGACTATAAACTAGTTTCGGAACATAGTTTCTGTTCCATGCTCAGTATCGTCCCAACCGTTGTCTGTCGTCTTGAAGAGCCATCCTTCACTCCTTCCATTGGCAGACTGAAAAACCTCTAAACCAGGTCATTCTCACCGGGAATTTCAAAGAAAAGAAAAGAAGAAATTGATGAACTTCGAAATTCCTGGGGAGAATGACCTGGTTTTGAGGTTTTCAGTCAGCCAATGGAAGGAGCAAAGGGCGGCTCTTCAAGACGACAGAACAATGATCGTGACAATACTGAGGATGGAGCAGAAATTATGTTCCGAAACTAATTTATAGGCAAATAAGAACAACAGTATGAGGTGAGTGATAAAAATTCTATCTAAATGAATATACCTCATAGTGTAAATTCCTAAAATAAGTAAATTTAATTGGGATAATCTACCAATAACTAATAAAAAGATTAATGAGCCAGATAGTAAAATATCTGGAATTTATCAAATTATTGCAATGACTGCAAGAAAGTTTATATATGGTCCAAATAAAGGCCAGATCGAACTTGGAAAATCAAAACAAATAGTGAATTGAATTATATAATTCAAAATAAAAATATAATAAATCATAGGATTGGATGGTTTGGTCATCTGATAAGAATAGATCAACAGAGATTAGTTAAAAACTAATATAAATGGAAGGCTACAGGAACTAGAGCTGTTGATAGAATTAAGATGAGATGGCAGGACGATGTTTTGGTGGATTTGAAGAAGATGAGGGTGACAAACCTGAAATTGGCAGAAGATAGAAGAGTCTGCAGGAAGATTATTGAGAAGGCCAAAACGTTCAATTTTAAAGTTGTAGTGCCTTAAGATGATGACGATCCATGTTTGTAGGAATTGTGGTGAAAATTTAAAAGTAATATATAAAGTAAAAATTAAATGAATCGTCAATTCTTCTTACCTCATACTTCTATGTTTTTTAAACACAGCACTGCAGTATCAACGATCATCGTCACCATCCTCAGCTGTTTTCACGACTGTCAATTTTTTCTTTTGCCAGTAATTATCCAAACTGCCATCTTGTGTTCTTTTGAAGGAATTATTTTCTAAACTGCCATCTGGTGTTCTTTTGAATGAATCATTTTCTAAACTGCCATCTGTTGTATTTTTGAAGAACTTTGTAATCAAGCTCGGTTCGTCTAGAATCTCGGAAGTTCATGGTTCTAGTATGGTTTTTTTGAATATATATTTTTTCCCAAACTGTTAAATCCAAATGTTTGGATAGACGTTTCAAAAGTTTTGCTTCTTTTTCAATTCTATGATGCTCTAATAAACTATGTGCTGCTATAGCTGATTTTTCAATTTCTCCCTTCTTTATGTTTCTGAAGTGTTCTTTTTTACGAGTTTTCAAGTTCCTTTTTGTTTTTTCTATATTTATCCTGTTGTAATCTTTGCAATCAAGTTGATAAATACCAGATTTTTGTCTGGGGTGTTAACTTTATTATTAGTTAACAGAAGATTACCCAGGCTGAATTTGTTAATTGGAGCCAATGTTATATTAAATTTTCTGAACATTTTTTGAAACTTATTATGAACTTCAGGATGATAAGTAAATTTTTTGAATTTTACATCTTTCTTGGAATCATGTTGTAGGGTGGTGTATTCCTGTAACTTTTCTGTTGTTTAAAATTCTTTAATTTATTCTTTATTATGTCTTCATCAAAACCATTCATTTTAGTAACATTACAATATGATTATATTCATTATCAAAATCTTCTACATTAAGTGGAATATATAAAATGGTCGGCTGAAGTGGTGTATAAATTGAAAATAGACCACATTAATGCAATCTATCTGCCCAGCATGTAACACGAAGCACATAAAGTGGAATAAGTGGCATTAGAACATACACACAAGTTCCTGTATTTTCTGATCTTTCACTACAGAAATACCTTTAAAATTTCTAGCTTTGAAACAGATTCCTTGACATAGGCCTAAAAATGCTTAAGTGATATTCCAAATTTCCCTGAAAATATTTGTTTTAATATATTTATACAATATATCCATCCATCCTTAGTAATTCTGCCCGAGGGCAGGTCTTTCACTGCAATCATATCATTTTCATGCTATGCTTTGTACCTTTACTAGGGAATTGTAGGTGTGGTAGGATGGCTCTTCAAGACAACAGAACAATGGTCGTGATGATACTGAGGATGGAACAGAAACCATGTTCTGAAACTAGTTTATAGTTAAAGAAGAAGAATAATATGAGGTGAGTGATAAAAACTTTTACCTAAACTGATGTTATGTCAATTAGAAGAACTACTTCTTTTTAGTAGTTCTTCTGATTGACATAACATCAGTTGACAAGAAATTACTGAAGATGAAGCTGCCGAGGCTTTGAAACCGGTCTAGATAGAAGACTGGATATGACGTGAGGTATGAAGCATTATAATTTAATTTTAAATTAAACCTCATAGTGATTTTTCCCTATAAAAGTTCAAGGAAATTTAGTTTTATTCTTACGCACATTATATTAATCATCATCATCATCCGGTATCATGGCAGCTGCCGCCTTCTTCCGGAAACCAAATGCCATTCCTCTCTGTCCATCCATTGAACTTCCTCCAATCCTCTGATATTCATAGCTGCTTGTACCCCTTCTATCCAAGTTTTCTTTGGTCTTCCTCTCTTCCTCCTTTCCATTGGGATCCATTCCATAACAATTTTAGGCATTCTTTTGACATGGCCATACCACTGTAATATTTTCTTTTGTATAATGTCTATGATGTCTGTCTCCTCTGGTGCACCTATAATTTCCCTTATTTCTTTATTTCGTATTCTATCCATTCTAGATTTTCCAGCTGATCTTCTTAAAACATCCATTTCTGTACTTAAAATTCTTTTCATTTCCCTGGTAGGAATTTGCCAGACTTCAGCACCATATGTTAAAATGCTCTGAATTATGGTTTGATATATTTGTAATTTTCTATTTTTTGTAATATTTTTGCTCCACCAAACAGAGTTTAAAGCATTTATTGCTTGTTTTGTTTGTGCGATTCTATTTTTAATTTCCACTGTGTTATCGCCTGAATGGTCTAATTTTGTTCCTAAATAAGTGCATTCAATACTAGGTTTTAGCTCTTCTCTATTGTTGAAATTTATATTTTCCATTTCTTCTCCTATACACAGATATTTAGTTTTCTCAATGTTTATATAAAGTCCCCATTTTCAATATTCTTCTTTTAGTTTTTTAGCCATATATGCTATGTCATCGTGGTCTTATGCTATTAATACCTAGTCATCTTCAAAATTTAGTGAATATACATGTGTATTTTGGATTGGTATGCCCATTTTTTTACATTTTTTCCTCCAGTCTCTTAGTACTCTTTCAAGATCAATTTTGAATAGAGTTGGAGATAAACTGCAACCCTGCCTTAAACCTTTTGTAATAGTAAATCCCTCTGTTTTATGATTTCCAATTTTTATTTTCAAAATAGATCCATTGTATAATGCTTTTATAGCTTCTATTAATTTTTTGGTAATGTTAGAATGATGGTGGAAATAAAGTGAGTTTTCAAGGGGTTAGGAGTTAAGAAAACATTAATACTGTGAGGAAAATGATTAAAGAAGATTTTCATTTCACAATTTGTTTCATTGAAGGGATTCTAAATATTGGATGTACTGCACCGCAGATTTCATTATACACATACACTAAATATACATTCGGTCTTCATTCTCTGTACATAATACAAGTACACATCATCTGTGTAAAATGGTCTGCCAAAGTGGTACATAAATTGAAAAATAAACCACATAATGACTTTATTTTGAAAATACAATAGGAAGTAACATTATGAGGTTTTACTTAATAAATAAATTTGGTCTGTATAGATCTAAAAAGATCTTCTCCATAATGCATTCCCTAAAGCGTCTCAAAAATGTTTTTCCTACAGCTCTTAAAAGAATTTTAATCCAAACCTTAGTGATGCCACGTTTTGACTATTGTGATGTTCTACTAACTGACATAAGTGACAAATTTTGAAATTTTACATGTTTGTGATAAGGGTAAGAAGTTAGATCTTTTGGAGGCTGTAGAGATAAATAAATTGAAGAGTAGTAACAGACTGTTAAATTCTCAACTTGATTTGAATGAATCCCCTTTGTTAAATTAAAAAATTTTAATAAATATTGTTGTATTGTTGCTTAGATCAGTTGATATGTAATAACACAATTCATAATTTGTTAACATGTCTGAAGAAGGTACAGTGTACCGTAACAGCTATCACTGAATTATATAATAAATATGAAAATCAAATAAAACTACGTTTTATTTTTATTTAATTAATTATTATTATTGTTTCTTTTAGACATATGTTTCAAAGCACGTTTGCTCCATCTTCAGTTGGTATAGACTGATTTTTCCTGAGTTGTCGGCCCTGGATCTCGACTCCTGCTCCTTCTTTCTGTGGTCCAAAGAACTTGCTAATTAGGTTCCTCTCCTGGGAATTCTAAAATTCATAATTCACTCCTTGTTCTTCTGTATGTAGATTTTTCCCATAATCTCATACAGAAGAACAAGGAGAGAATTATGAATTTTGAAATTCCTGGGAGAGGAACCTAATTAGTAAGTTCTTTGGACCACAGCAAGAGGGAGGAGGAGTCGAGATGCAGGGCCGACAACTCGGGAAAAATCAGTCTGTACCAACTGAAGATGGAACAAACATGCTTTGAAACATATGTCTTAAAGAAACAACTATATGAGGTAAGAAGAATACAGACCAAACTTATTTAATACACATTAATGACATCTATCTATGTAGTGCAGATCCTGAAGCATGGAATGTGCAATGGAACATGTACACATATTTTTTCTTTCAAATGCCGCAGGTTGTCTTTCGACATTCCTGGTTTCTCTCCTGGCATGGCATACTTGTAACCCACTTCTGAGGTTGGGGCGCCTGAAAGGCGGGGTTACGTTGCCCCGATGATATGATGAGTGATGATGATGATAATGGTGCGCCAGAAGAGTCCCTAATCCTAAGCTTAACCTAAGATGTATATGAATGATGATGATTGTGATGGCCATATGATTTCGGGGACCGTTTTGGCCTTAAAGTTTTTCTGATATTTGTTTTACAGGTGAGGAAAAACCCTGATAAAAACCTCACCCAGAAAAACTGTCCCGACTGGGGATCGAACACGGGTCCGTTGCGTGACAAGGCAGCACGCTACCCCGAGACCACAGTGGTGGACAATTATAGTCCTAAATCAAAATGACAGCTATTTTATAATAAAATTTTAATATAAAATTAACAGTATTTTGATAGTTATGCATATAAACTTTTAATGAAAGTATTGGTGCAACAAATAGCTGATTCTAATTTAATTATTCATAACCAGAGACCGGAAATTTAGGCATAATAAATCCTTAAAATAGGCATAAAAGGCAATTAGATAAACTTACAAATGGAGATTTTCGACTCAATGTTGCAATTACTGATGGAAGCAAAGAAATCTTCTTCCCAATAGCCTTGGAAAGTGCATTTTTGTGTTTGATTGTACTATGTTACGATATAAAATATTTCTTTTCGTAGTTCACTGACTGCTTGCATATTTTGCATGTGAGTACGTACCGTCAATACAAAATACGTTGGATCCAAAAGTACTAACTTAACTTTGCATTTTACTGCGTAAAGGAACACTGAATTTCGGCATCTTGCTGCTAGCTACAATAACGTCGCAATGAAAACTGAAAGAAAAATTAAGTTAGACCCGCACTCATTGTTGCCTTTACAAATAAACACATGCAGTAATTCTTAAAAGAATTGAAGACTACACCTATTTTGGAATATATTAAACAGTACCAACTAAATTGGAAACACCATCTTGAAAGAACGAGTTCAAATTGGATCCCCAAAGCTGTTTATAATTATATACCAAGAGGATGAAGATCTCTTGGCCTAATACTTGGAAGGAAGAAGAAGAAGTAATTAAAATGCTTTCTGCTATTTATTTATTTTTTTCACGGCATTGTTGAGAAGAGAATAATTATGAACTGACTGAAAGACAATAATATACATTTGGTGAAGTCACATTCATTGTAATGGTTATAGAATAAATTAAAATGCATGTTGGCAATTTTTAATAGTAAATTGATAAACAATAGATAAATTATTAAATAAAGGCAACAAAAAGCATTTATTTCGTAAATTAGGCATTTATATTTAAAAAGGCATTGGCCACGGTGGACTAGTGGTTATGTTCCTTGCCTCTGGTCCCAAGAGTCGTGAGTTCAAACCTGGCCGGGGTTGATGGATTTTTTAGGGCAGAAAAATCCAAGGAGCAAGTCCTCCGGGAGGGACTTTAAGCCGTGGATCCCGAGTCTGAAGATTTTCAGGCTCATAAAAGATCCTTAAGCCTGAATGAAAAGGCCTCTAAGCAAAATTTACCGAATTTTCCCGTCCTAGTACTACCTTGGTTTCCTTAGATGTTAGTATGAGGCGAAACACTGACCATGGACCACTCAAATGACATCTATATGAAAACAAGTGTAACTAAATTAGTATGGTTCAAATTCTTCTGTGTAGGGGGAGAGCGCCTAAATCTCTGTTAAGGGAAAAACATGGGCTTACAACAATTTCAAAAGGCAGAAAAAGGTAACATAAAACTGTGGCATTTCAATCACCAAAGTATAATTTATACAGATTCACTTTCAAATTGAAGATAGATTTAACACATTTAAAAGGGCATTCTGCCAAAGTTTTGGTCTCTGTTCATAACCATCATTATGGTTGATCACCCTATTACAAAAATGTTATTTTCTATAAAATTCATAATACATGAAAGAAGTCTTCTTATTTCTGTAAAATAATAAAAACTATAGCTATAATATAATGGGCCAAAAAGAGATGAATACATGTGAATGGAGAAAACTACATAATAGTGAGCTATAAGGTATGTATAGGAAACCAGATATTATAACAGTTAAGTCTCGTAAACTGATGGGTAGGACATATGGCACGAATGGGGAATGAAAGAGGTGAATGCTAAATATTGGGATGTTTTCATTATTTCATAAGAATTATTGTCTGTAGTTGCTACCATAATCTGCTGTAGTTTCATTTCCATGCATTAACATTTTTTTTTACTTTTACTTCTTCTTCTTCTTTCTTCCAAGTATTAGGCCAAGGCCTGTTACGATCCTATAGAAAATTTTCCCTCCAGCATTTCATAGGACGGCCCAGTGATCTTCGTCCTCTTGGTATATAATTATAAACAGCTTTGGGGATCCGATTTGAACTCATTCTTTCAAGATGGTGTTTCCAATTTAGTTGGTACTGTTTAATATATTCCAAAATTGGCGTAGTCTTCAATTCTTTTAAGATATTGGTGTTCCTTTTCCGATCCCATCTGGTGTAACCCGCTGTTCTGCGCATGAATCTCATTTCACAAGCCGTTATTCTGCTTTCCACTTCCAAAAAAAAGTATTCTTAATTGTTTTTGTGTCAGTGATCTAATGTATCTTTGACATTTGCTATTCTGTTTTGTTGCAGGGATTGTCATGGCACAAAATGTGTGTCCTCAGCTGTTTCACGGGGGAAGAGGAAACCGAAGATTCTGCTTATATTAAGTGTTCTGTGTTTCTTCAAGTCACAATGGAGTGTGCCATAAACTCTGCAAAATGTGATTGTATATACAATTTTGAATGTTAAAAAGTGTAAGATTTAGGCCCATCTACCAGAAAACTTTTATTTATTTATTTCCAATATTTGGAGTTTAAGTAATATTGCTCCTTGTACAAGTATTAAATGTAAGGAGATTTTTCTAGGAATATAAAAACAAAAGCAGCTTTTATTGTATTTGTCTATAAATTTGCATATCACATCAGCAACAATGCAAATTGGTAATTTTACAGAAAAAGACTTTAAATATAAATCCATATTATATTGATACACTGTAAAATTCAAAATATTAAATTGATTGATTTTTAATGGGACTGATTATTACAATTTGTTGTGATCTAAATAAAAACTTGGCTACTCTTTACAACCTGTGACGCGAATTTTTTAATTCCCTCATAAACTCCTGTCAAATTTTATTCTTAAGATTACTTATTTTAGGAATTCACACAATGAGGTATATTCATTTAGGTAGAATATTATATCACTCAGCTCATATTATTCTTCTTATTTAACTATAAACTATTTTCAGAACATAGTTTCTGTTCCATCCTCAGTATCGTCACGACCGTTGTTATGTTGTCTTGAAGAGCTGTCCTTCGCTCCTTCCATTGGCTGACTGAAAAACCTCAAAACCAGATCATGACCTGGTTTTTCAGTCAGCCAATGGAAGGAGTGAAGGACAGCTCTTCAAGACGACATAACAACGGTCGTGACGATACTGAGGATGGAACAGAAACTAAGTTCTGAAACTAGTTTATAGTTAAATAAGAATAATATGAGGTGAGTGATAAAATAGTTTACCTAAATTTATTCTTAAGGTTCCATTTTTTAAATTATTTCCCACCATTTACAATGATTTTTACATTTTTTAAATGATTGTTTCAATATATTTTTCTATGATATTTAACTACATAAATAGCACGAAGATGTGGCAGCCATATTGAATTTAACAAATATTCTAAGAAAAAACAAAGTTTGTTCAGTGTAGCCAATATAGAGTATGTACTAATTAACTGTATACATCTATCTATAGTAATTCTGCCCAAGGGCAGGTCTTTCACTGCAATTATAGCATTTCCATGCTATGCATTGCAGCTTTACTAGGGAATTATAGGTGTGATAACTTCCCGTTGCTTTCCACACCTGTGAAGGACGATGATGATGATGTTGATGGCTGGATGATATTTGGGGACCGTTGGGCCCTAAGCTTCCTGACATTTGTCTTACAGGTGAGGAAAAACGCCAAAAAAAAAAACTCAACCAGGAGCCTGTCCTGACTGGGAATCGAATCCGGGTCCATTGTGTGACAAGGCAGCACGCTACCTCGAGACCACAGCGGTGGACAACTGTACACACATACTTCAGAATTTCAGAACTCACTTTATATTTATGGACGTTGCATTCTTTCAAAGGTTAGAGTACTTAATTGCATTAGCTTAACTTTTCGGTTTGTTAAATATTGTGTATATTGAGTCTGTAATCACTGACGATGGGGCTCAGAAGGCTTGAAACATATTTAGGTATAATTTTTTATCACTCACCTCATATTGTTCTTCTTATTTGACTATAAACTAGTTTCGGAACATAGTTTCTGTTGCATCCCCAGTATCATCACGACCGTTGTTCTGTCATCTTAAAGAGCCGTCCTTCACTTTCCATTGGCAGACTGAAAAACCTCAAAACCAGGTCATTCTCCCCGGGAGGTTTTTCAGTCTGCCAATGGAAGGAGTGAAGGATGGCTCTTCAAGACGACATAACAACGGTCGCGACGATACTGAGGATGGAACAGAGACTATGTTCCAAAACTAGTTCATAGTCAAATAAGAACAACAATATGAGGTGAGCGATAAAAAAATTCTACCTAAATGAATATACCTCATAGTGTGAATTCTAAAATAAGTAAGTAAGTAGCTTGAAACATAATGTTTGACAAAAACAACCATAAGAGCTATGAATGTACAGACAAAATGTCTTAATTATCGTGTATATGTTGGCTGTATCCCATGATTCCATAGTGTAAACCGCTTCACATTTGTTGGTGGTGCGCATGGTGTATGATTCGAACTTAGAAACATTTTTCACGTCACATGTTGTAAAGAATCCCCAAAAAAACTTTTATAAATGTTTACATAAGCAGCCTCGCTAACAGCAGATGAAAAATAGCAGAATTTCACAATGTTATTGATTACAAAATTCATCATATTAACTTGAATATGAGAAGAATCAAATGAATCGTGAATTCTTCTTACCTCATACTTCTATGTTTTTTTTAAACACAGCACCGCAGTATCGGCGACCATCTTCATCGTCGTCAGCTGTTTTTACAACTGTCAATTTTTTTTTTGCCGGTAATTATCCAAACTGCCATCTAGTGTTCTTTTGAAGGAAAAGATATATTTGGGAAAAGATATATATTCAAAAAAACAATACTGGAACCATGAACTTCAAGATTCTGGACGAACCAAGCTTGATTGCAAAGTTCTTCAGAAATACAACAGATGGCAGTTTAGAAAATGACTCCTTCAAAAGAACACCAGATGGCAGTTTGGATTATTACCGGCAAAAAAAAATTGACAGTCGTGAAAACAGCTGACGATGGTGACGATGGTCGCCAATACTGCGGTGCTGTGTTTAAAAAAACATGTAAGTATGAGGTAAGAAGAATTCACAATTCATTTGACTCTTATCAATAAAACCTCATAATGTTAAAAATTCCCAAATTTATTATATTAAATTGAATATGAGACTTTTAATTTAAAAATTACTTTTGAGATTTGTTTTCAATTTTTCTTTTATAAAATTAAGAGTAATCATGGTAAACATATTAAATAATTACTATGGTTGCAGAATATAAAAAAAAATGTTATTTTTGTTACATTTAGTGACTCACTGCAATTAAAGCTGTATCCCAGCCCTAGATTCTAAGGAAAATAATAAAATAAAATTCTTTTGGTTATTGTGAAAAATAAAAGGTGTTCAACTATTCTCGCTTTCCTAGTTTTTTTTATGAATTATGTCAATTTTCAATGGACATAGTATGTTATTACATTTTCAAAATGGCTACCTCATTTATAATTCTACATATTTAAATTTTAAGGTAATTAAATTTAATCTTAAAAAAATAACACACTAACTTTTTTTTTTGTTATATATTCTAGTGTAATATATTAGGTTGTAAGATTAAATTTAAATGTTTCATACCTCACCTCATATCCAGTCTTCTAACTAGACTGGTTTCGAAGCCTGGGCGGCTTCATCTTCAGTAATTTCTTGTCAACTGATGTTATGTCAATCAAAAGAACTGCTTCTTCCTCCCTCTGTTGGTGGACCAAAGTATAAAAGTTCAATATAAGAGATGACTCAAGTTTGAATAGGAAATATAAAAATTGCCTATGTTTAACATTCCACCAACAGAGGGATGAAAAAGCAGTTCTTCTGATTGGTATAACATTAGTCAACAAGAAATTACTGAAGATGGAGCTGCCCAGACTTTGAAACCGGCCTAGTTAGAAGACTGAATATGAGGTGAGGAATGAAACATTTCAATTTAATCTTAAATTAAACCTCATAATGATTTTTTCCTATAAAAGTTCAATATTAGGTTGTTTTTTAGTTAGGTTTTAATATTGTTTAGTCTTAAACATAAGAAGGTAATAATTTTTTTAAAGATGTGATACAGGATTTGTTGAATGAAAAGAACTAAAAAGAAATCTAGGAGGAACCATTTAGCAATATCTTTTTGGTAATAACATTTCATTTTGCACTTCTACAAGAGTAAAAGATGAAAGTGAACACTGAAGACAATTTTAAATTTGTATAATAAATATTTAATTTTAGGAAGTTATATTTTTGAGGTTATTTTAATTATATTATTTTTGGTCTGGACATCTTACCTCAATATTAATGTCTGGGAAAGCTGAAGATAAAACAGAATTGTTTTGAAACATGTTCAAGAACAAATCAACATTAATATTGAGGTAAGATGTCCAGACCAAAAATAATATAATTGTATAATAAAGTTGGGAATTTTTACATTATGAAGTTTTCTTAATAAGAATCAAATGAATCATGAATTCTTCTTATCTCATACATTTATGTTTTTATAACACAAATTGCAGTATCGGAAAAAAAATCTTTTCCATCCTCAGCTGTTTTCAAGACTGTCAATTTTTTTCTTTTGCCAGTAATTTTCCATCTTGAAAACAGCTGAGGATGAAAAAGATGTTTTTTCCAATACTGCAGTTCTGTGTTAAAAAACATAGATGTATGAGGTAAGAAGAATTCACGATTCATTTGATTCTTATTGAAGACTATACTTTTTAATTTTTACTCGTAATAATTTGATTAAATTCTATAGAATCTATTAGCAGAACTAGTGACTAAATAAATTTTAATGTATGGATAGAATACAAATATGAATCAGAAATTTCACACTTCACCTCTTAAATTAAGATCCTCACATCTGAACATGTTTTGGAAATCATCATCCAGACTCTCAATAAATTTTGAGAATGGGGATTAGATTAGATTAGATTAGATTTATTTAGCCTGGTGGAGTTAAGGCCATGTGGCCTTCTCTTCCACTCACCAGGACAAACATATATTACATCAGAATATAACAATCTTAATTAACTCTAATATTAATCACTAAGTAAAATTTGATCAAAAGATAATATCTAATATACGTATTACGATCTATAATACCAGTTAATATTAGTTAAAATTAAGACTAAAAGTAATAATAGAATGTATATAAGCAAGGCATATTAAATTGTCCCTGTCTAGTGTATATAAAAAACAGGAAAATAATGAGATATAGAAAAGTAATTTTACGATTATACAATATTTAAAACAAAACAAATAAACATATTTCTTATTCTTAATATTATTTTCATAAATAATTAAATATATTAATATTGCTAAAAGAATACTATCAGTGAGGTGTATAAGTTAATTTGTTATTAAATAATTCTTTAGTTTGTTTTTGAATTTGAAAGATGTTATAGTTTGACAGTCTCTGACATAGGGCGGAAGGGAATACCATGTTTTGGTAAGTGACACCGTAAAAGATAATGAATAATATACAGTGTGATGAGGCGGGATATAAAGGACAATGTGCTGATGGGATCGAGTGTCAAGATTATGTGTGTCGGATAGTCTGATGAAGCGGCGTGATAAATAATTAGGCGATGATGTGTGAAGTATTTTATAGAAGGGATAGGGAATGGACAGTTCTACGATCTCTTAGACAAAACCACGATAATTGTTCCAGGGACGGTGTAACATGGTCAAATTTGCGAATACCACAAATAAAACGTGCGCAAGAATTATGAACACGTTGAAGTCTTTGAGTGGGAATAATATTTAAGTCTGTAAAAAAAAGAGTGTCACAATAATCAAAATGGGGCATTGCAAGTGTTTCTACTAACATTTTCCTAAGGGCAAATGGCAAACAATTTCGTACACGATTTAATGAATGTATTATTGAGAAGACTGTTTGCATGATTGGTTTATTTGTGTATTCCAATTTAAGTTTTTGTCAATAAATACTCCTAGAATTTTTACTGTCTCACTATAAGGGGATTTGAACTCCATTTAGTGACACATGCGAAACTGTGCTTAGGTTAATTGTAGATAATAGTCTCTGGTGACCCATAATGATTGATTGTGACTTTCTAGGATTTAATTGCAGTCCATATTTAACTGTCCAAGTCATTAGTGAGTCAAGATCCTCGTTAATTTTGGCAACAGCGTCATTTAGTGAATATTTGTCTGTGTGGATGTTGGTCTTCGAAACATGTCCAGGTGATAAGATCTTATTTTATCATATGAGGTGTAAAATTTCCAATTCATATTTTTGCCATATAATAATTAAATATAGGAATGACTGGAAAGAAAATATTGATAGAATGCCAGAAGAAAGATTTCCAAACTTATTGCTAAGTTATAAACCGCATGGAAGGAGAAATGTTGGACGCCCACACAGAAGATGGTCTGAACAATTTTAACAATTCTAACTTTCATGAAACCAGAACGAGCCAACAGGCTTAATCTCTGGATGATGATGATGATGATATTTTTGCCATTATTATTTATAAATTATATTATGAAGGTAATAGTTAACATTAATTATTACCATGATTGCTTTTAAATTCATAAAGAAATACCCTTTTGTAACAATTAAATTGAATAAAATATTTTTAATTCATTGGAGAACATTTTTTGACAACTCACCTCATTAATTTAATGTTTTTCACGATACTATAGTTTTAGACGATCTCACATTCATTATCAGTCGGAGTTATGGCTGAAGATGGACCGTGAGTTCATCTGAAACTATAGTATAGTGAAAAACATGAAATTGATGAGGTTAGTTGTCAAAAAATGTTCTCCGATGAATTTCAATAATTATACCTCATAACGTTTACTTCCCAACATTAATTGTATAAAATATGTTTCAAAAATTAGGGACTTAAAAGAATCTTGTATTCATATAAAACAGTAATTTCATTTCATTTGGGTATATAAACATGCGTCCCGCGCCATAGCCGAGTGATTAAGGCAAAAAGCCTTGGTGCAGAGCTATGGGACTTGTGCTGGTTCGAGTGTCCACGGGGGAACAAAATTTTCTCATGGGATTTCTGCCAGTATGGGACTGGTGCCCACCCAGCATCGTGAGGAATTTGGGTAGCTACAATAAGTAGCAGCTCCTGGTTGAGAAAACTAGCTATAACGGCTGGGGAGTCCGACATGCTGACCACATGTCACTCCTATACTGGCAGGATGATCATCTACCTCCATGATTAACATACGTAGATGTGAGGCCAGCAACCGGCTGGTAAGGCAAGGGCCTTCTAGGCCTGTCGCGCCATGGAGGAATATAAACATGCAAAATTACTTAATAGTAAGTTAAAATGAATTATGAATAAAAATGCTGTTCATGTTTTATATCGCACCTTGGGGAAAAGACGGCACAATTGTAAAAAGTTTAGCTCCGAGTTATCCGCAATTAAAGTTTTAAAGAAAATATAGTAAATTCAATTTTTTATATGAACACAATTTTATCCTGTGTCCATTTTCTTGCACATGACTTGTGGTCATGAAGAAATAAATTTGTAACCATTTTTTGTAACAGATAGAAGTCCGTCCGATTGAGGGTCTTTCCACTTTTCAGCGGTTGCCCTTTTACCAGCCGGCTGCTGGCCCTTCACATCCACATGTGTCAATCACAGAGGTAGATGATCAACAGCCAGTGTAGGGGTGACATGTGGTTAGCATGTTGAGTCCCCCAGCCGTTATAGCTGGTTCCTCAACCTGGAGCCGCTACTTATTGTAGCTACCCAATTGCCTCACGATGCTGGGTGGGCACCGGTCCCATACTGGCCGAAATACCATGAGAAAATTTCTTCCCCCATGGAGACTCGAATCAGCACAAGTCCTGTAGCTCTGCGCCAAGGCTTCCTACCTTAACCGCTCAGCTATGGCGCCGCTCACACATGGTTAGAATGACATCAAATCGAAAGAGAGGTAAAATTAATAAAACAAATAGAAATACCTGAAGAGCTCAAGGTTTGAGAAAAAAATCTACATTAAAAAAAAGATGAAAAGGATAAATTAATGAATTTTGAAATTTCCTGAGGAAAGTGATTTGTTTTGGAGGTTCTTCAGTCTACAAACAGAGGGAGCAGGAGGTGGCTTTTCAAGACAACATAACAATGATTGTTAAATTACTGAGGATGGAACCTAATAAAGTCTCAAAACCAGTCTAATAAGAAGAAGGATATGAGATGATACAATTTTTCTTAATAGTCTTAACTCAATTTATGACATTTTTACACTTGTGAACCTCTTGTACCCAAGGTGCAATTAGGAAGTTATTTTTTTAAATTTGTTAAAAACCTTAATATTTGCTCTAAATAAGGCTGATTTCAGATTAGTTACTTCACTATTGAAAATAAACTTTTTTTCTCCTTCTCTTTTTTTGTGGTTTTATCTTTTGGCAGTTTTTACTTAATCATAATATATGGGCAGATTATCAGATGCTGATGTGTAAAAATGAACATTTATAACCTTGTGAATAAAAGATGTTTGTTTAAAAGTTGTAAAATTTAACAAATCTTGTAAACACGTTGATTGTTATTTGTAAATCTTATTATTGAAAATATCTTATATCAATGAACTGAAACCTTTGAAACTGTATAATAATTAAATAAAATACTTTGCTTTGTTATTCTTGAACATAATGTGTAAATTAAGAGCAAATGTTATAAGAAAAGACATTTCACAGTCCACAGCTGGAATACAATTTACTTATAACAATTTGAGGTCAGTATTTATTTGTTTCGTAAATGAATGAGTCGTTTTTTACATCTTACCTCATATTTTATGTTTCTTTAAACATGGGAACTAGTTTTCAAGAGAAAACATCTCTCTCATTTTGAACCGACATTATGACTACCGGATTTTTGTTGGAATCTCCATCAATAGCGTTGCCATCTGGTGTTGATTTGATGAACTTCGAGATGAGATCACATTCATCAGGAATCTCGAAATTCATGGATCTAAATTTGTTCTTTTGAATATATATCTTCTCCCAAATTGTCAATTCTAAAGGTCTTTCCAAATGTTTTAAAAGTTGGGCTTCTTTTTCAATTCTATGATTCTCTAATAAACTATGTGCTGCAATAACTGGTTTTTCAATTTCACCATTTTTAATATTTCTAAAGTGTTCCTTAGTGTGAGTGTCCAAATTCCTTTTTGGTTTTCCTATGTATACTTTATTGCAGTCCTTACAATTAATTTGATAAATTCCAGATTTTTTGCTATCTGTGGTGTTCAATTTCTTATCAGTTATTAATAGATTACCAAGGCTAAATTTATTTATCGGTGCCAATGTAATATTGAATTTCTTGAAAATTTTTTGAAATTTGTTATGTATTTCAGGATGATAAGTAATTTTCTTAAATTGTTTCCCTTTCTTTGAATCAGATTGCAGGATAGTGTATTCTTTTAATCTTTTTTGTTGTCAGAATTGGGAAAAAACTTTAGAATTGACAATTTGGGAGAAGATATATATTCAGAAGAACAAATTTAGATCCATGAATTTCGAGATTGCTGATAAACGTGACCTCATGTCAAAGTTCATCAAATCAACACCAGATGGCAACGCTATTGATGGAGATTCCAACGAAAATCCGGTAGTCATAATGTCGGTTGAAAATGAGAGAGATGTTTTCTCTTGAAAACTAGTTCCCGTGTTTAAAGAAACATAAAATATGAGGTAAGATGTAAAAAATGACTCATTAATTTACGAATTAAGAACCTCATAATGTTATTTCCCATATTTAACTATGAATTTATTTGTTTATTTATTTAATAAGATGTTAATTATATAACTTCAACGGTGCTTTAACATGAATTTCAAAAGTATTTATTTAAGTTTGTAAAAAAAGTAGCAACAAATGCTGAAAATGGACCAATGTAATAATTTATAAGCAGCTATAAAGTGTTAATTGTGGAAGTAGGAATGATATGTTGTATGTTTCAAATTAATTTCCTTTGTGAGTGATATTCCATCTCTAGAACAATGTAGCAGATGGAATTTTTAAACTCAGCAAAAAGACATAGAGTTAACTCTTCATTTATAGAGAGCAGATTGACCAATTTGCAGTTGCTTTCATATAAATTAAGAAGAATACTTCCTATTGTAATTTCACATTAAGTATTGCTTTATAGGGATCAGAGGTAGACTGCTCTATTAAATGGAGAAAATGGCATGGTTCCATTATGCTGGTGATAGAATGAGACATTTATGTGTAATGTAATGCTCGTATGAATGTTACATTGAATTTGTTACAAAATATTCACATATGCTCCATTTTTAATATCATTTTGTTCGACTAATAAGGCTGCTTTCATAGTTATGACTAAACTTTACAACCTGTGACGTGACTTTTTTAATTCCTTCATAAACCCAGTCAAATTTTATTCTTAGGGTTTCATTTTCCAAATTATTTCCCACCATTATTATTATTTCAATATATTTTTCTTCTTCTTCTTCTTCCTTCCAAGTATTAGGCCAAGGCCTGTTACGATCCTATAGAAAATTTTCCCTCCAGCGTTTGAGGGAAATTCTCGTATAAGACTTGAAAGCATAATAATAGTCCCTTCGATTGGTTGCTGGCCAAAGGAAGGCAAAGACCAGTGATGGGGCTGCCATCTTATAGCCTCTGGTCAGGCTTTTCTGGAGAAGAAAAGAAAATAAAGGAAAGAAGAAATGGAAGAAAGGAAAGACTCCCTAGCCCTCAGATGCCCTAATAGCGTTGGCGTCAAAAAAAAAAAACAAGAGTTAACCAAGAGAGGTTAGATAGTAAAGTTAAAAGAGTGCAAAACACAAGTAAGTGGAAGAAATGTTTTGCACAGCTTGGGCACCTTGTGGTCGCCATCCACATATCCCCTAGATGAGGACCCCTTATGATATTTAACTACATACATAGCATGAAGACGTGACAGCCATATTGATTTTAATGAATATTCTATGCAACAACAAAGAACGTGTTCCAGTGCAGCCAACATAGAGTATGTACTAATTAACTGTAAACTTATACTTAAGAATTTCAGAACTTATTATTTATTTTTTGGGCATTGCATAAATTGCATTAGATTAGCTTTTAGGTTGGTCTTTCACAGGTTAGAGTATTTAAATTGCATTAGGTTAGCTTTTAGGTTTCTTAAATATCATGTACATGTTGGCTGCATCCTGTGATTCCATAGTGTAAACCGCTTCGTGTTTGTTGGCGCGTGCGCATTGATGTGTAATTGGAACTTAGAAAAATTTTTCGCATCACATGTTGTAAAAGTACAGGGTGTCCACAATGAGAATCCCTCATTTCAAACAAACATAACACAAAGTAAATGTTGTGTACTATAATTACTATACATGAAAATGATAAGTAATTCATTAAGTTTTAATATAAGTTTTAATTTTGTGATTGTGACAAACTCTAGTTCAGTGCACTTGGACATGTGCGCCTCGGATGGCGCGAAGAATATCCAACCTATAGTCAATTTCACGCCATGTATTAAACAGCATGTCTTCTGTCACAGCGTTTATAACATCTTTAATGCGTTGTTTTAAGTCCAGTACATCGTTCATTTTTGTGGCGTACACTCTATCTTTGACGTACCCCCACAAGAAGAAATCTAGTGGGGTAATGTCGGGGGAACGCAGAGGCCAAGGAATAGGACCACTATGGCCTATCCAACGACCTGGAAATGTGTCTTTTAAGAACTGTCGACCGTTTCATACCAAGTTCTCTCGCTGCTTGTCTTATCGACTTCCGTGGACTCCTTTCGAATGACCTCTGCACATTTTCTACTGTCTCTTCCTGGATTCTGGGTTTACTACCACCGTGTCCTTTTGAAACATTGTCGGTCGCCAAAAATGGTTTACACCAACTCCTTATATTCTTGGGTGACGGAGGATCTTTATTCTAAACACGACGAATGTTTCGTTGCACTTGAATAATGGATTTCATTTCAGCATACCACCAGACAACCTGGGCACGCTGGTTTGGAATCTCCATTTTAGAAACAATCATTTGTTGCAGTGCCACTACGGATATTGTGCGTACTACAACATTACCACATAAACTTTTTGAGTTGCCGTTTCTGCTCTTTCAGGATTTACAGTTTTACAACCTTTAATAAGAAAATTACAGACCTTTAAAATGAGGAAATCGCACTGTGGACAGACTGTATTTCCATAATTACACATAATGTTGTGAAAGGAAAAAGAAGGCAATAAGAGTAAAAGATGGTGGTAAAAACAACAGAGTAATGATCAAAAGAAATATGCAAAATATTATAATGATTGACTTAAAAAATTGATATATAAATTCCCAGTACAGAAAGTTTATCCAAATAACATTAAATAATTTTGAATAATTATTAATTGATTTTGATATTATTGCTCTAAATAATATCAGTTAACACACACTACAAAACAGTAATCGAAGTAAAAGGACAGCAAACAGAAGAAATAACACTCACAAAGGGCATCAGGCAAGGTGACTCTTTAAGTCCATTCTTATTTAATATGGTTGGTTGGTTGGTATCTAATGTCGAGCACTTGATAATGAAATCATTCGCTCTCTTGCACTCCAATATTTAGCAGAAAGGCTGGTCTCTTCTACAAAAGCTGGACAACAGAGGAGATGGTTTCTTTCCATATCTTCATTTAAATTGCAAAAAGGGCATTTAGGCGAATCTGTTATGCCAATTCTGTGTAGGTGTTTATTCAGGCAGTCATGTCCTGTTAGCAGTCTGAATGTTGCTACTGCAGATTTTCTTTGTAATGTAGTAATGTCATAAGCTTGTAGATTTTCCCATTCCTTTCCAGATGTTTTGGTGGTGTATTCTTCTGTAAGTTTATTGATGTATTTATTTGAGATAATTCTTTTGATAGAGTGAAAGGAAACTGGAGTAGAAGTTGGGTTTGAAACAATTTTGCTACCCTTCTTGGCTAGAAAATCGGCTATTTCATTGCCTGTCACTCCACAATGGGCCAGAATCCATTGAAGTACAACTTTTTTATGTAGACAGGATAACTGTTTTATCATTTTGTGACATTCGATAATTTTGATGCTTTTGGGTGTTGTGTCTCGTGTTATAGCGAGAATGGCTGCTTTGGAGTCACATAGAATTACAACTTTTGTAAATTTTTGGATGTGATATAAAAGATTTTGTAAACTTAAGAAAATTGCTAGAATTTCACCATCAAAGTTTGTTGAATTTGTGTTTATTCTTATTTAATATCATAATGGATAAAATGATTGAAAACATACCACCACATTTGGGTTATAAAATAGGAAACACTAGATTTCACTTAACATGTTACACAGATTATGTCCTTCTGCTTTCAGAATCTGAAGATAATTTACAAAGATCTTTACATCAATTTAATATAAATGCCAGAAAATACAAAATGGAAATTAACACGAATAAGACATAATGCTTAACAAATCAAAAGAACCAGTAAGATGCAAATTAGAAGTGGAAAGAAAAATTACAGAACAAGTATAAGAATTTAATTATTTAGATGTATTAATAACAAACACTAAAAATTTAATAAAAGAAGTAAAGAAACAAGCTGATAAAGCAGCACAAATATCAGTATATATGAAAGATTTCATTTGGCGCAACAAACATATGTCAATAGAAAGTAAAACCCGCATATACAAAACGATATTTCGACCAGTTATCGTATATAGAGCAGAAACTAGGGCTGATACAATAAAAAATAAACAAATAATAAGCACATGTGAAATGAAGATCTTAAGAACTATTCAGGGGAAAACATTATTTGATAAGATGCACAACACAAAAATTAGGGACAAATGTCCTTTTCAAGACATAACCAAATTTATTATAGATAGACAAAAATATGGAAGGGTCATATAGAAAGATTGGAAGAAAACAGTCTTGCAAGAAGAGCTAAAGGAGATAGACCAATGGATGGGAGAAGAACAAGAGGAAGACCAGCCAAGAGATGGATAGACAGTGAATGCACATCCAATATGTCTTCCTCCAAGGAGTGATTTTGGAAACAAACAGGATGAAAATCCTACAAATTATGTTTAAGAAGAAGAAGAAGAATTATTAACTGGATTTTTATGTAACCTATCTCAATACGAAACTGAGAATTTAATACAACTTTCTCTGAATTTTGATGCAAATTTTGTATATCCAATTATATTTTATCACATAGTTGTTATAAGGGAAAATTGCATGGAACAGTTAAACAGAATATTTATACACATGTGTTTGGAAAACTCGTAATAATAAAGTATTTTATCAAAATTAGCCATGGGAGTAATATATGCAGTAATGAAACCTTTCCTAGTCCAGAGAGATACCAGAATATGTTTATACAAAACCTTAGCAAGACCTGCACTTTGCTACGGCAGTGAGGCATGGACTTTAAGGAAAGGAGAAGAGAGCAGGATAACTTCTAGTGAAATGAGATTCATGAGATATACAGCAGGATATACCAAATGGGATCACAAACGCAATGACGATATCTTGAAGGAACTGTTTAGAACCTGACATTAAAGACATACATAGATACCAGTACAACTGTATGAATCATTTGCAACAAATGAGTTCAGATAGAGTTCCCAAGGCCATGCTTCATTATTGTCCAACAGGGAAAAGATCTCTGGACTGTCCAAGGAAACCCTGGATACAAAATTCATCAGTGAGATCATAATAGGCCTTTAGGCCTAAGACTTGTTTGGATGAAGAAGAAGAAGAAGATTTATCAAAATTCTGATTCAGTTGTTTCATGGTTGTGTCCATTGAACTTGACATAATTTGTAAAGGATTGATCAACATTATAATTAAAAAATATTGCAATTTATTTCCAGTTTTATATCATCATCATCATTCTTCATCCAGCTTTTTATGATTGTTTTAATACGTTTGAAAACAGATACATGTAAAATGATTTAAAATTTGTGTGAATGTTTATAGAGTTGTCCTCTACCTGTATTGTGATCTATTTATATAAATACTAAAAATAATATTGTCCATATCCAATGTTACATCAAAGTACAATATCAGTTCTGAATTTATTTTATGGACAAGGAAGAGATATTTCTATATGCATTGCCACATTTTGTTTGTGTACCTGCAGAGTATGACAGTTCAACAGTTGTCAATAACACAGACTGATGAGGAATGTACGACACATTTTAAATAAAGTGATATTTGAGCCCTGTTTAATTCGCTAGTAATACAATATATATACATACATTTTTTGCACGATAGTGCATTCTGTCGTACTTACAGCAATGGCAACCACAATTGGAAGTTCAATTTCCTAAATTTCGGGATTGTCAACCTATAAATAACTAAATAACTATACTGTAAAATTACAAATTACCTACCTAGTGCAGGTAGTAAAACCACTGCCCTTTATGTAATACTACGTACAATATATATACAAAAATATATCCAAAAAGTAGTGTTAATATACATTATACGAAACAATTCACTGCATTTTAAATGAACTGAACTTTATTTGAAACAATATAAAACAATAAATCCACACTTGCCACCATTTTACCCCTGATTGGTGTCATGGCTTGCTGTAGTCTCAACTAAATTATTTTTGGTATTTACTGTATAAACATTGGCCAGACTGTTAAACGTCGGTCAGTTGTTTATAATGAACACAAATATTTCCAACAAAGATTTCGTTATTTTACTATTATTTATTATTTTGAAAACACCATCGTGTGAAAAATAATGTACAATGCAAGTAAAAATAATGTACAATGCAAGTTTGTGAAGTGTTTTACAGAATCTTGGAAATTAAAAACTTTGCTACTGCTCAGTTTTTAATCATTTCCTCGCTTCTGTAAAAACCACTTCCCAACCTCCCATTGTAATATACTGTTACAGTACTCAAGATATATTATCAGAACATGTTTTAGTGTTCTCAGAAAAGTCCAATTATGGACATTTTCAATTGTATACTATGAAACTATATGGTAGTCATCAACTGGTTGCGAGGTGAAACACGACTGTCATTGCTTGTAATGCAAAATTTGTTGAAACATGATTGGTCATTGACTCCCATTTGGGGCATGAATTAAATAGTCTCTTGAAATACTAGGCTCATTTCGTAAGTCATGGCAATTATTTTTTATCAGCCAATAAAGCTGCTGGAAATAAAATTCAGTATATACAAGTGAGAGTCACTGGAATGTCCTTCACAATGGTGGTACAAAAATGGAATTCAGATACAGGAGGATATGGGTAAGGGACATTGAAAAATGCATGAGTAGAAATCATTGTTTTACTTCTATTACATGTGAAGAAAAAAAATCATATAACCCACAACTAACACCCTTCAAAATAATCCTCCAATTATTGTAATCAAATGGTAAAGAGAAAAATTTATGCCTGAACCGGGAATCGAACCCCAAACCTTCAGCTTTCTGTGCTGATGCTCTTAACCATTGAGCTAATTCAGGCTTCCTTCCCATCCAAGCATAAATCCTTCCTTTACCTTATTGTGTTGGTCTCACATTCAAATGCAATGAATCATCATTCACAAATACACAATGAATGGCTTCTACCTGAAGAAGACATGAAGGGACTCCACATAGCTATAGCATTATTTATTAAATTAATATTAAGAAGCTAAAGCTGTTACTATGATTGAAAAATAAATATATTAAAGTACACTACTAAATTATTGTAATCAAATGGTAAAGAGAAAAATTTATGCCTGAATGAATGTGGGACCAAGACAGTAAGGTAAAGGAAGGATTTATGCTTGGATGGGAAGGAAGCCTGAATTAGCTCAATGGTTAAGAGCATCAGCACGGTGAGCTGAAAGTTCGGAGTTTGATTCCCGGTTCAGGCATACATTTTTCTCTTTACCATTTGATTACAATAATTTAGTAGTGTACTTTAATATACTTATTTTTCAATCATAGTAACAGCTTTAGCTTCTTAATATTAATTTAATCCTCCAATGCTTACACACATTTTTGCCGATGATGAGGAAGGTGCTGAATACCATTATCTATGTGCACCATTCTCCATTGAAACACTGTTAAGATATCCTCCCTGTTTGTAAACTGCTTCACATGCAGCAGCATCTTCAATTGATATTTTGAAGTGTGTCTAATGTTATGGTAAAATCAAATGTTTCCTACCTCTCCTCATACAAATCTTCTAAGTAGATCACAATTTCGAGACCATAACGGTCTCATCTTCAGCACTATTTTGGCGACTGATGTTATGTCGATCGGAAGAAACTCTTCTTCTTCCCTCAGTTGGTGGACCGATGAACCTCTGGTTCAGGTCAGAATTTGCAGGAATTTCGAAGTTCATAAGTTTTCCTTTGTTTTTCTGAATGTGAATTTTTTCTCAAACCGCGAATTCCTTTTGTTTATCTATTTGTTTAATTAGACTGGCTTTTGATTCAATTAAATGTTAAATCCATTGAAACACCATAAGTTTCAAAAAATTTTCAAAAAGTTTAATATAAGATTGGCACCGAAGAACGAATATAGCCTTAACAGGATAATTAAAACCAATAAAAATGAAAGAATTGAAGAAGAAAACAAATCAGGGATTTATCAGAGCAAATTCAGGGATTGTGACAAAATTTATATAGGAAAAACAAAAAGAAATTTGAAAACAAGGGTGAAAGAACATCTTAGAAATGTCAAAAATGGAGAAGTAGAAAAGCCAGCAATAACTGCTCATCCTTGGTCCGAAAAAATATATAATTGAATTAAAAGCCAGTCTAATTAAACAAATAGATAAACAAAAGGAATTCACAGTTTGGGGAAAAAAAATCCACATTCAGAAAAACAAAGAAAAACTTTTGAACTTCGAAATTCCAGTGAATCCTGGCCTGATCCAGAGGTTTATCGGTCCTTCAACAGAGGGAAGAAGAAGTGGTTCTTCCAATTGACATAACACAAGTTGTCAAAATGGTACTGAAGTTGGGACCGTTATGGTCTCGAAATCGCGATCTACTTAGAAGATTTGTATGAGAGGTAGGAAACATTTGATTTTACCATAAATTAAACCTCATAGTGATTAATTCCTGTAAAAGTTAAATAAAAAAATTATGTGAATGTTATTTTTCTTCACATGTAATAGAAGTAAAACAATTATTCCTATTTATGCACCCTTCAATGTCCCTTACCCATATCCTCTCGTATCTGGATCCAAATTTTGTACCACCATTGTGAAGGACATTCCAGTGACTCTCACTTGTATATACTGAATTTTGTTTCTTGCAGCTTTATTGGCTGATAAAAAATAGTTGCCACGACTTATGAAATGGCCCTCATATGTTCTAAGTAACTGTAATTTCTGGTGAATTTTAAATGTGATTTTTCAACTCACAGTTTCTTTAATACTGTTTACAGATTCATTTATTGTATATTTCAGCTTAAAATAGTACACATTTTTAAATAGTTAAAAATATTTAAATTTTTCAACTATATGTGTAATTTGCATTCTGTTGAACTGGCATATCCTCACAATTTACATATATAGTGCTGCCATTTGAATATTGTAAATATAATGGAGTTTACGTACCTTAAGTCTAAGAAAAACTGACAATAAATTATGGAAAATATGTATCTTTTTCTCCTCTATTGTGAGTCACATTTTATAAGTTTCCATTCTCCATTTGATTACAATAAAAAATTTCCTTCAATGTCAGAGTATCCTTTTCCCTGTCCTTTAAAAGAAAAATTTTGTGATAGTTCTTTATAATTGAAAATGTATAAGTTATCCATTTGGACATTAACTTTTAATAAAGTTTAGTTATTGCTCACATTTTATCACCGACCAATAACACAAATATATTTTTTTAAATTAAAATTACAGATGGAAATAATACTATACGTTTGAAACCGGTGTCGTGAAGACACACAACTTTATGAGGTGAGATGTTAAAGCATTTTTCTCCAACTCATTCATTAACATAAATATAAATAAATTAATATTACATATACAGTAAACTTGACACTTAACATCTTATGCAACATGAACCATGTTTTAAATTTATTTTTTCTATAATTCTATTTTTATGCATTGTCAATGCTGTAATTACCATATATCTCGGCAGATAAGGCGACCTTCAGATAAGATGTATAGATTTTTGTCATAGTTTTAGCATATATCTGTCCTATAAGACGACCCCCAAACTATCAACGGCCTATGAATTTAGTTTAGATCAGCAATTATTACTAGCTTTGTATAGCATATACAAAATTACTGTATTTGTAATTTTTCAAAATAAATTTTATGTTATATATTGTTAATATTTTAACCCCTCATTATGATAAATAAATACATTTTATTTTCATTCAACCGGCAACACTGCTACACTTTCAGTAAGTTGTACTAGCACGAGAGATGAGACCTGTCTCATGGAAGGCGGTAGAGGGGAAAGGAGATTGTTATGATAAGGAAGGAAGACTTGCAGTGTGAGAAATTTCTTGTTATGCTACTATTAAACCCAAAGATATAAGTTATCTGCATATTTAAATGTTATACAGTGCCCTTTGCATCATGCATAGTAATAATAACACTATTAATAGTGAGCGGAGAACATATTTTTAATACTTTGGCACCAATAAATAAATTTAGTCTGGAAAAACTTCTAAGTACCAATAAAAAAATCAACGTCCCAGAAAGTAAGAAAACTGGAATTTATCAAATAAATTGTAATGATTGTAGCAAAGTATACATAGGAAAAACGAAAAGGAATTTGGAAACACGCACTAAAGAACATTTTAGAAATATTAAAAATTGTGAAATTGAAAAAATCAGCAATTGCTGCACATAGTTTGCTAGAACATCATAAAATTGAAAAAGAGGCAAAACTTTTGAAACAATTCGATAAACCATTGGAATTGACAATTTGGGAAAAGATATTCATTCAGAAGAATAAATATCGATCTATGAACTTCGATATTCCGGTGGATAAAAATTTAATTACAAAGTTTATAATCCCAACCAAAGATGTCAGCACAAGAGGTGATGTCCTTAGAGAAATCAACAACCAGAGAATTTCATCAGTGGAAGCCATGACTGAAGAGGAACAAGATATTGTCTGAAACAGCCGGTATCAAAGAAATTTGAAATTATATGAGGTGAGTCATTAAAAATATGTTCTCCACTCACTATTAATGATATAACCTCATAATGTTTACTTCCCAATATTAATTTAAATATAATAACACTATATTAATAATTAAAAGAAACAATGCAATATAAGCAATAATGTCCATGTTTATTTGCTACACAAAACAGACTGCAAAAGAATTGAATAACCGGATGTTTTCAGGACTGGTTTGATAGGAGCTGTACTCACAGGGATTTACTAAATCTCTAACAGTTCCCTCCACATGTCAACTGATCGATTTGTCATCACGCATCATTACATCAGCAGCAATCAGCAATTGCATTGTTATTTGTGTGTTGTGTGTTCAAGCAATTTTTATTATTTGCCGATGATGAATGTGAGGATTTTGCAGGATTTTAAATACATTGGTGAGTTATTTTTTCATTTTATAATGGTTTTAATTTATATAAATTTCAATCTAATTTTTTAATATCTGTCCTATAAGACGACCCTGGATTTTGGGGGCTTCTTTTATGGTTCAACTATCGTCTTATCTGCCGAGATATACAGTAGTTTTTGCAATATTTCCAGTCAATTTTAAATCATGGAGAAAGTGTTGTCATCATACAAGATTTACTTTTATTATGTGATTAAAATTTGTGATTTAAATTTTCAGATATTTTAATAGATGTAGTTTGTTGTGTTATATTGAGCTAAATTCTAAAATAGATTCTTTTCTCATAATTTTTAGAGCCACAAAAATTCAATGCTCTTTCTACCAATATTTTGTTGGGATGTTCTGATCTTCATATTGTATAAGAATGAAGTTTCAATTGTGTATTGAGCAATTCAGTTATGTTGCAGTGCATTTACTATGGAAAGGCCTTTCCCCTAAAAGTAGATTATCTAGACTCAGAGATTGAACCCAGAATCTCTTGAATTTGACTTATGTGCATTAGCAATATCATTTAATAACTTTCCATTTTAAGTTCTACAAAAAAAAAGCATTATTTTAGTTTTAACATTGAGCTGTGAAAATATTTTAGATGAGTTAAGGAAGTAAAAACATTTACCTGTAGAATTGTTGAAATTTATTATTGCAATTATGAAATATGACAATTCTTAGAATCATTAATAGAATATTATAATTCACACATATACCAGTATTTTTAATTTATGTTGAGTTGTTTTTGACTCACCTCATACTTTTTAACTCCATCGCAGACTCGAGTTTCTTCACTGCATTTGTGACATTCTCAATGTTGCATCACGTTCACAACTGATGTCCAACGGCCTCTAGAGTCTACAGGAGAGGAAGCCATTGGACGTTAGTTGTGAACATGATACAACATTTAGATTTATTTATTTAGCCTGGTAGAGTTAAGGCCATGTGGCCTTCTCTTCCACTCACCAGGACAAACATATGTTACATATAAATACAAAAAATTACAATAATAGTCATACTAAACAATTAATTATCTGTCAAACTGAATAATAATGAAAATAATGTCTAATAATACAATGAAATTAAATACAATTAAGATTAAATTAATGATAGAATGAATACAGAAAGGAATAACAGCTCGAATCTACTATACATAAAAAGAAAAGAAAGAAAAAAATACAAAGAAAGTAATAAACTACAATGAATTAATCTATGCTTTTTATACAAGGCATTAGGTAAAAATATTAACGAATCTTAAATCTATTTTTATTAAATAATGAAAAACACATTATTAATTTTTAAAAAGAAATATTAGTGAGTTGTTTCTGAGAATGTCATAAATGCAGTGAAGAAACTCGAGTCTGCAATGGAGTTAAAAAGTATGAGGTGAGTCAAAAACATCTCAACATAAATTAAAATAAACCTCATAGTTTTATTTCCTATGTACATAACTTAATATACCAGTATATTAAAAAAAAAGGTGACAACAGTTAAAACAAGTTATGATTTTTCAGTTATATATTCTACAAAAATTATTTATATACACAGCGCTCATACGTTAGAAAAGTCATTGATATAATAAAGGCATATTGGTACTCTTGTGCAGATAGTATTCTATAAAATATTTTTAAAAAATCCTTCAAAATTTTTTCATTGTTATAATGATAATACTTGTTGTCATTCTGTGAGAAGATCGGTTTTAAATGTTTGTTCTGTTTTTTTGGTAGGTCTCACTTTTTTTGGATTTATAGCTTTCAATGCAAGAACAGTGGGGACTGAAGTTTTTTCCGAAATATTTTCATTTCTAATTTCTTCACTGTCATCCATAAAACTATCTTCTTGCTTTGTTCTATATCCTGGCTGTAGATAATTTTGACTGTCTTGCTCTGTATTGAAAATTCTTTGCCAAAAAGAGCGTGGTGTCATTTTCTTAAGTAATATCTTAGCACGCTCGTGATTTGTCATCTCTGAATGATTTCTCAAAATTCCAACACATGTTAAGAAATAGAGTAATGGTAGAATGAAACCTAACATCATTGCAAGTATTACAAATGTACAAATAGTTTGCCATGTAAAGTCAGCAGCTACAGTTGATCCTTTCTGTGCTACTTTCCTTGAACCACAAAATGGAGGAAGAAATATTCCAATAAAACCACATATCAAATGTACTGCTACCACATTTGCATAATCTTCCATCACTGACGAAAATGATATTTCAGCTGCAAAATAAAAAATAATTCCACCAGCTGAACTTATAGCAAATGCTACCAAAGGATTGTAAACATCTATTCCTGATGAAATTGTCACAATTCCTGCAATTGCACCTTGCATGCTACGAACCATAATCCAATAATCATAGTCCTTTGTATCTACAATAAAATGTAGTATGACAACAATAATTATTCCTCCTGTGGCAGCCATTATATTGTTTAAAATAATTAGGCTGGAATAATTTGAGATTGAATATCCTCTTTCATTTAAATTGCTTGGAAGGCAAAATGCCATCAATCCAATTATTAAAAATATGTAGCCAGTAAGAACGGTTGCTGGAGAATCTGGTGGGATGGAAGATTCATCTATTTCACGTATGTATAGTATTCTTCTTCCAAGTATTGAGCCTCCACATAATGCCAAAATACCTCCAGTGATATGAATCAATGCTCCACCTGCTCGATCCTTGTAGGATACCTTATGACCACCCAGTGTAAAACTATACATCCAACCTGATTCTGTCCAAGTCCAGTGGATGAATAATGGGTGAATGAAAGTTGAGAAAAGCAGAATTACTATTACATAGCCTAGACAGTGCATTCGACCAGCTACAGCTGTTGTAAAAATAGCTGTTGTTATTAGTGTTGCTGCCCAACCTAATACTGCATCGTGCAAGTTGGCTTTGTCACTTCCAATCCACATGTTACTTCCAATTATGCCACCATTATCAGATCCAAAAGCTAAAATGTAACCCACCATTATATATGATATTGTAGAGCATGATATATCTAAAATATTGTGTAATAGAATCAATTGAACCTTATTTACTGGTATACAACCTATTTGAATTAAAATAAACCCTGCTCTCAAAAGCAATATCAGTGTTCCTCTAATGAATGTAAAGGATCCAAAATCTGGTATCACTGTTTCATTTAGATAAGTTTTATTCATTATTCTCGTAAAATAATTAAAATTTTCACAGCAAGAATTCTAGTTTTATGATCCCTTGAATTTATAATTATTTTAAAATCACTTTCAAAAACACTGATATCATACATTATTTTAAATTTACCGCGCTTTTGTAATAATCGTTGACTTCGTAAAACAAATGAGGGAATTTATGTGGGAGGAATTTCTCTTCATGAGGGAAGTTATGTTTTCCTGAGTCTCCATTTTAGTGCTCTATGCTCTAGTGGAGTTTCGCGGTTGCCGCAATGTAGTGTGGGAACATGGCGGCAAGTGGTGGTGTGTCGTTCTAACGTGCTTTTAGTATTTGATTTAAGTCGTGCTTTCAGTTTATCATGCTTTGTTGGTGCTGGACCATGTAATAAGGTAAATGTGAGCTACTGTTATTTGTTTTCTTTTTTATCGTTTCATTGATTGTTGACTGCATTTCACTCTTTGATGAGTTGCTACCGTGGTAGTGTGGGGTGTAGGCGTAACAACATCCAAGACTATAAACATACGTAAATAATTCGACGTTATCTGTACTATGTTTATCTGTCAACAGATATTAAAGCACGAAAGAAGAAATTGAAATCCCTACAAATAGAAGCAATAAGTGTAATTTTTAACTAGGCGTTATTAAGTGAGAAAAAATTGTTGTGAAATATACGGTATTGTTTGTTTATTGCGAAATTTTAAACGTATAAATGTCGTATTAAGTTGACAATCCTAATTATTCATAACATTTAATTTAATTTTTAATCTTTTGATTTATAATGACTGAATTGTTAAAATATATTTTGTAGTTGTTTTGTTTTACAATGTGTGCAGAAGTCATGAAAGCCGGAGTTGCCCGGGTCAGCGACCCGGGAAAACATTGATACAATTCAGTTTCTTGAATCATGCAATATTAATTTTCTCATATGTTACACTTCATTCATACAGTTTTATTGTATTATGTGTAAATCCTCCACAATGCAGCTATGGGTATGGTCAAATTTGATTTTTTTTTTTGCAACAGGACATAGGGTTGCACTGCGTCAAACTTGTCTGCCCGCCCAGATGTGTATTTTTACTGTAGAAATACGCAGAGGAATCAGCTGTGACCATGAGAGTACCGTAAAGTGAATTACGTGCAAGGAACTCATAAATACGTTTATATGTCGCCTAGCCGGACTTCCTCAATTAATTAAAAAAATACTTGAATTTTACTAAGCATAAAATAAAATTTAATACAATATCCTTTTCTTTAATGTAATTTATGATATGGCTTATACTGAATTTAAAAAAATCGGCTTTACTTTTTAGTGAATATAATTATTCTACATGACTTGTGAAATTATTAAAATCATTAATGAATCTTCAGCTACAGGATGTTTTAATATAACTGGTTAATTTCTCGAAAACTCCGAATCACCGTGTTTTCATGTTCGGTTTGTGAATTCTAGTGTCGATTAATTAGATTGAAATTATTCTTATTATTCATAATATATTTCAGTATAGTATTTTATTTATTTTTACAAATAACAATCAAAATATTGTATTCTTAAAATAATGGTAAACCTGCTTAAAAAGAGTACATTAAAATTTTGTTTTCCCTAAATTTACATCAGACGAGTGTACAAATTGGTTCATGACATAGAGTTTCTAATTGTATTTGATATTGGTATCCAAAGTACTAGAGAATGTCCGACTCCATGGGGCAGCCTGTAGTGTCCCTGCCTTCCAATCCTGAGACCCAGGTTCGATTCCGGCTGTTTTGAACCCGATATCTTTTCAACCAGAGTATGGCAATTAGTAGTACACGGGACTAACAAATCTAGCTAAATAAATGTGCCCTTCTACATTTCCATATATTCTTCTTGGAAATACAGTTTTTGTAGAATCTTGGTCGCCTCACATACTTCTTTCATTCACATTTATCAGATGTTTTCTTCCTACATCTTTTAATTCCAGTTCTTTTCAAATCCTGTTTCACGTTTTCAAGCCACTTTATCCGAGATATTCTTCTTTTTCTCCTTCCTCCATTTTATCCTTCTAGCAGTTTTTTTAATCCCTTTTATTTGGGATCATAGGAACATGCCTTAGCTTTCGCAATCGCTAATATTTAACGATTTTAACTAAATCTAAGCCTTGATATAAATCTCTCTACTTTTTATTTCATCTAATCCTCCATTTTTCACAGTCATTTACAAGTCTCAAAAATTCTTATCAATAACTTTCTTTCCTATATATTTATTTGTAATTAATCTTTCCTATTAAGAGTCCAGATTTTACTGTCTATTATCTAACTAATGATGTAATTAATGTTTTATAAATGTTTTTCCTTTAAGAGCACCAAATGGTGAAAATATTGAAAACATGGCAAAAAATTGATTTTTTGTTTATTTAATTTTTAATAACTCTGATTCTTTAGGATCATTTTCATGTAACATTTTTTATTGTAGGAGCAAAATTGAGTCCGTGACGTAAGAGTTTAAATACCCTTGCACATGTGATCAGCTTTACTATTTAAACTTTAATATGTGTTTTTTTTTCTATTTCCATTTTTTGACATTTTCCAAAACTTAAAATATTCCTTACGATGCAATTTTTATGCTATCAAAGTGAAATTTTGTGGCTAGACTCCCCAATATATGCTAATTCAAATATGCTATGTAGTTACTAGTCTAAGACACACGTGTTCTTTTAAATTGAAATGAAAATGCATGAGAGTGGATTTTTTTCTTCAAAAAATGAAAAATAAGTAGTATCCTCCCTTTATGAATTTTCTTTACGTAGCAAATGTGTTTAGTGGAAAAATAAAGACTCTGAATCTCAGATTTCATGGGATAATATTTAAAAATGCATCTTAAGGAGCATTTTTTAGAAAATAAAAAAAATAGAATCATAATTCTGAAATTATTCTACTTATAAACAGAAAACTTCACAGAAACACTTATCATTCATCCTCATATCGTGTCCTCCTTTCGGAAGGTCGATTGCAAATATGCCTCCAACCATCTCCATCATCTCATGATTTGCTTATTTTTAGTTCTTCCCAGTCGTATCCTCTCTCTTGTAGACTTTTCTTCACTTGGTCTACCTCGTGGTCGTTTTCCTTGTATCTTGAGATTTAACTGTCTTTGTGGTAGTCTTTCATTTTCCATCCTTTTTAAATGTCCAAACCATTTTAGTCTACTTTTTTGTATGTCTGTTGTTAATTTTTCTACACTTATGTCACCCTGATTTTGTCATTCCTTATTCTATCTCTCCTTGTTTTATGTACCAAAAATTCTATAAGCACATAATTAATGAATTTATTTTTACTTTTCAATATGTTCTGGAAATCATAACACTTACCAGCCATAACGAGTCTTTATTACGATGCTCATATTATTTACAGATGTTAATCAAGAATCCAAAAGTCTTTCAACATTAAAAGATCGTATTAACGTTATAAGAAATCACTTGTAACGAAGTCAGTAAAATACTTGAAACTTTGGAGGATAGGTTTGTAAGTGGTATCCCGCGTTATTTTGGTTCCTTTGGGAGATGAAAATAAAAACAATATACGTAAGATGTTTTACTGTATTTTTTTCTACTTCAAACAGTGAAAAAAAAAACAAAATTAATCTATTCGTAAATTTAAATTGTTTACGTTTCTTTTTAGAGTTATTGATTGTGGAACTTGTAATATCTATTTGTGGTGGTGGAGGGGGGGGGGGGTCAACTCTGCACCCACCAGGAAATTAACCGGGACCTGGGATTGAACTGCGGTCCGGGCTAATTTGGGTCAGGTGGAACTAGAGTAATTTTAATCAACCGCACTGAAAGTTAATAGAAATGCTTATATAGCGAGAGAGCAGATCAGAAAATTGTATATCGAACGTAGGTATAAATTAATTTTCTTTATTATATGGATGCGAAACATGGACTCTTACTTTGAGGGGAAAGAATATTACGAGTATTTAAGAATAAAAGTTCTTAGCAAAATTTTTGGGCCAAAAAAGAGATGAACAGACAGGTGAATGGAGAAAACTACATAATAGTGAGCTACATGATATGTATAGGACGCCAGATATAATAAGAACAGTTAAGTCTGGTAATCTGCGATGGGCAGGACATGTGGCACGTATGGAGGATGAAAGACGTACATAGAAGCTTCTTGTAGGAAAACCAGAGGGAAAACGCCCAGTTGGTAGACCAAGGTGGGAGAATAACATTATCCATGATTTGAAGGAAGTAGATTATACAGGGGATGATTGGAAAACATTAGCTAAGGATAAGGATGTATGGAGAGCTTATGTCCGCGCGGCCATGAACCTACGGGTTCGATAAAGCCAGTGAGTTAGTTATTACAAACATATTGTGTAAACAAGTAATCTAAAGTGGACTTCCAATTCCTTTAAAAACATAATTATTTGATCCCCAATTAAAGTTTAACCTGTCTTATATTTTTTAACCTATATTAGGTGGAAAAATGCAGAATCTGTAGATGAACCACGATCTGCATACTTTATTGTTGTGGTACTGAGCCATATTTTTGAAACGTTAAGTATAGTCAACAGACGGCTGGTCAGGAGGAAGCACATCTCCATGGAATGCCATTTGTGGAACTAATTGAGGCAGTAACGAAATCATGAATTTTTGTAGGCCTACAGTTTGGAGAACCGAAATAAAAAATGCGAAAAATTATTATTTTGTTTTAGGAAACTCTGAAATTAATGAGAGAATCTGGTCCGGGAGATGAGTTTCAGTACTTTAATATTAGAGTGCGCTTTGAGCTGAAATTTTGTAATTCAATACTAATAAAATTCATTGTTAAAACCGTTGAGGCGGAGAGTCATAAAATAAGTTAAAATGTATCTTCTTAGGTAAAATCCGTTGTCCTCAACTTATAAAATATGTAATCTTTATGCCTGTAGGCCTTTCAGAACGTCCGTTCCATCTTCAACAGGTCACTCTTCGCTACAACATCCAGTATGATAGTTGATGCTGCTGGTCCTAATGTGGCTCTGTCGTGACATTAGGACCAGCAGCATCAACCATCATACTGGATGTTGTAGCAAAGAGTGACCTGTTGAAGATGGAACGGATGTTCTGAAAGGCCTACAGACATAAAGATTACATATTTTATAAGTTGAGGACGACGGATTTTACCTAAGAAGATATATTTTAACTTATTTTATTATATCAATTGTAGATGTTCAGATGCAATTTTTCCAAGAATGTTAACAATAGTCAATATAGGCTAATCTGTTTTTTTATCCACCGCTCTGGTCTAGAGGTAGCCTCCTGCCTTGTTACGCAGCGGACCTGGATTCCATCTCCGGTCGGGACAAGTATCCTGGGTAATGTTTTTTTCTGGGTTTTTCCTCGCCTGCAAGACAAATGTCAGGAAACTTTAAGACCCAAACGGTTCCCGAACTTTATGTGGCCATCATTATCATTATTAAATTTAGGATTAAGGACTCTCCTGGTGCATCATTACCATCATCACCTATCATATATCATCGGGGCAGCGTAACTCCGCCTTCCAGGCGCCCCAACCTCAGAAGTGGGTTACAATAACGCCATGCCAGGAGAGGATACCAGAATGTCGAAATGACAACGTGGTGACATTGAATAAAAATCATAAACAATTTAATAAAATTTTAATTGGATGTAGGTGGGTCATTGGTACAGCACTTGCGAATGGATTCGAAGATCGCGGGTTCAAACTTGAGTTAGTCGACGGAAATACATTTTTAGTAACCAGAGAAGACCTACAGAACAAATTACGATTGACGCTTGGAGTAAAGTGACTATACATAACTCGAATAAACACTATCAATTTAATACCATATACAAAATAAAACAAAAATAAATTTTATATTCTTTTTATGTCAGGAACTAACGTGATATAATGCTAACTAACTTACTGGGTCTATCGAACCCGTACGTTCATGGTCGCGAGGACATAAGCTCTCCATACATCCCTACCCTGAGCTATTAATATATTTAATTATTTATGTAAATAATATTAAGAGTAACAAATATTTTTATTTGTTTTGTTTTAAATATTGTATAATCGTAAAATTAGTTTTCTATATCTCATTATTTTCCTGTTTTTTATATACACTAGACAGGGACAATTTAATATGTCTTGCTTGTATACATTTTATTATTAGTTTTAGTCTTAATTTTAACTAATATTAACTGGTTGTATTATAGATCGTAATATGTATATTAGATATTATCTTTTGATCAAATTTTTACTTAGTGTTTAATACTTACTTACTCACTGGCACTATCGAACCCGAAGGTTCATGGCCGCGCGGACATAAGCTCTCCATACATCCCTATCCTGAGCTAATGCTTTCCAATCATTCCCTGTATAATCTACTTCCCTCAAATCATACTTAATGTTGTTCTCCCACCTCATTCTTGGCCTACCAACTGGGCGTTTTCCCTCTGGCTTTCCTACAAGAAGCTTCCATGCACGTCTTTCATTCCCCATACGTGCAACATGTCCTGCCCATCGCAGTCTACGAGACTTAACTGTTCTTATTATATCTGGCTTCCTATAAAGACCATGTAGTTCATTGTTATGTAGTCTTCTCCATTCACCTGTCTGTTCATCTCTCTTTGGTCCAAAAATTTTCCTAAGAACTTTATTCTCAAATACTCGTAATCTCCTTTCCTCCCTTAAAGTAAGAGTCCATGTTTCGCACCCATATAATATAACTGGTAGAATAATAGTTTTTAATATTAGAGTTAATTAAGATTGTTGTATTCTTATGTAATATATGTTTGTCCTGGTGAGTGGAAGAGAAGGCCACATGGCCTTAACTCCACCAGGCTAAATAAATCTTAAATCTTAAATCTTAAATGTTTTCCAATCATCCCCTGTATAATCTACTTCCCTGAAATCATCTATGTTATTTTCCCACCTGATTCTTGGTCTACCAACTGGGCGTTTTCCCTCTGGTTTTCCTACAAGAAGCTTCCATGCACCTCTTGTGCCACCTGTCCTGCCCATCGCAGTCTACGAGACTTAACTATTATTATATCTGGTTTTCTATACATATCATGTAGCTCACCATTAAGTAGTTTTCTCCATTCACCTGTCTGTTCATCTCTTTTTGCTCCAAAAATTTCCTAAGAACTTTATTCTCAAATACTCATAATCTCCTTTCCTCCCTTAAAGTAAGAGTCCATATTTCGCATCCGTATAATATAACTGGTAGAATAATAGTTTTATATATTCTCCGTTTGAACGGAATTCCCAGAATTGAGCCTGTGTTTAATTTCTTTATGCATCTCATTCCTGTTTGTAATTATTGTTCCTTGGTACTTGAAATCAGCCACTTCTTCAAAATTTCCTTCGTTTGTCATTAGTTGTCCATTTCCATTATATAACGCATTTCTATGTGTGAACATATATATGGTTTTATTGATGTTTACTTTCAGTCCCAATTTCTTAGTGTTACGCAATAGAATGTGCGTGTTGTCACTTACAAGGAAAGTACTTATGTTGGACCAATTGGATTGTAACAAAAATTGGAGGATATTTTAATTGGTTCACATTAAATATGATGGCATTAGTCATTTTGCTGCAAAATTAATAAA
Source organism: Diploptera punctata (assembly GCA_030220185.1). Lineage (NCBI taxonomy): Eukaryota > Metazoa > Arthropoda > Insecta > Blattodea > Blaberidae > Diploptera > Diploptera punctata. Next base: position 2,555,088 of record JASPKZ010007833.1, read on the forward strand.
ACTCGTGTTATTTGTAATTTAATTTCAATCGCGTCATTGACCGGTTCGTAACGGCACCTTTGCTCATTGCAGCTGGTTTCAAGAACAAGTGCAGCTAGCGGGGCGAAGAACGTAAATTTAGTTTCCCAGCTTGTTAATATCAATAACTATTTTTGAATACCTTATACAGATAGCAGAGCTCTGTGTAGGGCCTACTTGTTGTTACTTGAAACTGTACTTACAATGTACTGAGTTTTTTATGTTTGAATAGAAACAATTAGTATATACTGTACGAATACTCGACTGCGGGACTGGAAAAAACATTCAGACTCCTCAGGTAACCGTGCCGCTCCGTTGCAATATTTATTTCGTTAGTTTATATCTCTCTCCCTGTCCCTAATTGTTCTTCCCTGTTTCACCATACTATCATTTTCTATTTTTATTAATTTTATTTTTTCAATATGTTTTACTTATACATTTTGTCATGTAGGCCTACCGATAACGCCGTAGCGTAGTGGTTAAGGCACTGCGCTACAAGCCGGAAGGTTGAGGGTTCAAGTCCCAGTGGGCCAGGATTTTTAAACTGACCAAAACATTCTGGCGGCACTATGGCCCTGGGGTCGACTCAGCTTCTAATGGAAATGAGTACCAGACACTTGTTCTGGGGGTAAAGTCGGCCGTCACGCAGGGCTGACAACCTGGCTGACATCAAGTGCCGATTGTTCAGAAAAAGTGGGAGCCTTAACCTCATCCTGAGGCCTGTAGTGGGATTACTTTACCGATATTAAGCTTTTTTTTCCCTCTATTTTCCTGTTCCTTATTTCGTGTTAAATATTATACATACTATTGAATTTGCAGTGAAATGATTAATATCACAGTGTTCAGTATCCTCCAATTTTTGTTACAATCCAACTGGTCCAACATAAGTACTTCCCTTGTTAGCTAATGCTTACTTACTAACTCACTGGCACTATCGAACCCGTAGGTTCATGGCCGCGCGGACATAAGCTCTCCATACATCCCTATCCTGAGCTAATGCTTTCCAATCATTCCCTGTATAATCTACTTCCCTCAAATCATAGTTAATGTTATTCTGCCACCTCATTCTTGGTCTTCCAACTGGGCGTTTTCCCTCTGGCTTTCCTACAAGAAGTTTCCATGCAAGTCTTTCATTCCCCATACGTGCAACATGTCCTGCCCATCGCAGTCTACGAGACTTAACTGTTCTTATTATATCTGACTTCCTATAAAGACCATGTAGTTCATTGTTATGTAGTCTTCTCCATTCACCTGTCTGTTCATCTCTCTTTGGTCCAAAAATTTTCCTAAGAACTTTATTCTCAAATACTTGTAATCTCCTTTCCTCCTTTAAAGTAAGAGTCCATGTTTCGCACCCATATAATATAACTGGTAGAATAATAGTTCTATATATTTTCAGTTTAACGTTTTTTTGAAAGGAGTTGGGACGTCAAGAGTCTCTGCAATGCATAATAGCACGCATTTCCAGACTTGAGCCTATGTTTAATTTCTTTGTGCATCTTGTTAGCTAATGCTACGGGATTTAATTAATTCTTTCGAAAATATCTTAATACTGTTATTTTTCTATTAGGAAATGGCAAATCTGCATTTTAGTTTGAGCTTTTTTATGGATTTAATTGTTAGTTTTGATAGAATTTGTAACTTTTCATGTGTGATTGTGATGGTTGGTAGTTTAATTGGCAATAAACTTTTTACGACTCGAATTGTGACAATTCATTTTGATCGGTGCGGTGCTTCAAAATGATTGTGGTGGTGGCTCATTAAACGAAGCAATAAACCAATATTTCAAGTAGTTTCAAGTTGACATGGATTAATTGGGTGTAAAATAGACGTTGTGATTTTCCTCTCGATGTCACGTTATTCTACGAATTCATTCTTCTCAGCGTTACGTGACATCGATATATCTCCAGATTGATATGGAGTTAGCCATTGGCCTTTTTCATCCACTCAGTCAGGGTAACTTAATTAAAATATTACGATTATAATACAAACATATTTATTTATTTTGAGGGAGATTTTGAGGAAGTGGCTGAATTCAAGTATCTAGGAACAATAATCGCAAATAGGAATAAGCACAAATAAATTAAAAAAAGTAAAAAGTAAAGTGATCCACAACAGGCATCAGGAGGTCCTTGGGGTAGTATGATGTTGATGCTCCCACTTTTTCTAGACAATCGGCACTTTGTCAGCCGGGTTGTCAGCCCTGCGTGACGGCCGCATTTACCCCCAGAACACGCGTCTGGTACTCATTTCCGTTAGAGGCTGAGTCGACCCCAGGGCCATAGTGCCGCCAGAAGGTGTGGGTCAGTTTAAAAATCCTGACCCCAAGGGGACTTGAACCCTAGACCTTCCGGCTTGTAGCGCAGTGCCTTAACCACTATGCTACGGCGTGCCCCACAAATAAATTAAACATAGGCTTAATTCTGGAAATGCGTGCAATTATGCATAGCAGGGACTCTTGTTGTTCCCAACTCCTTTCAATAAACGTTAAACTGAAAATATATAAAATTATTATTCTACCAGTTATATTATATGGATGCGAAACATGGACTCTTGCTTTTAGGGAGGAAAGGAGATTACGAGTATTTGAGAATAAAGTTCTTAGGAAGATTTTTGTACCAAAGAGAGATGAACAGACAGGTGAATGGAGAAGACTACATAACAATGAGTTACATGGTCTTGATAGGAAGCCAGATATAATAAGAAAAGTTAAGTCTCTAGACTGCGATGGGCAGGACATGTGACACAAATGGGGAATGAAAACATGCATGGAAGCTTCTTGTAGGAAAACCAGAGGGAAACCACCCGGTTGGTAGATTAAGGATGATGTGATAGAATAACATTAACCATGATTTGAGGGAAGTAGATTATACAGGGAATGATTGGAAAATATTAGCTCAGGATAGGAATGTATGGAGAGCTAATGCCCGCGCGGCCATGAACCTACGGGTTCGATAGTGCATATGAGTTAGAGTTAGTTACCTTAATTTAAACTCTCAATTTGTAGGTATATTACGTGCCCTACGTTCTCGACCCTTAAAGGGACACGATCTGTCGGGAGAGGATTTTTGATTCTGGTTCACACATATATACTTTTTTGATCACATGACATGAAGGGCTTCCCTGGATGAGTGATCAGCTCAATGCCGGGACCATCTCCGTGACAATACGAACATTAAGACAAGACACGTCATTTAGTCATACATTCATAGTAAACAAAGCGAATTTGATATGCATGATTGTGATGGTCTAATGGTGTTTGGGGATTATTTGAGCCTTAAAGTTGTCTGACATTTGTTTTACATGAAAAAAAAAATCTCACTTAGAAACGTCCCGACCGGGGATCAAATCCGGGCCCACTGCGTCTAAGGCAATGGTACCACTAAACTTCAGCGGTGGACAGATAAACTGTTGTATAATGTTTAAATGGAATAATTTGGTCAAACTAATGATGATGATGATGATGATAATAATAATAATAATGATAATGATAATAATGATAATGATAATAATAATAATAATATAATAATAGTATAATCATAATAATTATCATAATAATGGTAGTAATAATAATAATAATAATAGTAATAATAATGTATTTATGTTCAGATTTTTAATGTTTACACAACTTTCTCTACCTAAAGTTTTATTTTCCTTCTCCACTGGTCTCTACCCATCCACTCCATGTCCTTCAGTCCTCTTGTTCTCATTCCAGTTCTTATTTTTTTTCATCCAAGAGTTTCGAGATCTTCCTTTCCTCCTTCTTCCAGGTGGACACCATTCCAATGTTTTTCTGGGTAACCTTTCTTCTTGCATTCGTCGTGTATGCCCATACTAATTTAATTGCTTGTATCTTATATAATTTACTAATTTTTTCTCGTATGACAGTATTTCTTATTTTTTTTCTAATTTTGAATATCTTGCTGCTCTCCTCAAGAAATCCATTTCCATCGACATAAGTTTTTGTTCTAAGTTTTTGTTGAATTTCCAAACTTCAGCTCCATATGTGACAGTACTTCTCACTATTGAATTATAGCTATATTAGTAATTTATTTTTTCTGGTTATATGTCTGTTCCATAATAATAAAAATAGTAATAATGATAATAATAATAATAGTAATAATAATTATTATTATAATGAAAATGTTTAAAACGTTGATAATAATTAAGTAAATAAATAAATTTATTCTTTAAAGATAGGTGGCGCAAGTGGTTAGACGCCCGCTCTTCACTTCTGGGTCCCAAGTTGTCACTCCATTTGGGATTCGTGGAGGACGAATGGATGTAAGGGCAGGTTTTTCTCAGGAATTTTCCAATTCGCTTCTGTCAAAAACTTCATTCCACCACTTCTCCATACTCATGTCATCAATTTCATTTTATCTTTCTCTGTGATGGCGCGACAAGCCTTGATCAGTCGACGTCCTCGTATATCACAAGCCATAAACAGTAGGGATTTCCTCTCATCCGATTCCCGATCAGGTATTATGCCGGACGTGAACAGAGAGTTTACTTTTACTATTCTTAAAGACAGAACGTAAATCGTTTCTGCCATGCCGAGTAACTTCTAGATCAGAGATTCACAGTTCAAGCGTGGCTGAGATCGATGCATTTTTAAGTATGCAAATTTCTGAATAAAGGAAGTAAGACCATCGTGTCGCATCACATCGGTTCCGTGTTGCAGATTTACGGAACGTACAGTAATATCAATATTTAAATAAAGTTCTCAGTAAAAATCTGTCGATCCTTCTATGCCCAGCTTTGAATTGAAATGGCTAATGATCTCAGACATTAAAAAGTTCAAGATCCGGCTGCAAGATCACTACGTTCATCGAGTGTATGAACAAAATCAATTTTTTCATACAATTGTGAATTACTGAATACATTTTTGCCGAGTTGCCTATTAAAATTCGGCCGCCAGTATGTTTAATTAAAATATAATTAATTTATTCGAAATAATTTGATTCACTTGTTATTAAAATAAATTATAATCCAGTTCGCAGAAATCGATGTATAGAGCTTGAAAAGTTTTGGTTGTCATTGTACAATTGGCCGTAAACCTCCTGGCGGCTACAGCAGGCTGTAACACCAATCAGTAGTAACATGGTGGTAAGTAGGTATTTATTGTTTTATATTGTTCCCTCGCAGCGGGAAGTAAAACCACTGCCCTTTATGTATACTACTACAATGTATATACAAATATATATAAAAAATATAGTGTTAATATACATTATACGAAACAAAAATCACAGCATTTTAAATGAACTGAACTTTATTTGAAACAATATAAAACAATAAATACGTACTTACCGCCATTTTATTACTGATTGGTGTCACAGCTGCTGTAGCCGCGAGGAGGTTTACGGCCAAGTGTGCAATGTAACCAAAACGTTTCAAGCTCTATCATCGATTTCTGCGGACTGGATTATAATTTATGTTAATAACAAGTGAATCAAATTATTTCGAATAAATAAATTAATTATATTTTAATTAAACATACTGGCGGCCGAATTTTAATAGGGAACTCGCAAAAATGTATTCAGTAATTCACAATTTTATGAAAAAAATTGATTTTGTTCATACACTCGATGAACGTAGTAATCTTGCAGCCGGATCTTGGACTATTAATAAAATTATTATTATATTACTAAATTATTTCCGCACTTTTTTTTTAATGGCAGGTTCAATTCCGAAACTAGTCAAATCTTTTTTTTTTCTCTCTCCCTGTGGTTTTCCTTTTAGAAGTTGTTGAGGTATGTTTACTGTTTTGACATAAGGTATTATCTTATTTCCAGAGGGAGCATTTTAGTTCCCGAACGAACATCTGATCGATCAGTTCTTTCTAGTGTAGCTCTGACGTAAGAAAGACGTACATGCAAAATGTGTACGCAGAGTACAATACCGGTAATGTAGTAACAGATTCGATGTTCCATTATTATTATTATTATTATTATTATTATTATTATTATTATTATTATTATTATTATTATTATTATTATTATTATTATTATTATTATTATTATTATTATTATTATTATTATTATTATTATTATTATTATGTCCCGAATTATACCTTTCATTGCTCCACGAAGCAAGCTTTCAACGTCAGATTTTGAAGTTCAGCCTCCCAGGCAATCATAACCGTTAACTTTCCAAACGTGTTCGGGAACCAGAATGTTCCGTCTACTTATTACATATTAATTTTATGTTGATATGGCACATGTGTGTTTTCTAGAATAAATGACAGCATCATTATAATCACAGTGTCGATAGTAATGTACCATAAACATTTTGATATTTCTTTTAGGAATTGCATGTAGGCTAACGGGTTAAAAAAATCATAGTCCTAAGAAGAAGTAGGTCTAACTGCAATTCAATTAATTCCCTGTTTTTTATAATATAACAACTGACAATAGTATATTACGATGCGAGATTGGGAAGTGGTTTTTACAGAACCGAGGAAAAATGTTTAAAAACCGAGCGATAGCGAAGTTTTTAATTTCCGAGATTCTGTAAAACACTTCACAAACGTGCGTTGTACATTATTTTTTGCGCGTTGGTGTTTTCAAAATAATAAATAAACAATAGTAAAATAATAACATCCTTGTTGGAAATATAAACAATTGACTAACGTTAACAGTGTGGGCAATGTTTATTAGTTGAAACAACAGGAGGCCTTGAGATCAGTTATTGGTAACATGGCCGCAAGTACGTATTTATTGTTTTATATTGTTTCAAATAAAGTTCAGTTCATTTAAAATGCAGTTATTTGTTTCGTATAATGTATATTAAGACTACCTTTTGGATATATTTTTTGTATATACATTGTACGTAGTATACATAGAGGACAGTGGTTTTACTTCCCCCACGTGGGTGTAAATGTAATATTACAGCATAGTTTTTTTAGATTGGCAGCCCCGAAATGTAGGAAGTTGAACTTTCAATCATGGTCGCCATTGCTGTGAGTACGACAAAACGCACTATCGCACAAAAATGTATATAATAAGACAATCAACATCAAATAAGTCTGTGACTATTTAACTCATGCCTAGTCAATGACCAATCACGTTTCAATGAATTTTGTTTTACAACCAATCACAGTCATGTTTCACCTCGCTCTTTATCAGCTCCTGCTTTTGTGATAAGGAAAACCCCACCTTTTTAATATTCTGAACAGGCCAGAACAATATTCTTCTCCAACAATTACATTGAATATAGCAAATAATGAACAGATTCCGTGATTTTACTGAATTGTTTACTAAGAAAATAAATGAATAACCTATAATGTTCATTATAATATACTGTTTGCCACAATTCGTTTTGAGACTCATAGTGGCCAACTTGAGGAAGTTGACTCTGAAATGAAAGCCATATATGAGCCAACAATTGAGTATTACAAAGATAAATACCAGTTAGATAGTAATAACTGTCACATGATTGATGATCGGGGCAAGAGGTACTATACCAGGATTCTTAGCTAAATTGTGGAATTCCTTAGATTTGGACAGGGTGTATCTTTCTAAAATTGCCATCTATGCCATTAGAGGATCAATTTCAATTTTAAGAAACCATATTTACAAAATTTCTACTTTATAGTATTTCATCAATTTAAAAAAAATAATTGTCTATATCACTTTGTCCTTGAGCAATCCTCTAATGAGGAAAGTTACATATAATAAAAACAATGTTTCATTATTTCTCCACTAGGGTGCATTCTTACAATATTGCGTTCCTATTTGGTAATAATATGATCAAGTTGCAGTAAATATTCATAACCTCACATTTCTCATCTGTTTTCAAACATCGTCGTTTACATTAAATATATAAATATTTTAAAATACCAGTAACTATATTTATTACCCGTTTAAGGAGTAAGCGCAGTTGTTGACGGAGGGCACTGCAGTCGTGTTTATGCAGGAATAGAACACGTGACACTGCTATCTACGAGTGCAGAGGGGGATGGGACGTGGGACGCTCACAGTGAACACTGCCTTATATGACGTCACGTATAGCAACATACAGAGCTTCGGAATTCTTCCGCCTGCAGAGATATTTTGAATGACTAATAAATAATGATTTGTGAGTAAACAACTTAATTTTACTCGTTAAATAATCCTAACAAATGCCACTCACTTAGCGACTCGTGAATTTATCTAGAGGATTTGGAAATCACTTGTGACATTACTTATAATAAGACATCAGAGAACATAAGTTCCTAAATCGATCCCGATGATTTCGAGTACTTTTGGTTCAAAACGGTATCAATGTTTTTTTAAGAGCGTAAAACTCCTGGGCACGAATTCCTTTGAAAAGGAAAAAAGCCGTAGGTACCGTGTCGTATATAGTATTCGTAGGACGTAAATTAGCCTGAAGTTTGAGCAAAACTTGTCTGCCCTTTCAGGTTTAGAGGAACTACAAAATCCAATGACCTGAGATTCTAAAGAGCGCTGTTCATTAAAAAAGTACCAACATGGTTTCCTATCGCCCGCGAGTGACATATTGACAATATGCCGATAGAGTCGTAAGCATTCTGCATACTGTATTTATGCTCTGTTCATAAGGCGTAGGCCGCATTTCGTCTGTCGTGATATTTGAATGCTTGGCGACTGAGGAAAATAACAAAAAAAATAACCTAGGTTATGTTAGTCGGCACGGGGATTTGAACCGGATTTTTCCGAATATGAATCTCAAACGCTATCGCCTGAGCCAACACGTTTGATTGCAATAGCATATTACAATGCGAGGTTTGGAATTGGCTTTTACAGAAGAGAGGAAATAATTAAAACCGAGCGATTTCCGAGATTCTGTAAATCACTTCACAAACGTGTGTTGTACATTATTTTTTACACGATGGTGTTTTCAAAATAGTAAATAATAGTAAAATAATATCTTTGTTGAAATATGTGTGTCCATTATGAACAACTGACTGACGTTAGCTGTCTGTTCTATGTATATGCGATAAATGCCGAAAATAATTTAGTTGAGACTACAGGAGGCCGTGACACCGATCAGGGGTAAAATGGCGGCAAGTATGAATTTATTGTTTTATATTATTTCAATTAAATTTAATTAATTTAAAATGCAGTGATTTGTTTCGTATAATATATATTAACACTACCTTTTGGATATATTATTGTATATACGTCCACCGCTGTGGTCTCGAGGTAGCGTGCTGCCTTGTCACGCAGCGGACCCGGGTTCGATCCCCGGTCGGGGCAGTTTTTCTGGGTGAGGTTTTTATCGGGGGTTTTCCTCACCTGTAAGACAAATGTCAGGAAAACTTTAAGGCCCAAACGGTCCCCGAAATCATATGGCCATCATCATCATCATCATCCTTCACCGGTGTGGAAAGCAACGGGAAGCTACCACACCTACAATTCCCTAGTAAAGCTGCAAGCATAGCATGAAAATGGTATGATTGCAGTGAAAGACCTGCCCTCGGGCAGAATTACTATGGATGGATTGTATATACATTAATCAATAGTAATTCTGCCCGAGGGCAGGTCTTTCACTGCAATCATAGCATTTTCATGCTATGCTTTGCAGCTTTACTAGGGAACTGTAGGTGTGGTAGCTTCCCATTGCTTTCCACACCAGTGAAGGATGATGATGATGGCCGATGATTTTCGGGGACCGTTGGGCCCTAAGCTTCCTGACATTTGTCTTACAGGTGGGGAAAAACCCTGAAAAAACCTCACCCAGAAGCCTGTCTCGACCTCGGGCCCGCTGCGTGACAAGGCAGCACACTACCTCGAGACCACAGCGGTGGACATTGTACGTAATTTATGTAAACGGTAGTGATTTTACTTCCCGCCCTAGTTAGGTAATTTGTAATATTGCGGTGTAGTTATTTAGTTATTTATAGGTTGGCAACCCCGGAATTTTGGAAATTGAAGTTTCAATAAAGGTTGCCATTGCTCTAAGTGCAAAAATATAATTATTACCGAGGATGTATTGTGATATTATTTGAAAATTTTATTAAAATGCAAATAAGAACATGCAGTAATTGAAATTAAACTGATTGCAAGCTCACGAGGGAACATTTGAACCTTTTTTGGAAAGTTAATTAAACATCACTACCATTAATTAAGCTGCATAATCAACCCTGTGGTGCAGCGCAAATGAACAATAACTTCACTCTTTTAAATAAACAATAACGACTCTTCCCCGTCTGGGTTGGGGATTTTAAACCTTCGTCTTGATCTGGGTATATGTCCCTTGTCTTCTGCTGTCTTCGGCGATGGCCTAACATACTGCTATTTTCTGTCCAGCCTAATAAACACACTTCAGGAAAATAAATGGACGGGTAATCCACGAAGCACATTACTGCTGCAGTTACTGCGATTCGTTCATGACCAAAGCACAGTTCAGCGGAAGCGAAAAAATAGATAATGTACTCGATTAATATAATTATATCTGAATACCTCCAAAAATATAGAAACAATTGGCTAGCCCATATTCAGCGCATGGATCGTCACAGAATACCAAAACAAATTCTTCACTACAATCCTCGAGGCAGAAGATCTGTGGGTCGACCTTTTCGGAGATGGCGGGCGACCGTAACAGGCCACTGGGCCTAATACTTGAAAGGCAGATGATGATTAATATAATTACGTATTTAAAGCTATTTATGTTAACTATAGTTAACTATATATACCTACATATTTCTTCGAAGGTCGGAGACTAACAAAAAATTCGCATTTGTTTGAAACTGAACGATTCTTGAGAGGAAGTTGAATGTTAGTTACAAATATGGCGGCTGTTGGGTAGTTTATGTTAACTCGGTGATAAAATATGTGATCAAAATTATTAGAAGCACAAAGGGAAATTGTTAAATAGTGGTGAAAAACGTTGTTAAATATATTTTGTAAGTTTATGGAGCATAATCCTGGCACTGTAGTGAACGAATTATGTTGTGTTAAATTAACTACAGAATATACTGATGTGTCGGAGAGTAGTGTTGTACATGTTCGCAGGGAATTAAAATAAACTGGTAATATCAAAACGCCCAACAAAAAGAGGAAAAGGCCTAAACATGTTTTAAGATTGGTAGACAATTTTGTGAAGTGTAGGCCTACAGTTCATTACAAGGTGCAAAGATTTTTTTATACTTTATTACTGTAAGTACAGTTATTTAAATTTAAATGTTTGATTTGAATTAATTTGTTTAATATCAACAATTATAATTTAATTAATTTTCGACATACCATTGTAAATGTTAATACAACCTGCAACATTATAAATTAAAATGATTGTTGTGCATTAATTTATCGGTTTGTAACAAACAGCTGACAGTTCGCCTGCACTCTTACACGTGCTACGCGGAGTAATATATTCGGAAGTTAAATGTCAAAGTGTGCTTCTTACGTTGGACAGAGATTAGCCACGGATCCGGAGAGGTCTTGTTTAACCCCTAACTGGAGCACCTCAGTTTCCATTACGCAGACGGAGGACAAGGGTCCTCAGGACTCCTAACATAAAATACTATTTTGATGGTAATAAAAAAGTTGTATTCATTCTTAAAATATTTTTTTGTTTAATGACACTAGGTTGTCTTTTATGACATTTCTGGTTTTCTCCCCTGGCATTGGCAGAATTGTAATCCATTTCTTAGGTTGGGGCACCTGCAAGGCGGAGTTACGTTATCCCGATGATATGATGGGTGATAAATGATAATGAAGCACCAGAAGAGTTCTTAACCTAAACTTAACGTAATTTCCAGACCATGGGCAACCAAAGGAATAATAATTTCCCTTAAGGAAAAATTCCTATGGTTTGACCGGGAATCGAACCCGGGACCTCATGAACAGTAATAAGAAATGCTGACTACTAGTCCATGAGGCTGGTCATGAAATATTATAAAGCGTGAATACGTAATAATAATAATAATCCTAATCCTAAGGTGTGACAACTTCAAAGGTGAATGTTTTGGCCTTCTTAACAATCCTCCTCCATGCCAATCTGTGTCTTGCCATATTCAAGTTAGTCACTTTCATTTTTTTTAGATCGTTCATTGTGTCATCCTCCCATCTGATGTTCGGTCTTCCAACTGCTCTGCCTCCTATAGGTTTCCATTTATAGAGTTTATGTAAAAATATGTAATTATGAACAAATATGTAAAAATATGTAATTATACATTTTCATACAAGATAAGTAAGTTTCTAATTCGTGGACATTTATCAATTTTACCCATGTATAAGCAAAGGGGAAGAATATGTAATTACATACAAGTCCTAGCCTTAATTATAGGTCCTATGGGGATGGTGTAAATTGTACAAAAGTAGGAAGAACAAAATTATTATAAAACGAAATAACTTCTTTTAGAGATTAAGAAACAATGTTAGCAAAAAAAACTTGAACTTAACGATATATTTTTTTATCAGTAGGCTGTTTTAATTAATATTATATCAAAGAGCTGAATGGCTTAGCGAAAGGAGAATAATTGTGCGTGAAAGTCGGTTGAAAGCTCCTGAAATGTATTATCAATTGGGCAACGCATGCGTACTTCACTGCTCGAGTAGTTTTCGTGGTAGAGATTCTCATTGAGAAATGAAACGCAAAATGGCCGAGCAAACAAGAGTGAGACGGAAAACATGCACTAATGACTTGACTGCCACAAACACAGTATTAGATAGTGAATTATCAGGGCTAACGAGAACCGCACGATTACGAATATAACAGACTAAAGCGATAACCTAGTATATTTTATGAATTTAAAAAAATCGAGCTTAACTTCCATATATTCTTTATTTGGACCTTTAAACTAATTTTATATTGATTTGAGTATACATTTCCATTCCTTAGTAAGGTGAAGATTTTTAATTTGTGAATCACACGAACTCTCTTTTTATTGACCTTTTAATTCTACGTTTATTGAACCATGGAGTTTCAGGAGAATTGTTTTTACTAGTGACGAAACGGATATCTGGTAACTATCCGGCCTATCCGGCCTAAATTTACTATCCGCCCGGATACAGGACAATAAGCTAGTATCGGGCCGGATTAAAAAAAAAAAGAAATGTAAACTTTAGGTACTTTATTTCTTTTTCTTCTTCTTCTTCACTTCACGGGCTAGGCAAAATGCCTGTTCCGTCTCACAGTTGTTCTGTCCATCTTTTCACTGGCCTTCCTACATTCCTTGAACCTCTTGGTTTGTAGTTAAATGCTGCGTTTGATAATCTTGTTACGTTCATTCTTTCTACATGTCTAAACCATTTTTCTCTCTATCCTTTGATTTTATCATTTAATGGATACATATTTAACTCGGTGTCCATTAAATCCGTCCGGCTGAACACTGTGAGAGAGATGAGTTTGGAAATTTTTACGTGGTCGGGTTACCAGCCCAGACGCACAGCCACATTCCCTAGTGGATCGGGGATTTATTTCGGAGTTTCCTTCTCCTAGACGGGTTGCTTACCAAAGCTTTGGAGTCCCATCTACCCCTTGTCTTGGAGGTTTCCTCTTCTGCCTTCTTTATCGTTGAGAACAATATTCTTCTTCCGCTTCTGAAGCCATTGAGGTTCCCGCGTTGGAGCTAGTTCGCTTCCCTTCTCCTCTTACTAGATAGCAAGCTAGTTAAAACCCAGACTTCCCTATCTAGTCGTCTGGGTCATTAGGTACTGAGCCCCTCCACCACGACAAGGTCTAGCCCGTGGAGGGTACTTCATTTAATCCACATAACAAAAAATAATCACCGTATTTTCATTTTACAAAAAAAATAGTACTCGTCCTGCACTAAGGGCAAATTATGGTAAATTAATACCAATTTCTCTGCATTAAGAGGTAACAAACTGTTTCGCTTCTCTTCATAGACAAGGCCAGCTTAAGAAAAAAGTATTTCACTGTATACGCTGCTGCAGGATGCTGAAATATAAATTTTGGCAAACTTTGTTAATTTCGGGTATTGTGTAGCATTAGCTGACCACCATATATAAGGGTCACGATCGCGACAAATTCGCACCGACTTCAAATAAAAATGAATCTCACATGCAATTGCGTTTTTTTCTTACTCGTGAGACTGACTATTGTTGTTTTCATTTGCTGCCTCTTTGAAGCAATCCCAGAACGTGTCATGAGCTTCGCGAGATACAGCCGACTCTGTCACCCCTCCTCTATTTTTTCTTAGCCAATAGTTGAAGATGAACTGTTACTGTCATTTTTCGTCGCTAAATCTTTTTAAAATTACTTATAAAAATACTTTTATAATGACCTCAACCTACAGTAGCACGTTTTTAATAAGCTCAAATGATCGTGTTTGAATTCAACAAGTCAATGAAACACTTGCTAACTTCGCTCATGAACGAAAAGATCCGAATTCATCCGAGTCCGCAGGATCGTTCGTGCGCCACCTACGCGAGCTCTCTCATTACGGTGCGCCAATTGGCAATGTTCAAGGTTGGCCGGATATCCGGTATCCGGCCATACAGCTATCCGTTTCTTCACTAGCATTTACTGTTGGTTGTATCACAATTTTTAACCAACTTATTATGAATATTATATATTTAATGAATCGAACCGATTAACAAATTAAACATTAAGAATTCGTGTAAGCAGATCTTCCTCCGACTCGATAGGTGTAGTACAACCCCTAGAAGTCTGTAATACTTATTTTGAAACACAAGACACACAATATCAGCCCATTGTGTTCTGATCTTCAAACTTATTTTACATCAAAATGGTACGTTTCTGGACATGGGTTCCTTATCAAAACTTTCTCTATTAAGTCCCCTCTACAACCCTTAGAAGTATGTAATACTTATTGTGAATCACCTTGTATACATACTATGAGATTGCTTTTGAGGTCCATATTTTGTTTATCAAATTAAAACTATTTGAAAACATTGTTCATGCTTCTATTTTGACGATAACAATAATGGAGTTAATTTATAACATCAACTAAAATCCGCCATAAAAAATGTAGAGATGCAAATGCATGGAATGTATGATACATAGAACATGGGCAATCCCGGCAAGTAGAGTTCCCTGCAATACCGTGATTGAATTAAGGAATACAATTGAATTTTGTAGTAAAATGACGAAAACATAGGGACAATGAAGAACAACTAATGCATCAGATAACTTGATTATTCCCAGAACAAAGCTTCAATAACTGCTTACAATGTTTACACTAGTAAATTAATAGTAGTCACCAAAACTTACATTATAGTTTGTAGTTACACTGATAGCTCCCTCCATAATTGGTTCTCAGCAACTATTTAACTCATGCCCCAAATGGGAGTCAATGACCAATCACATTTCAATGATTTTTTTATTTACAACCAATCACAGTCGTGTTTCGCCTAGAATTTACCAACTAAAGTTTATCATAATAAAGAAAGCACCTCCTTTTTAACATTCTGAATAGGCCATATCATTATTTTGCAGTGACTGACCCCCTAAGAAGTACGGCTACCAGATTGTATATATAGTGCATGAATGTCAGCTGAAAGCGCATGTAATAGATAATATAAAACATTCGTAACAATTGATTATACCACACAAAAAAACCACTGTTTGTACTTTCTTAAACGAATTATTTTCCAGTAAATGACGTTGCAGAAAAATATAATTGACATATTTACATCATAGGACATCAGAAACCTATAACGTTGGTTATACATTTCTCCACTAGGGTGCATTCTTACAACATTGCGATCCTTTGGCAATAAATAATATTATGATCTGGCTGCAGTGATGAACAAAAGAAGCAAATTAAGCGTACCTATCGTTTCTCATTTGTTTTCAGACATCGCCATTTACATTAAATATATACATATTTTAAAATAACTGTAGTTAAATAATGATTTGTGAGTAAACAGCTTAATTTTATTCGATAAATAGTCCTAACAAATGCCACTCTTGATTTCCAAATTCTCTAGATAATTCACTCCTCACTTCGTGAATTTATGGATAATTTGGAAATCACTCTTGGCATTACTTATGATTATTGTTTTCCATTTAAATTTTTCAGCGACACCTAGTGGGGCAGGCGTTTCCATTTATGGGATTAATTCAGATAGTGAATTTTAACCATTATTATGATGATCATGAAGGTGACTAGTCCCGCGCCGTAGCCGAGTGGTTAAGGTAGGAAGGCTTGGCGCAGAGCTACGGAACTTGCGCTGGTTCGAGTCTCCGTGGGGGAAGAAATTTTCTCATGATATTTCGGCCAGTATGGGACCGGTGCCCACCCAGCATCGTGAGGCAATTGGGTAGCTACAATAAGTAGCGGCTCCAGGTTGAGGAACCAGCTATAACGGCTGGGGGACTCGCCATGCTAACCACATGTCATCCCTACACTGGCTGTTGATCATCTACCTCTCTGATTGACACATGTGGATGTGAAGGACCAGCAGCCGGCTGGTAAAAGGGCAACCGCTGAAAAGTGGAAAGACCCTCAATCGGATCGGATGAAGGAGACTTCCGCGTTGTTGGCCGTGGTCTTGAGGCTTGAAGTTCCCCGACGTTTCACCAGAGACTGTGTCCCACGTGCTCAAGGATTGTCTTGAGAAGAAGCAGTCTGTGGCGAAACGTCGGGGAACTTCAAGCCTCAAGACCATGGCCTACAGCCCGGAAGTCACCTTCATGATCATCATAATAACTCCGGTCGTGAAAGCCCAAGTCAATACTTTAACCAATATGCTTTACGTCAATTTAAAGGTAAATTTAATGTTGGAAAAGGATCCATTTTGATATCTCTTGATTCGGACCCGGGACCTCATGCACTGTAGTCAGAAACTCTGATCACAAGATAACAAAGGTAATCTGTCATATTATTATTATTATTATTATTATTATTATTATTATTATTATTATTATTATTATTATTATTATTATTATACAATTCATTATTATTACAAATGACTACTATATGAATGAGTATTTATGTTAAAATATCATGTTGATGCATGGTTAATGTTATTCTCCAACCTCATTCTTGGTCTACCATCTGGGCGTTTTATCTGTGGTTTTCATACAAGAAGCTTCCATGCACCTCTTTCATTCCCCATTCGTGCCACATTTCCTGCCAATCGCCAGTCAGCATATCGTGTCCACCAGCAGTTATAGATGGTTTTCTCAACATGGAGTTGCTACTTATTTTAGCTACCCAAATGCCTCACGATGCTGGCGACCACCGGTCCCATACTGGCCGAAATTCCATAAGAAAATTTCTTCCCCATGGGGACTCGAACCAGCGAAAGTCATGTAGCTCTGCGCCAAGGCATCTTGCCTTAACCACTCGATAGCGGTATGTAATAATAGTAATAATAATAATAATAATAATAATAATAATAATAATACTGTTTCTATTGAGCTTTGGTCTTTGTTTGTAGCTAACTGCTACCGTACTAGAAATCAGCATTAAATCAGAAGTGTATTGCGATGCGAGGTTGGGAATTGGTTTTTACAGAAGCGAGGAAATGATTAAAAAACCGAGCGATAGCGAGGTTTTTATTTTCCGATATTGTGTAAAACACTTCACAAACGTGCGTTCTACATTATTTTTTGCACGATGGTGTTTTCAAAATGAAAATAATAGTAAAATAATAATATGTTGGAAATATTTGCGTTCATTCTGAACAACTGACTAACGTTAACAATCTGGTCAATGTTTATACGGTAAATGCCGAAAATAATGTAGTTGAGATTACAGCAGGCCATGACACCAATCAGGTATAAAATGGCGGCAAGTACGAATTTATTGTTTCAAATAAAGTTCAGTTCCTTTAAAATGCAGTGATTTGTTTCGTATAATACATATTAACACTAACTTTTGGATATATTTTTGTATATACGAGTACATTGTACGTAGTATACATAAAGGGCAGTCGTTTTACTTCCCGCACTAGGTGATTAATTTGTACTACTGCAGTATAGTTTTTTAGTTATTTATTGGTCGGCAACCCCGAATTGCTGAAAGTACGACCGAACGCACTATTGTGCAAAAAAAACATTTTTTACGGTATTTTATATCGTTAAGAAGTGGATTAAAACTTGTCTATTGATAATTATTTTGGAAATAAACACTTAATTGAGTTGGTATGATTCACAGTTTATCTCTTCTTCATGAAATAAGTCACGTGAAATGAAGTGTTTAAATCAGAGCTCGGGATGTCGGAGTTTTTGTGACAGTGATTATACCAACTTTGAAGTTTTTGTGACAATGCTTGTACCAACTTTGAAGTTTTTGTGACAATGCTTGTACCAACTGAAGTAAGATTTATCTATCGCCCTAACATTCAGGACAAGTTACAAATTAAGTGGAAAATCCTTAAAGTAGGGGAAAAGACGTATCTCATAAAAGAAGCGGCGCGCGTCTCTTGCGTCACAATAATTTACTGCGTCTTTTAGACGTACTTTTAATCACACGGTGAATGATGCTGTGCAACTAAGCCTTAAATCTCGATCATTATGAATGCTGGATATTAAAATGAACCATGTACACACGCCAGATCAAATTGAAATTAATGACTTCGATCCCGTGCCCATGTTTGTTTCTGGATCTGAGGTTCTGGAGTTCAACATGTAGATTCGTGGGACCCGTGTCATACATTTGCAGCACCTAATATAACCTTAAAACTAAAATAACAAGCTTCTGACAAAAATATATTCGATCGTTAGTCAGAATTTTAGGTAAAACTTTAGTTTGATTTCCACCATATACTTTCTAAGTCCTGTCGAATAACAATGCGCATGCACATGAGTTTATAGAACTGTCGCTAGGTGGAACCACATATCTTTGAAGTCCTACAGAAAGTTTATAGAGTTGTTGCTAGATGGCAGCACCTTAGAAATAAATTCTCAAACGCTTTTTAGAAATGGATGTATACTAACTTCTCCCTTCCTAACCTAACAAAATAAATTACATGCATATTATTTACTGAAGTGTACACTAATCTGATGTACGCTAACACTAACCTAACAAAAATAATGTAATTGAGTTGTTGATGGCAACATTGGAAGAGAAGGGGAAATAGCTAGTATCACAATATTGCCTAAATACGTCTATTTGAGAATAAAGTTTTTCGAAACATTTTTGGACCAAAGAGAGATGAACAGACAGGTGAATGGAGAAGATTACATAACAGTGAACTGTATGGTCTTTATAGGAAGCCGGATATAATAAGAACAGTTAAGTCTCGTACACTGTGATGGGCAGGACATGTGGCACGAATGGGAATGAATGATGTGCATGGACGCTTCTTGTAGGAAAATCAAAGGGAATACTCCCATTTGGTAGGCCAAGAATGAGGTGGGAGAATAACATTAATTATGATTTGAGATAAGTGGATTATATAGGGAATGATTGAAAAACGTTAGTTCAGAATAGGGATGTAAGGAGGGCTTATGTCCGCGCAGCCATGAACCTACGGGTTCGATAGTGCCAGTGAGTTAGTTACGTCTTAATGTTACCATGCTTCCCGTAAATAAATAAATAAATACTATAGCAGGATTTTAATATCATAATAAATATGAAAGTTTAAGTTAATAATTTTATATTTTAAAATTCTTTTAATATTGAAATATAACTTAAATAAAGAAAAAATCTAAATAATTAATTGTTGTTTATTGTTGAATAAAAATGTCTCAGTAACAATTAAAGAAATTGTATTATATAACAGTCTTTCTAAATAATGCTTTTAAAATTGTGTCTTAAGTCACTGTTGTCTGAAATATAAAGCTTTCTGTTATAACTGAATAGGAACACCTGCTTAACTTAATATTTTTAAATAAAAGTATACTAAATTCTGATTGGATGTTAAAAACAATTAACTTTTTGATTTAACAAATCAAATTTAAACCTGGTATTTAATGGACCATTAACCAATAGAATTTAAATATAAAATCATGTGATGTAATAATGTTCTAAAATTATAACAGAATTACACTAGTCAGTCTGCACATAACTTTCATCAAGGATAGAAGCTATAACAGCTCTCCTGATAAAATGTGATATTAGATTCAAGAAAAGAATATAATTTAATTTTAATTGACGGTGAAGAATAATACCACGTGTATTTACTTGATCTTCTGGGAAATTAAATAGTAAATAAAGTTACAAATATTTCTACAAGAATCAGTTATTAGTGATTTTTAAAGTGTTTTCCTATCTTGTGTACCAACTTCGACCTTGAGAAGAGAATCCAGCTCTACCGAAAATCAAACCCAACCTGGACCAGTAATTCTTATTTATTATTTTGGGACACTATTCCTTCAAAATGTTACTACAACATCGGGCATGAAGAGAGTTAGCTGCTTCAAAACATCGTCATAACATGGGAAAAGAATTACTTCCTTAAAATTGCGCCCATAACGTGGAAAATAATGAAGAACTGACTAAAATACTTCTTCAATACGTAAAAATTATAAAAGAATATTATAAATACTCGTATCTTTGAAAAACGTTTAAAATATTACAAAATGTTAGTAATGACAGAAGAAATACATAGAGTAACAGTACTACAAGATTATTCTATGGAAAATGAAGGGTAAAATAATGTACTCTCGAGCCTAATATTTTATTTCATTGTTAAAGCATTATGTGCGGGAGTTTCTGCTAATTTAGTTGAAATATATGAAATGGTAATGATGGAATAACATGCTACCTTATATGAAATTTCAACTCAAATTTTACAGTTTGACCTGCTAGAAGTTTGAACCCGAGACCGAAAGAAAGTTTATTTGTTTGAAATTCTCTTCTGAGCTAACTTATTCTGTAAATTCGTTCCTTAGCGCAGCGTTCTCCGGAACTTGATGTTATCGCTGACCGCACGTTACGGTTATTGTTATCTTTCTTTTGAGAATGTCTGGCTGAAGGATCTCTTTATTCACCCATTAAGCAAAGTATCTGCTGTTAATTGTGGACATCTCTGAAGTGAATAGGCTATTGTATTGAATTATATATAGCTTCCCAGATAGTTAGTCTTTGTTTTACTTAAATAAAGCCTTCACGTTAATTAAACAAAATGGAAAATAATGCTAGGGCATTCGATAAAATATTCAATAGAATTTGTTTAGAAAGTGGAATTGGAAAATAGGCGAACGTCCACCAAATTCACCAGACAGGAGCCCTTGTGACTATAACCTATTCTCAAAGATCAAAGAACCATTACGAGAGATTCGATTTCAATCAAGAGTTGATATCCAGAAAGTTCTAGATTGATCAGTGAAAGAGAGATCTGGAAATGGTGCTGCAGATGAAGTCCAACAACATTCAAGGATTTGGCAAATATAATTCACTTGACAATGGACTATAAATGAAGTTCATAATGTTAAAGGTAACCTAAATTACTTTCTTTTCTGATTTTATAGCAGTGTTGCCATTACTCATCGAATGCGCTAGATTAAACATTATCTAACGCTTGATAATTGTAAAAAAAAATATATATATGGAACAAATGCTCCAGATTTTCAACCCTGAATCCATCAGCCCCACGGGTTTGAACCTGTGAACCTTGGCTACAATGTCAATCAAATTAGGTGCAGAATTATCATCGACAGTTCAAGGTCACATATTATGTTTCTTATCCTTCATAAAGGTATTCTCACTTAACCTATTTTATTGAGTTCTACTAGCCATGTGAAAGCGTTGATTTCCATGTTATCAATTAATCTTCTCATTGTGAACAATAATCAGTCAATGTTGGCCAACCGGTTTAAGATAATTTGGACCCGGAAATAGTTATCCGTAATCTCGTTTTAGGAGAGGAGGGAGGGCTAACTTACTTAACCTTGCCTTGAATTGCCTATTGGAATGGAACTTAATACGTACCAGCGCATGTATACTGCAATTACTTTAGCTTTCAGAAGTAGCAGAATTGTGCCGTTTTCTTTTAACCGTATTTCATTGCCGTGGGTCGTCATATTTCAATTCCTTCTGGATTTTTTCATGTTGAGACTTGAAAGTAGTTTTGAAGTTCCTTAGGACGGGTTCCTGGCCCCAGTGGTAGGGCTGCTACCTTTTAGTCTCTGGACAGACATTAGGATACCGCATTTACTCAGTACCTATGGAACGGTTATACCGCCGTGACTAGGTCCTCAGAGCCTCGTTTGTGAAAATGGGTTGTACCACGAGAAGGTGAGGATGAGAATTGGCTAGGAGAGGTTATATACACATCACTGCCCCTTTCACCTACCGTTTCAGTAGTAGCAGAATATCCAAATAAATGTTAAGATATCAACCTGCAGGAAGAAGAAGACCAGGACGTCCACTCAAAAGACTTCTGGATGGTGTTTCTCTTGAGGCCGAAACAGGTCAACAAATGGCCTAAATTCGTGAATGTACTATGATTATGATGATAGTAGCAGAATGTCTGAATGCCACGATCTGATTGGTTATTATTATTATTATTATTATTATTATTATTATTATTAATTTCAGGATTGTTTGTTATATACACAGGTATCCTCAACCAAAATATACACATTTTTTCTTCCACACTTTCCGGTCTTGCATGTCTGCTTCTGTCATATTTCTCTTCTTCATGTTGTCTTGAATTCCCTTTATCCACGTTGGCTTTGGTCTACCACGTTTCCCTTTTCCAGGATGTATCAATTTCAATACTTCTTTGTTTGTTTCTGTGTCCTCTCTTCTTATTATATGTCAATACCATATTCGTTGGATTTCTTCAATCTCTCGTACAATATCCTTTTCTACATTCATTAGTTCTCTTATTGTATTATTTTTTATTTTATATAATTTTGAGATTCTTGCCGATCTTTTTAAAAAAGTCCATTTCTGTGACTAATAATTTATTTCTGTGTTTTTGCTTTAACATCCATGTTTCCGCACCATATAATAAAATACCATTCACAATTCTGTTATATATTAATAATTTAGCCCTCTTGATTATATGCTTACTCAATAAAGTAAAGTAAAGTAAAGTAAAGTGATCCCACAACAGACCCGGAGGTCCTTGGGGTAGTAGGAGGTTAAGGCTCCCACTTTTTCTAGACAATCGGCACTTTATGTCAGCCGGGTTGTCAGCCCTGCGTGACGGCCGCCTTTACCCCCAGAACAAGCGTCTGGTACTCATTTCCGTTAGAGGCTGAGTCGACCCCAGGGCCATAGTGCCGCCAGAGGGTTTGGGTCAGTTTAAAATATAATTTAATGTGCCAATAACTTTCTTTGTCTCTATTTTTTTTTCGGTTTCTGATTCAGATGATCCATGTTTTTGAATTATTGATCCCAAATACTTAAAATATTCTACTGTTTCAATCTTTTTTCCATTTATTTCTAATTCCTCGGAAAGATCTGTGTTCATATATTCTGTTTTATTATAATTAATTGTTAAACCCCATCTTGAGTATTATTCCTCTAGTTTCTACCCATATAGTTTGCATCTTCACATTCTGAAGTGACTACCACTTGATCATTGCGAATAATAAGTTATTATTATTGTTATTATTAAACTGAGCAACAAAAACATAAACTTTTTTTTTGTCTCAGAAAGAAAAATATGTGATTCTGATAGTATTTTTTCTCCTGAATTCAAATATGATATCGGTTTTTTCTCCATCATGCAAGGTTTCCGAGAGACAGGAATTTATAATTTCAAACACTTTAATATTTTCTACATTCGTAGCTACACAATATTAGAACATTCGGACTCGCCTAGAAAGTAAGAAATGACGATTTTCTGCTATATTTTGTCTGTGGAGCATCCCTCTTGATGATCCAACAATAATCGGCCATCATATTAGGATTCCATTTGCCTTCACATCTCTTTTCCATAGCTGGAATCTCCTGAGTTAGCTCGTTTGGTTTTATTTTACAATGGACAAATAGACGAAAAAAACGTTTATTTAAAAAATAATTATTTAAATCCATTAATTGAAACTGAAATAAAAAAAAACTGTGGGCGATGGAGAAATTCCGAATACATATTTGAAAACACAATAAAAAACTGCATTAGGTACAACTACTGGTACTCATGAGACAAAAATCATGTTTACCAGTGTTATTATTATATTATGTATGTGGCAGTGCGAGAGTTCGAACACTGTATATTGTGGAACCGTGTTAAAAGAGTACATGTCGTATATATATATATATATATATATATATATATATACGTAGCTCAAAATTGGCCACTTTAATCAGATGTGAATGGTATATCAAGCTTCCGTGACGGGCCGTGAGTAGAAATGTCACTTCGTGAAAACTTTATGACCGCCGGGTTTCAATTAGACGGACCATCAGGACGTCTGCCAACTCAACTAAAGGAGAGTGGGTGATTAAAATTTGAGTTTCCAATTGACCTGCTATCCACAAAGTTCATTCAGTCCTCAGGGAATA
Organism: Diploptera punctata; assembly: GCA_030220185.1. Lineage (NCBI taxonomy): Eukaryota > Metazoa > Arthropoda > Insecta > Blattodea > Blaberidae > Diploptera > Diploptera punctata. The sequence continues at coordinate 2,579,401 of JASPKZ010007833.1, forward strand.
AGGTCAGATTTTATTAAACTCCGATTAAAGTAGATCTGATTTTTTCAAATAACAAAATCAAATCGCCCAAGGGTTCTCGTCAGTCATGTGGACTAACATATGAAGGCACGGTAAAGCGACCAGAAAACAGGAATGAGATGTAAAATCAGAATTCAAATGAAAACAAATACTATAGAGATCAAAATGTTATGGAAATATATACAAATAAATGTATAAATTTATATTTAAAAAAAAACACATACCAGTAGATACAAATATTTTATTCAGATAGACTATTCGGAAGTAGGCCTATATATTAGCAATATTCCACAATACAGTGTTTCTCCTTCAACCCACAGTGATTTGTTGCCAGAGGTTCCTCTCTAAAGCATCTTCTTCCTTTAAATCTCTAGCTTCCATACTTCTCCTCACTCCATCTATCCAACATTCTCTAGGTCTGCCTCTTCCACTTCTTCCATTAGATTTTCAATTAAGGATCTTCTTTGGTATTCTATCTTCTTCCATTCTTATGAGGTGTCCATACCATTTGAAACGTTTTTCTACTATTTTTCTAATGTTTTTTCAACTTGCATAATTTCCCTTATTGTGCTGTTTCTGATTTTATCCTTTCTTGAAATTCTTGTCGATCGCCTCCAAAAATCCATTTTACTGCTAATAGATTGTTGGCTTGTTTTCTACTTAATGTCCAGGTTTCGGACCCATTTAATAAAATGCTTTGTAACAGAACTTGAAATATAGTTTTCTTCGTTCTGTATATTATATTTCTATTCCAAAGCACAAAGTTCAACGTACCAATGACTCTCTTTCCATCAGTTATTCTTCTTTCAATTTCTGTAGTTGAATTCTCCATTTTATCTAAAATGGATCCTAAATATTGTTTTACATTAATATTTATATAATTAACAGTAAGCACTTACTTACTTACGTACTTACTTACTTACTTACTTACTCACTCACTCACTCACTCACTGGCACTATCGAACCCGTAGGTTCATGGCCGCGCGGACATAAGCTCTCCATACATCCCTATCCTGAGGTAATGCTTTCCAATCATTCCCTGTATAATCTACTTCCCTCAAATCATAGTTAAAGTTGTTCTCCCACCTCATTCTTGGTCTACCAACTGGGCGTTTTCCCTCTGGCTTTCCTACAAGAAGCTTCCATGCAAGTCTTTCATTCCCCATACGTGCAACATGTCCTGCCCATCGCAGTCTACGAGACTTAACTGTTCTTATTATATCTGGCTTCTTATAAAGACCATGTAGTTCATTGTTATGTAGTCTTCTCCATTCACCTGTCTGTTCATCTCTCTTTGGTCCAAAAATCTTCCTAAGAACTTTATTCTCAAATACTCGTAATCTCCTTTCCTCCCTTAAAGTAAGAGTCCATGTTTCGCACCCATATAATATAACTGGTAGAATAATAGTTTAATATATTTTCAGCTTAACGTTTTTTGAAAGGAGTTGGGACATCAAAAGTCTCTGCAATGCATAATAGCATGCATTTCCAGAATTGAGCCTATGTTTAATTTCTTTGTGCATCTCATTCCTATTTGTGATTATTGTTCCTAGGTATTTGAATTCAGCCACTTCCTCAAAATTTCCCTCATTTGTCATTAGCTGTCCATTTCCGTTATATACTGAATTTCTACGTGTGACCATATATTTAGTTTTACTGATATTTACTTCCAGTCCCAATTTCTTAGTGTTAGTCAATAGTGTGTGCGTGTTGGCCTTTAGTATCTCCTCGCTATCGGCCAGTAGTACTACATCATCAGCATAAACTAACAGCTTATTAATACCATTCAGTTGTAAGCCTTCCTCATTCTCTAAAGAGTTAATGGCATGCTCTAGCACAAAATTAAATAGTAGAGGAGATAGTGCATCTCCTTGCTTCAACCCATTCTGGATTTCAAAAGTGTCTGAAAACTGTTTGCCTACACGCACCCTACTCTTTGAGCCATTTAGACACATTCGTGTAAGTCTAACTAACTTTTTAGGAATTCCGAACTCCAGCAGGATACTATATAACTTCTCCCTCTTAATTGAATCATATGCTTTTTTGATGTCTACATATAGTTGATGTACAGTACCATTATATTCCCATTTCTTTTCTAAAATCTGTCTTATACTAAAAATCTGATCTGTTGTAGACCTGTTTCTTCTAAATGCACATTGATGATCTCCTAGAATGTCATCAATATAGGGAGTAAGTCTGCTTACTAATATATTTGTTAGAATTTTGTACGAAGTTGAAAGTAATGAGATGCCCCTGTAGTTGTTGTTGCAATCAGTTTTATCTCCTTTCTTATAGATTGGTACGATAATTGATTCCTTCCATTCATCTGGAAGAGCTTCTTTTTCCCAAATCATACCAAGCAACCAACGTATCTTGTCCATCAATTTTTTTCCCCCTGATTTTATCAGTTCTGCTGGGATCTCATCTGAACCTGATGCTTTATACATCTTCAATTTTTCAATCGCCATTTCAACCTCTAATGAACTTGGTTCTGCGACTAACATTTCTGCTGTCTGTAATAACAGTAAGCACTTAAAAATTAAAATTTCCCAGGTATGTTTATTCCAAATAACATGAAATTTGAACTGAAATTTAACCCAATCCAAACTAAAGTTTCGAAAATAATTCTATAATGCCTTCAAAATCAAATAGTAAAGAAATGATCTCTCGAGAACGCCGCATTTATGCCATTTTAACATTTATATAATCATAATAGTCTGCATTGATATGCACTGTGAGTCCAAAATCACCATAAATTAGTCATATTAATTGTGACCTTTCACATAGGATGCGAGGTGTTTTAACAAGCAATGATGCTAAACAAACTTAAAATGTTGACATTCTCATATTGTATATATTTACTCTATAGGATATCACGCTTTCAAATTTTACTAAATAAAAACATGTTTTCAAGTACAATAATAAAAAAATAACATTTAGTGGGGTGCAAATATCTGCGGTTGTTATTCCATGTGATAAATAAATGGTTATAAAAAGTTTTGAACTTTCTCTCTCCCGGCGCGACAGGCCTACAAGGCCCTTAGCCTACCAGCCGGCTGCTGGCCTCACATCCACATGTGCCAATCACAGAGGTAGATGATAATCGGCCAGTGTAGGGGTGACATGTGGTCAGCATGTCGAGTCCCCCAGACGTTACAGCTGGTTTTCTCAACCTGGAGTCGCTACTTATTGTAGCTACCCAAATGCATCACGATGCTGGGTTGGCACCGGTCCCATACTGGCCGAAATACCATGAGAAAATTTCTTCCCCCATGGAGACTCGAACCAGCGCAAGTCCCGTAGCTCTGCGCCAAGGCTTCCTGCCTTAACCACTCGGCTACGGCGCGGGACTTTGAACTTTCTAGTAATGTTTATATTGCTTTAATGTGACTTTTAATTAAAAAAATTGTAAAATAAAAATATTTATGCCAAGTACATTAAGTGCTGTAAGGTGCAAGTGTACCCTGATTGGTATTCTATGTAACCACTGTAGGTCTGCTTATTATAAAATGCAAGTATATTAACTACTAGCTAATACCCGGCGTGCGTTGCTACGCCTAAATAAATGAAAATTAATGTGCTCTTATGTTTAGTTGAATAAGTGACAGGAAAAATAATTATAAATTTATATTTTTTAGATACTCCTTACTGATTACCCGGCGTTGCCCGAGAATCTACTTATCCCGATCTTCTTGACAGAAATGAGCTGAAATACGAAAATTAATGTGTTTTATGTTTAGTTAAATAAGTAAAGGGAAACATTTATATCGTAATTATTTTTGGATACCCCATGCTGTTTACCCGGCGTTGTCCGGGAATCTACTCATCCCGATCTTCTTGGCATAAATGAGCTGAAAGACAAAAATTAATGTACTTATTATGATTAGTTGAATAAGTAAAATAAAAAGTAATTATACATGTATATCGTAATTATTTTAAGATTCCCGGTACTGATTACCCGGTGTTGCCCGGGAATCTACTTATCTCGATCTTCTTGGCATAAATGAGTTAAAAGACAAAATTCGTTATTGTGAGTTATCCGTAAAAGAATTCCCGCCATGTGCTATGCTTGCACAGGAATCTATACTTGTCTCGATCTTCTTGGCATCAATGAAAGACATAAATGGTTATTGTGAGTTATCTGTACGAGATAAACATATGCTGTCGCGGACATTTTTGTAGAGCTTTTTGAGATATTCAATTCTGTGTACATTACTTTTGTGAATTTGTTATGGTGTAGGCAGCGCATGCCATTTAAGCGTCCAAAGAGCTACTTTTTTCCACGTTTTCCACTAAAAAGGGCGATTTTTAAGGGTGTAGGAGTTGAGTGTCACAACTCTCTTATAGCCTATGTTAATCCCGGGAATCTCCTGAACGTTTTGCAAAAAGCCGCATCACATTCGGATCAACGGTATGGCCGCGCATAAAGTACGATCAAACAAACAAACAAACAAACATTCATTTTTATATAGCCTATTAGATAAACTTTTGTAGTTACTTGATTGTATTTCTGCATCACTATAATTTGTTTTTACATGTTTTTACTAACCAGTGGAAGGTAATGGCATTAACTTTGCATAATAGATTTATTATTATTATTATTATTATTATTATTATTAGTATTATTAATATTTTGTAATATTATGTGGTTTTTGTTTCTATTTATTTAGAATGTTAGTTATTTGTTTTAGGTACAATAGCCTATATCGTTTGGTATGCCATGTATTTTATGAGCTGGTACTGGACATGTTTATAACTAATTAACTGGCTGACACTATCGAACCCATGGGTTCATGGCCGTGAGGACATAAACTTTCCGTACATCCCTATCCTGAGCTATTGTTTCCCATTCTTCTCCTATATAATATACCTCCATCAAATCATGGTTTATTTTCGCCTCATTATTTTGGGCTACCTACTGGGAGACTTCCTTCTGGTTTTCCTACAAGGAGCTTCCATGTCCCTCTTTCATTCCCCATTCGTGCCACATGTCCTGCCCATCGAGTTTATGAGACTTAATTTTTTTATAGGCGAGGAAAACCTCCGATAAAACTCACCCAGGAATCTTGTTTCGACCGAGACTCGAATTCGGTCCCGCTGCGTGACAAAGCAACGCGCCATTTCGAGAACAAAGCTGTCTCCATCCTTAAAGTTTGTGTATTCATTCGGTCCTAATGTTCCTTTATCCTTTCATTCAACCCTCCCTTAATTTTAAAATATATACCTCCTATGTGGGATAAGAACATAAGAATAGATAACCGAATTACAAATTTATAAGTCCATAATTAGAAACACGTTGACATACGGTGCAGAAACTTGGCAGTTGAATACAAATTTGAGTTTAAAGCTTATGTCTAGTGAAATGGATTGTTTTAGACGCTGAACTAGACATTCTAAATTGGAAAAAAATCAGAAATACATTCACCAGACAACAAATGAAAGTCCAAAATTCAATATTAGATTTTGTGAGAAGATTACCCAGATATGCTTTGGAATGGATTCCACCTGGGAAAGGAAATAGAGGCTGACCTAGATATAAATGGATGTATGATGTAAGAAGAGGTATGAGGGAGCTAGGTCTTGAAGAATTGGAATGTAAAGATAGAGAAGAATGGAGAAAGAAGATACAAATTTAAAAAGCTTTGGGCACAAGATGATGTATTATTATATTGTAAACCTGTTTATATGTGCGAGGAACAAACAACTGTATAATTATGTTTATAATGAAGTTGACAAGTTTTTTCTTACAAAAGTAATATTTTATAGGTTTACTGATGGACATTTTTCAGTTTTATGAGTACGTAAAGCGCTCCAATTTGTTCTAATTGAATTAGAGTAATGCAAAACAACGTGACAAGAATAGTTACAACGAAGAGAGGGCTGTTAAAACGGAGTGTAGACTGCCATAAAACCTCATTTGGTTCGTTGTCATGAGGTGGACATTATTCACGAGTTTCGAAATAATTGAAACAAACCAACTTTACTCGAACCAATGAATTGCAGCTGATTTATTTACTTGGACGTTCTGAACGAATATATCATATCAACCAATGAAATATTTGAAACAGAAGGATATACAGAGACTTAGATCTGCTGAAATGAGATACCTTCGGAGGACTGCAGGATACACACTACTAGATCACAAAAAAAAAAAAAAAAATGACATCTTAGGAGAATTACACATAACCTTTAGAAGACAAAATTTCTGATTAATTATAAGTCACGATGGATGCAACATGTTCATCGAATGGAAGATCACAGGATACCCAAACAAATGTTAAGATATCAACCTGCAGGAAGAAGAAGACCAGGACGCCCACTCAAAAGACTTATGGATGGTGTTTTTCTTGAGGCCGAAACAGGTCAACAAGTGGCCTAAATTCGTGAATGTACTATGATGATGATGATGATGATGATGATGATGATGATGATGATGATGAAGTATTTTTACACGCTTTATATTAGCTTGACGTGTATCTATCTATGTAACGGAATATTCCAACGCGATTTTCACCCACTTAAAATCATTGGATCCATTTGAAACTTTGTATACTTGTAAATGACCAATGGCAATACAATAATTTCATAATTTGTTTCTAAAATCCTGGCCAGAATCATCAGAAAAAAAAGTGTGTGTAATTATGTAACGGAATCTTTCAACGCGATTTTCACCCACTTAAAATCATTGGATCGACTTCAAACTTTGTATATTTGTAAAGGACCAATAACAAAATAATAATTTCATAATTTGTTTCTAAAACCATGGCCAGAATCATCAAAAAATAAAAAATAAAGTGTCTGTGTAATTATGTAACGAAATATTTCAACACAATTATCACCCACTTAAAATCATTAGATCGACTTGAAACTTTGTATACTTGTAAAGGACCAATGACAATACAATAATTTCATAAATGTTTCTAAAATCCTGGCCAGAATCAGCAGAAAATCAAAATAATAAAAACCGGTATAATAGGTTGCGGACTTATCAACTTCTTCCTCAATCGTTGTAAGAGCTCAGTTGGTAGAGCGGTGGACTGTAGTGGTATACAATTTCAGTAATCCGTAGGTCGCTGGTTCAAATCCGGCCCGGAAGATTTTTGTAGTAGAGTATTACTTTTAGCTCATACTACAATAGTATCGAATTTAAAGATATTTACATTTTTATCTGATTCTATAAAATATTGAAACTAAAAAAAAAATAGTTTTAAAAAACTAAAACAACACGCTTTATTAGAAAACCGAACTAAAAAATGAAAAATAATTTTAATTTCCAACACGGTTGGGATAAACTAAAAGTGAACAAAAAAAAGATCATCTCCAACATATCTAGGATAAAACTAGAGTTATCTACAAAAAATAATAATTTTACCATCAAAAGCGTGGGGTGCTCTTTATCAATTAATATATTTGATAATAATCAGATATTGGTAAAAGTAGAGTCTCTAAGAAGAAAATGTAAAAAACGTAAAAAGCACCCCACCCTTTTGATGGTAAAATTATTATTATTTTTTTTTGTAGACAACTAGTTTTATTCTAGATGTATTGGAGATGATTTTTTTTGTTGACCACTTTTATTTTTTCCCAAGTGTGTTGGAAATTAAACTTATTTTTAATTTTTTTAGTTCGGTTTTCTAATAAAGCGTGTTGTTTTAGTTTGTTAAACTATTATTTATTTTTCACGTCAATTATTAGTATATTGTCCACCGCTGTGGTCTCGAGGTAGCGTGCTGCGTTGTCACGCAGCGGGCCCGGGTTCAATCCCCGGTCGGGGCAGTTTTTCTGGGTGAGGTTTTTACGGGGTTTTTCCTCACCTGTAAGACAAATGTCAGGAAAACTTTAAGGCCCAAACGGTCCCCGAAATCATATGGCCATCATCATCATCCTTATAATTATCATCATCATCATCATCAAATATCATTATCATCCTTCACCGGTGTGGAAAGCAAGGGGAAGCTACCACACTTTCAATTCCCTAGTAAAGCTACAAACCATAGCATGAAAATCGTATGATTGCAGTGAAGGACCTGCCTTCGGGCAGAATTACTATGGATGGATTAGTATATTACAATGCGAGGTTGGTAAGTGGTTTTTTTTTACAGAAGCGAGGAAATTATTAAAAATCTCGCTATCGGCCGACTTTTAATTTCCAAGATTCTGTAAAACACTTCACAAACCTGCGTTGTACATTATTTTTTGCACGATGTGTTTTCAAAATAATAAATAATAGTAAAATAACATCTTTCCTGGAAATATTTGCGTTTATTATAAACAACTGACTAACGTTAACAGTCTGGCCAGTGTTTATACGGTAAATGCCGAAAATAATTTAGTTGAGACTACAGCTGACCGTGGCACCAATCAGGGATAAAATGGCGGCAAGTACGAATTTATTGTTTTATGTTGTTTCAAAAAAAGTTCAGTTCATTTAAAATACAGTGATTTGTTTTGTATAATGTGTATTAACATTACCTTTTGCATATATTTTTGTATATACATTATAATGTATTATACATAAAGGGCAGTAGTTTTACTTCCCGCACTAGGTAGGTAATTTGTAATATTACAGTATACTTATTTAGTTATTTATGGTTTGGCAAACCCGAAATTTAGGAAATTGAACTTTTAATCATGGTCGCCGTTGCTGTAAGTACGACGGAACGCACATCTCCGATTCTATTTAATTTATACCTAGATGATATTGTTAGAATCTAACTCGAGATGCCAGAACAAAACAAATATTTCAAAAATGTTATATTACCTACTATTTGCCGATGACCAAATAATTATTTCAAATTCAGAAGACAGTTTATAAATGGCAGTTTATACATTATATAATATATCAAGAGAATATAATTTGGAAATTTCCACGGAAAAAAAAAACAAATATTTGGATTTGTTGGAACAGATCACATGAGAACAAAAATAATTATGAACAATGCAACATTAGAACAATTTCATGAATTTAATTATCTGGGCTGCAATATTTCGTACCAAGTTTCAAATGACATAGAACACAAATTAGCAAAATTTCTTCAATTAATTGGCACAATCAAGCGAAGTATATTCAGGAAAATGAGAAAAGAAAATATATTAAAACTATACAGATCGTTAGCACTACATACATTTTTCTACAGTTAAGAAAACTGGGTCTTAACTACATCCCAGATAAGGAGAACTGAAGCAGCAGAGATGAAATTACTTTGGCCCTTAGAAGGACACTCCCTCCTTGATCATAAAACAAACGAATCTATTCGTCAAGAACTAAATATCGGTAATATATTAGATATTAGTCCACTGCTGTGGTCTCGAGGTAGCGTGCTGCCTTGTCACACAGCGGACCCGGGTTCGATCCCCGGTCGGGGCAGTTTTTCTGGGTGAGGTTTTTATCGGGGTTTTTCCTCACCTGTAAGATAAATGTCAGGAAAACTTTAAGGCCCAAACGGTCCCCGAATTCATATGGCCATCATCATCATCCTTCACAGGTGTGGAAAGCAACGGGAAGCTACCACAGCTACAATTCCCTAGTAAAGCTACAAGCATAGCATGAAAATGCTATGATTGCAGTGAAGGACCTGCCTTCGGGCAGAATTACTATGGATGGATGGATTAGATATTATTGACGAATACCGATCAAACTGGCATTTCCATTTACAATGCCATGCAACCATCAAGAATTCCATTACAGCCATATAGATACAGACCACAGGATAAACGAAGAATTGGAAGACCAAGAAAGCGATTGAGAGAACAACTATAAATTCTGGAGACGGAACGAATCAAGTGGCCCAATCCTTGAGGCTCGTGATGATTAAATAAAAAAATCTGAACGCTGTCATTGTCGTGTGAAAAAAGCTTGCTTTTTAGTCGATGTTAAATAATTCTCTTTGCATTATTCATAGAATATGCATTACGCTGCTTTAAAACCTTAAATTATTTCCAAATCTATAATATTCCGTGAAGTTAATTTTAGTAAACATTGATTTATTGTGTTTCATGATGAGTTTATCACAGGCCTCTTAAATTATTTCCAAATCTATAATATTCCGTGAAGTTAATTTTAGTAAACATTGATTTATTGTGTTTCATGATGAGTTTATCACAGGCCTTCTCATTCCAAACAGCTGATTCTGGCGACACGAAAACAAAAATGGAAGTTTTTGAAGTGTGGTTGCACCTAGCTTCAATCGATTTTTCATCAGTAGCTGTAAGTGTAATTTGTGAGTATGAAATTTTAACTGCCCATAACTTATAATTGAAATAGCAAGCACATGCTCAGTTAAAATTTAATGGATCTGTGTTATATGCAAGGTTATTAAAGCAAAATTAAGAGAAACTTGTTTTTTAATGATTGCAGTGCAATTATATTAGGGTATCAGGAGAGAAGGGAAGGGCTTAATACTAGAACAAATATAATTAGGAATGGAAATGAGTATTTGCAGATTCTAAAAATATATTAAACATTACTTTAATCAGCTATTAAATGTACATGCAGAACGCGACATTGAATAGGATGTTTTACAGACAGCACAAATATTAATTAGTCATGGAGGTGAGATGGATTGGGGGGGGGGAGGGTTTAGATGGTGATATAAATAAATTATATATTTACAGTTCAGATGGAATCCCAGCACAAATCATAAAAAAAACTGGAGGGGGAATTTATTGGACAAGATGTTTATTATGATTTATAAAAAAGAGGTTCTTCAAAATGTTGGTTGGTTGTTGTCTAGTTAATGTGCTGCATCTAACACTGAAGTCGTTAGCACTCTTGCTCTCCAGTACTTTCATTCATTCATAGTGTTCTGCTCAAGAGCAGGTCTTTCACTGCAAACTCAGCATTCTCCAGTCTTTCCTTACAGCTTTCCTTTTTGTATCTGCATACAAACCATTTATTTTAATATTGTCTATCATCTGACGTATTTTTCTGCCTCTAACTTTCTTTCCGTTGACGATTCCTTCTAGGGCATCCTTCAGCAGGCAGTTTCTTCTTAGCCAGTGGCCAATCCAATTTCTTTTCCTCTTCTTTATGAATTCCAGCATTGTTCTTCTTTCACCCACTCTGTCTAGCACCTCTTTATTTCTTACTTTGTTTGTCCATTTTATACGTTCGATTCTTCTCCATATCCACATCTCAAGATCTTCCAGTCGCTTTTCCTCCAGTTCTTTAAAGTTTTGAAAGTTTCCTGTTTGACTGCTGTACAGTTGTTGAGGTGTTCGTCATCCATTTCTTCCTCTGAGTGGTTGCATATAATGCATTTTTTTTTCAAATGTACGAAAAGATAAATTATTGTACCAATCTAACAAGGGGTCTGTCACAAAGACACGACCATTTATTATTACTAGTAGTCGCCCAGTGGTCGAAATTCGACCACAATTCATTAAATTATTACGTTTGTCACAAATACGTCATTATGTATTAATTTTCGATTAAGCCTATTTTAAAAATACTAACGGTAGGAAATATGTGGTATAGCTTGGCTAAGCCATATTTAAAAAACAACAATAACTGTCATTTGACATTTGTATACTGTTTATACTATTCAAATTTTCATTTGGCCTATTATAACTGTACGGGAATATACTCGTATATATCCCTTCATCTTTATCTCTCACTCCGACCCGTCAACGTCCTATGTCGAGGCATAATGGAAGTAGGTGCGAATATCTAAATACAGGGTGTTCGAAAAGTCATAACCATTTCTGCGAAAACACTAATATTTTACTCTCTATTGTAGGTAATCTGAAATATGTTGACCATACAACAAACGAATAGACGTCGTAAGTTGGAGACTCAATGGACTGCGCTTCGCTGAAGTATAAGAACGGTTTCGCCGACGGCACCGAACAGAAGCCCCAACGCGAACAACCATAAGAGGTTTGGTGAACAAGTTCAAGAGAACTGGGAATGTTTGTGACGAGAAACGTTCTGGACGGCCATTGACATCACAGGAAACTGTGCAGACCATACGACAGGCGATCGAGCACAGTCCAAAAGCGTCGGTACGTCGTCTCAGTCGGGAACACGACATCCCAAAATCCACTGTGTGGGAAATCTTGCACTTCGTACTGAAGAAAAAGGCTTACCACATCAGGTGCTCCATCATATTGTACCTGAAGACTATGCGGCACGCATGGCCATGTGCCACGACTTAATCGAGACAGTAAACAATGCCGATTTATTGGCACACGTCCTATTCAGTGATGAGATTACCTTTCATACCTGTGGCCTCGTCAATCGCCACAACAGCATGATATGGGCTGATGAACAACCAAACATCGTCATGGAATTGGAACGTAACATTCCAAAGGTAAACATATGGTTGGGCCTCACCCAAGAGCGCATTTACGGTCCATTATTTTTTGCTGAAGCAATAGTCAATTCAACATCATACGTGGACATGCTTGAGCTATTCTTGGAGCCCCAATTGTTTGCCGACAACATTCTGGATTAGGTGGTGTTCCAACAAGACGGCGCCCCACCACACTTCGCTCACATTGTGCGTGATTACCTCAACCAGACGTTCCCAGGACGCTGGATAGGACGAGACTCACCACGGATCTGGGCAGCACGCTCGCCTGATCTAACGTCCTTGGACTTCTTTGCATGGGGTTACATCAAGACTCAGATTTACAACGTAAAGATTAGGGATTTGCAACACCTGCGTGAACGCATTTCGGCATCGGTGCGTACAATTACCCCAGCAATGTTGCGGCATGTGTTTAGGTGCGCTGAGGAGAGATGGCAACTCTGCTTCGATATGGAGAGCAGTCATGTCGAACTACAGTGATTTCGTCCAATTGCAGTGTCTTCTTTGTTACTACAAACATTTGTTTTGAATTAAACTGTTCCTTCCCAGAAATGGTTAGAGACTTATACACCCTATATATATATATATATATATATATAATGGAATTATTACTGAAACCAAGATTAGACAGGGTTTCGTTTAAATTTAAGTAATAAAATGTACTCACTTTTTTAAACCACTAATAATAAATACACGAAAGTAAGTCAATTCACATTGGTGCTGTGTATACTATTTAATTTTGCATTTGGCCTATTGTTATGTGTACATGAATATCTTTGTCTCTCACTCCGACCCGTCAATGTTCTTAATGAGAGGTATAATGGAAGTAGGTGCGAATATTTAAATATAAAAAAATATGTAATGTAATTACTGAAACTAAGATTGGACAGGGTTTAATTTAAATTCAAATAATAAAATGTACTCACTTTCTTAAACCACTAATAAATATATACTCGAGAGCAGTCAATTCACATTGCTGCTGCACAATTTTCTTTTTACAACAATGCACTTTCAGTATGAACGTAAACAAATGAGTAATACACATAAATTCCTTAGATACAATTATTCTATTTTGTTTAATTTAATTTATTTGTAACACATATTATACGTATATTTTATTTTTATGCACTCATTCTCTATATGGACTTTAATTATGCCAAATATCACACTCCTCCGTGTGCACAATCTGCTTAAAAAGGGGTACAAAGTGTTTTTCTTCACTTATCTAATATATAAAAATGTTTGTTTGTTTGTTTGTTTGTTCGTATTTTATGCGCGGCCATACGTTGATCCGATTGTGTTGGGGCTTTTTGCAGAATGTTCAGGAGATTCCCGGGATGAACATAGGCTATAAGAGAGTTGTGCTACTCAACTCCTACACCCTTAAAAATCGCCATTTGTAATGGGAAATGTGAAAAAAGTAGCTCTTTTGGACGCTTAAATGGCTTACGCTGCCTACACCATAACAAATACACAGAATTAATGTACACACAATTGAATATCTCAAAATGCTCTACAAAAAAGTCCGCGACAGCTCTCTTACGGATAACTCACAATAACCATTTTTGTCTTTCATTGATGAAGAGGATCGAGACAAGTACGTAGATTCCTGTGCAAGCATAGCAGCACATGACGGACATTCTTTTACCGATAACTCACAATAACGAATTTTGTCTTTTAGCTCATTTTTCCCAAGAAGATCGATAGAAGTAGATTCCCGGGCAACACCGGGTAATCAGTACGGGGATTCTTAAAATAATTGCGATATACATTTATAATTATTTTTCATTCTACTTATTCAACTAAACATAATAAGTACATTAATTTTTGTCTTTATGCCATGAAGATCGGGATTAGTAGATTCCTGGGTAACGCCGGGTAATCAGCACGGGGTATCTAAAATATCAATTTATAATTATTTTTGCTGTTACTTATTCAACTAAATATAAAAAGCACATTAATTTTCATTTATTTATGTGTAGTACACCGGGCATTAGCTAGTTAATATATAGATTAATGTTATTATTATTATTATTATTATTATTATTATTATTAACACAATTAATTTAAGAATGGTTATTTTAAACTAATGTTGCACACGTTATAAGGGTAAATAGCTTGTTAATTTGATGATTTCTTAACTCTACTGTATCAGGGCGTTTCCCAGCAAACTTGGTGTTTTGCGTGATATGGATGATAGATAATACGTTTCAAGAGTATGTTTTTAACCAGTTCCACGTTACATTTTTAACGAACTAACTTTTGGAAAAGACTGCAACGAGTTCATAACGCCTGTGCATGTTACATATCCAACCTCCGTAAATCGTACCACATAACTCCAGTATTTGAAATGTTGTCTTGGCTCCGATTTGAAGACAGGTGAAAGGTACATCGCCTCTGCTTCTTATACAAACACTTTGTCCACCTCTTTATATTTCTACTCGCTTTCATTCGCTATCCTCCCACCTTAACTTAAACACACAATCGAGAGAAAATTTAACTCTTACTGTCCTTCTACATGGAAAATCTCACTATTCCTCATCCTTCATGACATGTTTCAACCACCCGTCTGTGGAATTACCTCCCCCCGTATATCAAGGTCTGCCCGACTCAAGAACAGTTTAAAAGAAACTCCATATTTCCTTAGACAATATAATATATATGATATAACCGTGTTCCATGTATACTTTTATTATTCCTTTATTTTTTAAACTTTTTTTACCAAGCCAATTACTTAATCTAATTATAGGTTATTGTTATTATTATTATTATTATTATTATTATTATTATTATTATTATTACTATTTTTCTGTCGGCCGCGGTGGACTAGTGATTATGTTCCTTGCCTCTGGTCCCGAGGATCGCGGGTTCAAACCCGGCCGGGGTCGATGGATTTTTTAGGACGGAAAAATCCAAGGAGCAAATCCTCCGGGAGGGACTTTAAGCCGTGGGTCCCGAGTCTGAAGATTTTCAGGCTTGTAAAAAGTCCTTAAGTCTGAATGAAAAGGCCTCTAAGCAAAATTTACCGTATTTTCCCGTCCCAGTACTACCTTGGTTTCCTAGATGGCAGTATGAGGCGGAACGCTGACCATGGACCACTCAAAATGACATCTATACGAAAACAAGTGTAACTAAATTAGTATGGTTCAAATTCTTCCCTGTAGAGAGAGAGCGCCTAAATCTCTGTAAAGGGAAAACATGGGCTTACAATACAAAATACTATTTTTCTTACTTTCCCTTGTCAACTTTATATTGTGTAGCCAATATCTATTACGTATCATTAATCAACATGTAGATAATTCATAATTCTTATTGTATGTATAATTTAACCCTGGTGAAGTGGAAGAGAAGACCTTACGGTCTTAACACCATCAGGTAAAATAAATAAATAAATAAATAAAAATAACCCAATGGCATTATCGATCCCGGTTAATGACCGCACAAACATAGCTTAGATCCTTATCCTGAGGCGATGTTTTCCAAAATTACATTAACTCATAGGTAGACACCTTCGTTTGTCATTCGTTTAATTCAAGAGTCAATTTGTCGAAATTGTGCACAAATATCCCTTTGTTTGCCTTAGCTGACCTTCTTTCATGTGATCCACCTGCCAAGACTTGTGGCTTTTTTAACTCTTGAGTCACAAACTATTTTTTGACCACGTAAATACACGACGAGCCTCCTCGGATGAGTGATCAAGTCATACTAAGCCACCCCTTAGACAATATGAACATTATTTAAATAAGAACATATATTACCATGTACACTAAGCAAAAATAAACAAATTTTAGAATACATTTATTTAGCCTGGTGGAGTTAAGACCATGTGACCTTCTCTTCCACTCACCAGGATAAACATATGTTACATATAAATACAAAATTACAACGATAGTACATACTAAACAATTAATAATCTGTCATATTGAATAATAATGAAAATAATGTCTAATAAATGAGCGGCTTCAAAACGCAGCTTCCCTGTTATGACCTACTGCGCATGCTCGAAGAGCTGAAGCTGTGGTTCACGAGTTATGCATTGCTAAATGTTTTAAATAGTTAAAGAGCAGTGAAGGATACATGTTTCTAGATATATTTATGAGTGTTCGACGTATACAATATTACTCAAATTGCGACATTTCGAATAAATTTCAACTCTCGTGCATAGTGTAAAATAAACAAGACAACCAGGATTTAGACCACTAGCATCCTATGTTCGAGTAGCGTTTGTACTTGTTGTGGCAGTCTTCCTCCACAAAGTATGTCTGCATAACTTAGCGAGCTAGGCCTTTCGGAACTGGTTCCATTTTTAAAACTGTTCATTGGGTACTGGTTGTGTTTAACGAATATATTGTATAGTGAGTTGATAATGTAGGGTGTGTTCTCGTTCAGCAGGTTTTCTTTTCTTGTTTGCTTCATGATTTCTGTTTCTTCTAAAATGTTTATTTTTCTGTTTTCATTTTCTCTATGTGTTATTGTGAGGGTGTTTTCTATTGTGTTGAACTGATGACCTGTGTTTGTAACATGCTTAGCGAAACTTCATTTGCCAAATGAGGTAAATTATACAGAAAATAACTGGGATATGTTAACTCAGGATACGAATGTATAGATGGCTTATGTCCGGGACCTCCGGTTCGACAATGCCGCTGAGTTATAGTGCCTGAGATGTAGGCTATGTGATTGACATTCATAAACCTCTCCGGCTGCCTCTTGCTTTCAATGTCCTAAAGTAATAATTATCATAAATAATGCCACGAGTGATTTCCAATTTATCTAGAGAATTTGGAAATCAAGAGTGGCATTTGTTAGGACTATTTAACGAATAAAATTAAGCTCTTTACTAAAAAATAATTATTTGAATATAGTTACCGGTGTTTTAAAATATTTATTTAGTTAATGTAAACGGCGATGTTTGAAAACAAATTAGAAATGTGAGGTTATGTATATTCACTGCAACTCGATCATATTATTTATTGCCAAATAGGATCGCAATATTGTAAGAATGCACTCTAGTGGAGAAATAATGAAACACATCAAACTATTATAATCAGCATTATAGGTTAATCATTTATATTTTGAATAAACCACTCAGTAAAATCACTGAATCTATTCATTATTTGCTATATTCAATGTATTTGTTGCAGAAAAATAATGGTCTAACCTATTCAGAATATTAAAAAAAGGAGGAGCTTTCTTTATCACATAAGCAGGAGCTGATAAAGAGCAATCGATAAAGAGCGAGGTGAAACACGACTGTCATTGGTGTAAAACAGAATTCATTGAAACGTGATTGGTCATTGGCTACCATTTACGACATGAGTAAATAGTCTAAGTAATGCCACGAGGGATTTCCAATGTATCTAGAGAATTTGGAAATCAAGAGTGGCATTTGTTAGGAATGTATAACAAATAAAATTAATCTGTTTACCCACAAATATTTATTTAAAATATTTATATAATGTAAACGGTGATGTTTGAAAACAAATGAGAAACGTTTGTTATGTTTCATTTGTTCATCACTGCAACTAGATCATATTATTTATTGCCAAATAGGATCGCAATATTACAAGAATGCACCCTAGTGGAGAAAATATGAAACACATGAAACTGTATATTATAAACAACATTTTAGGTTATTAATTTTTTTTTGGAAACAACTCCGTGAAATCATTATATAAAAACACAATTATTAAACACACAATTATCAAATGTGTAGTTTTATGCAATCTGTTCATTATTTGCTATATTCAACGTATTTGTTGGAGAGTCAGTAACTGCAAAATAATGCTCTGACCTGTTCAGAATATTAAAAAGGAGGAGCTTTCTTTAACATGACAAACAGAAGTAGGTAAATATCGAGGTGAAACACGACTGTCATTGGTTCTAAAACAAAATTCATTGAAACATGTTTGGTCATTGACTTTCATTTGGGACATGAGTTAAATAGTCATAAGCAATGCCACGAGTGATTTCCAAATTATCGAGAAATTCACGACTCACGAAGTGTGGAGTGAATTTATCTAGAGAATTTGGAAATCAAGAGTGGCATTTGTTAGGATTATTTAACGAATGCAATTAAGCCGTTTACTCAAATAATTATTTAACAATAATTATTTTAAAATATTTATATATTTAATGTAATCGGTGATGTTTGGTACGCTTCATTTGCTTCTTTTGTTGATCACTGCAACCAGATCATATTATTTATTGCCAAAGGATCGCAATATTGTAAGAATGCACCCTAGTGGAGAAATTTATAACCAACATTGCAGGTATTAATCAATTTCTGATGTCCTATGATGTAAATATGTCAATTACATTTTTCTGCAACGTGATTTCCTGGAAAATAATTCGCTTAAGGAAGTGCAAACAGTGGTTTCTTTTTTTCATCATCATCATCATCATCATAATCATCATCATCATCATCATCATCATCATCATCAACAACAACAACAAGGATTAGGCCCAATGGCCTGTTCCGATCTCATTATAGGTCGAATTGGTCCTTCCATCTCTTCAATGGTCTTCAAAACGTTCTTCTCCGTTTTGGTTTATAATTATACATTCTTCTTGGTATGCGCTGTTCATTCATTCGTAATACGTGCTGAAGATAAGCATTTTGGTAATATGTTATTCTTTCACAGAGATTAAATATGTTAAGTTCTGTTCTTATATCTTCGTTTTTCTTTTTATCGGTCCTTTGGTATCCTGCTATTGCTCTCAACATCTTCATTTCAGCAGCCTCTATTTGTTTACTGGTTTCTTTTTTTTGTGGTATAATCAATTGCTACAAATGTTTTTATATTATCTCCCGCATACGCTATATGCTGACATTCATGCACTATATGTACAATCTGGTAGCCGTATTTCTCAGAGAGTCGGTCACTGCAAAATAATGCTATGACCTATTCAGAATATTAAAAAGGAGGAGCTTTCTTTAATATGACAAACAGAATTAGATAAATATCGAGGTGAAACACGACTGTCATTGGTTGTAAAAGAAAATTCATTGAAACGTCATTGGCCATTCACTCCCATTTGGGGCGTGAGTTAAATAGTCATTGTCAGACATGATACAGAGATTATATTAGAATTTAGTCCTATGTCCCTTGGATCAGATAACAAAAACGTGATCATAAAAACATACATATAAGCTGTCAATCATTTACTTCTCACGGACTACAATTATTTAGTCCGACCGCTCTCTGATATTGTAGGCTGATGTATGTAACATAACATTTTATTCATCACATCACAACGCTATGAAACATTTTAGTGACGTAATGCATACACATTCTACCGGTCATGTCCTTCAGCCACTGCGTCATAGAGTAAAACTATCTCCTCCTCATCAATGACGTCATCTTAATTGAGGGTTAGGAAACCTTTAATTGAAATACCATTATAATGGCTTTATGGTTACAGGAATAGGTGAATTATAAGCGATAGTTAGTACGAGGGCGGATAGGAAAGTAACGCACAATAATTTTTTTCTGCCTTGGTATTGCAGCTAGAATGTTGAAATTTCACAGAGATATAGTTTGAAGTTTTCACTACAGATGGTATTTTTTTCTCAGGTGCACCTCTTGCGAGAGAAGCTTGAACTATGCAACAAAGATGGCACACATGCTACAGTCGTCCACCTGTGAGGAACAGAGAAGTGTTGTTCGATTTTTGTGGGCCAAAGGGCATAAACCCAGTGAAATTCACAGGGACATGCATGGCGTGTATGGGGATGATTGTATGGACCGTAGCAATGTCTTCCGTAAAGTTAGTGCTCGCTGGGTGCCTAAGAACCTGACAGACGACCACAAGGGCCAGCGAATGATGGCAAGCTTGGACCACTTAACGCGGTACACTGTACAAGGACATGACTTTCTGGAAGGAATCGTCACAGGTGATGAGTCGTGGGCGTACCACTACACGCCCGAAACAAAGCAGGCATCAGCAGTGCGCAGATGGCTACACTCCAACCAAACGGACTTCTACGAACAGGGCATATTGAAACTGGTACAACGATGGAAAAATGTGTTGAGAAAGTTGGTGACTATGTCGAAAAGTAGGTAAAACATGTAAGTTCATTTGTGATTTTTTTCCTTTTTTTTACTATTAAACTTTTTTAAAAAAAAATTATTGTGCGTTACTTTCCGATCCGATCCGTCCCTCACAGGTGGACGACTGTAGCATGCGTGCCATCTTTGTTGCATAGTTCAAGCTTCTCTCGCAAGAGGTGCACCTGAGAAAAAAATACCATCTGTAGTGAAAACTTCAAACTATATCTCTGTGAAATTTCAACATTCTAGCTGCAATACCAAGGCAGAAAAAAATTATTGTGCGTTACTTTCCGATCCGCCCTCGTATATATTTTAGATATGTGAGAAAAATTTCGTAATTCCAACCCGTTTTATTCACAGATGTTTTTATGACTGAGTTCCCGTGTTCCCAATTAGTTACGTTTGTAGCTCTAGCCAAGTGAATACTTTTATTTCTGTACAATCAAATGTGCTGGATAATAAATTGTATAGCTTGGAAAATTGAAATATTATACTTGTTATAGTCAGTTGTGAAAGAAAATCAGAACATTCTCGAATACTGAATTAATTTATTTTTTTGCATGATAGTGCGTTCTGTCGTACTTACAGGAATGACAACCATGGCTGAAAGTTCAATTTCCTAAATTTCGGGGTTACCAGCGTATAAATAACTATATTGTAATATTACAAATTACCTACCTAGGGCGGGAAGTAAAATCACTGCCCTTTATGCTAAGTACAATGTATATACAAAAATATATCCAAAAGGTAGTGTTAATATACATTATTTGAAACAAATCACTGCATTTTAAATAAACTGAACTTTATTTGAAACAATATGAAACAATACATTTGTACTTGCCGCCATTTTTTGTCTACTTGGTGTCACTGCCTGCTGTACTCTCGATTAAATTATTTTTGGCATTTATCGTATATACATTGGCCAGACTGCTAACGTCAGTCAGTTGTTTACAATGAACGCAAATATTTCCAATAAAGTTGTTATTATTTTACTATTAGGCCTATTTATTTTTTGAAAACACCATCGTGCAAAAGAAAAATGTACAACACACGTTTGTGAAGTGTTTTACAGAATCTCGGAAATTAAAAGTCTCGTTATCGTTCAAATTTTAATCCTTTCCTTGGTTCTGTAAGAGCCACTTCCCAACCTCGCATTGTAATATACGTACTAATAAGAAATAAGGGTCTCAAGTGTTGTTGCACGATATTGACTTCATAGTAATGTTTTGAGAGACTGTATCAACATTTACAAAACTAAAAATGTAGACTGCTTTGTGCAATAAACAAAGAAGCCACGAGTCATAAATTGTATAATCGATTTCTAATCTTGTTATGTTTGTTAAATTGTTTCTTCTTTTTTTGTTTTCTGATCAATCTGTCGATCATTTTTTCTGTTAATGCATTTTTTATTGCTAAAAATTTGATGCAATTTAGTTCTTTATTGTAGTTTCTTTTATTTAATGACAACTTTAACATTCTGTTTATTAGGCTGTAAAGGTACTCACTTTATGTTAGATATGGGGTGTCTTGATTTATGATGGACAGCTATTGTATTATCGGTTGGTTTTCTGTATATATTTGTCTGAACTATTACTAATAAGATTTTTAGAAAATTTAGATAGTTTATGGACTTGTTAATTTCTAGCAATAAGAATGGATATGAAGAAGAAATGATCAACAAATTGGTCAGAAAAAAAAAAGCGAAGAAACAATTTAACAAACATAACAAAACTAAAAAAAAAAGATATAAATACAAATAATTGGATCACACTCACTTATTTTGTAGAATCTAGTTATAATGACAAGAAAAGAATGTATGCCTATATACATTTGGTGAAGCGTGGATTTTATTATTTGTAAAAGACATAAATCCCTACAGTAATGTTTAGGGAATGAGGAGATAGGTTTTACATTCTTCTGTTCTCCTTTCAATGTATTCTTCTTTCTCGTCCTCAGGTATATTGAATGTGAAACTGTCATACTTTTTTCTTCATATTCTGAAACATTAAGCTTGTCCATTCATATACCAGTGACACAGCCTGGCGCCTTTCTTTTAAATTATTCTCAGAAAAACATTATGGGCATTAAAGCATTTTTGAGAGAAATTTAGTTTCTTTACATAACTTTTTAAAATCTTCTTTGGAGTCTTCATGAAAATCGTGAAATGGTTCATGAAATTTATTTAAGATTCAAGCAAGACAACTTTATGTCTTACAGTATAGTAAGAATGGTTGACTATTACTTATACAGCTCGAAAGTACTTTACAATCTATCAGTTTGAAAATAGAGTATCATTTTTGAATGTGTGTGTCTCAAAATTTTTCTTGGTAAAAAATTTATTATTGTCAAACCAATACGATGTAATTGTAAACAAATCACTGTACATTGTTAACACATGCATTTTTCAAGGTTGGAGGGAACACCAGTCATGGACAACGGCCACATAGCCCGGAATCTGGTAGAAACACCAGTAACGGTTCCACGGCCACATAGCCCAGAATATGGTAGAAACACCAGTAACGGACCACGGCCAAGTAGCCCGGAATCAGGTAGGGTCACCAAGAATGGACCACGGCCACATAGCCCGGAATCTGGTAGGAACACCAATAATGGACCACGGCCACATAGTCCGGAATCTGGTAGGAACACCAGTAATGGACCACGGCCACATAGCCCGGAATCTGGTAGGAACACAACTAATGGGCCACGGCCACATAGTCCGGAATTTGCTAGGAACGCAAGCAATGGACCACGACCACAGATCGGAATCTGCTAGGAACACCAGTAATGGACCACGGCCACATAGATCGGAATATGGTATGAACACCAGTAATGGACCATGGCCACATAGTCCGGCATCTGGTATGAACATCAGCAATTCTCCTCGGCCACATAGCCTGGAATCCACTAATGGACCACAGCAACATAACCCTAATCAGGTAGGAACACCAGTAATGTACCAAGGCTACATAGCCCAGAATCTAGTAGGAACACCAGTAATGGACCACGGCTACATAGCCCAGAATCTGGAAGGAACACCAGTAACGGACCACGGCTACTTAGCCCAGAATCTGGTAGGGACACCAGTAATGGACCACGGCTACATAGCCCAGAATCTTATAGGAACACCAGTAATGGACCACGGCTACATAGCCCAGAATCTGGTAGGAACACCAGTAATGTAGCACAGCTACATTGCCCGGAATCTGGTAGGAACACCAGTAATGGACCACGGCTACATAGCCCAGATTCTAGTAGGGACACAAGTAATGGACCACGGCTACAAACCCAGAATCTGGTAGGGACACCAGTAATGGACCACGGCTACATAGCCGGGAATCTGGTAGGAACACCAGTAATGGACAGCGGCTACACAGCACATTATCTGGTAGGAACACCAGTAACGGACCACGGCTACATTGCCCGGAATCTGGTAGCAACATCAGTAATGGACCACGGCTACATAACCCAGAATCTGGTAGGAATACTAGTAATGGACCACGGTTACATAGCCCAGAATCTGGTAGGGACACCAGTATGGACCACGGCTACATTGCCCGGAATCTGGTAGGACAACCAGTAATGGACCACGGCTACATTGCCCGGAATCTGGTAGCAACACCAGTAATGGACCACGACTACATTGCCCGGAATCTGCTAGGAATACCAGTAATGGACCACGGCTACATAGCCCGGAATCTGGTAAGAACACCAGTAATGGACCACAGCTGCATAGCCCGGAATCTGGTAGGAATATCAGTAATGGACCACGGCTACATAGCCCGGAATCTGGTAGGAATACCAGAAATGGACCACGGCTACATAGCCTGGAATCTGGTAGGAACACCAGTAATGGACCACGGCTACATAGCCCGGAATCTGGTAGGGACACCAGTAAAGGACCACGGCTGCATAGCCCGGAATCTGGCAGGAATACCAGTAATGAACCACGGCTACATAGCCCGGAATCTGGCAGGAATACCAGTAATGGACCACGGCTACATAGCCCAGAATCTGGTAGGAATACCAGTAATGGACCACGGCTACATAGCCTGGAATCTGGTAGGAACACCAGTAATGGACCACGGCTACATAGCCCGGAATCTGGTAGGGACACCAGTAATGGACCACGGCTACATAGCCCGGAATCTGGTAGGAATACCAGTAATGGACCACGGCTACATAGCCCAGAATCTGGTAGGAATACCAGTAATGGACCACGACTACATAGCCCGGAATCTCGTAGGAACACCAGTAATGGACCACGGCTACATAGCCCGGAATCTGGTAGGAATACCAGTAATGGACCACGGCTACATAGCCCAGAATCTGGTAGGAACACCAGTAATGGACCACGGCTGCATAGCCCAGAATCTGGTAGGAGCTCCAGTAGTGGATCACGGCTACATAGCCCGGAATCTGGTAGGAATACCAGTAATGGACCACGGCTATGTAGCCCGGAACATGGTTGGAATACCAGTACTGGACCACGGCTAGATAGCCCGGAATCTGGTAGAGACATCAGTAATGGACCACGGCTACATAGCCCGGAATCTGGTAGGAATACCAGTAATGGACCACGGCTACATAGCCCAGAATCTGGTAGGAACACCAGTAATGGACCACGACTACATAGCCCGGAATCTCGTAGGAACACCAGTAATGGACCACGGCTACATAGCCCGGAATCTCGTAGGAATACCAGTAATGGACCACAGCTACATAGCCCAGAATCTGGTAGGAACACCAGTAATGGACCACGGCTGCATAGCCCAGAATCTGGTAGGAGCTCCAGTAGTGGATCACGGCTACATAGCCCGGAATCTGGTAGGAATACCAGTAAAGGACCACGACTACATAGCCCAGAATCTGGTAGGAACAACAGTAATGGACCACGGCTACATAGCCCGGAATCTGGTAGGAACACCAGTAATGGACCACGGCTATGTAGCCCTGAACCTTGTTGGAATACCAGTAATGGACCACGGCTACATAGCCCGTAATCTGGTAGGAACACCTGTAATGGGCCACGGCTACATATCCCGGAATCTGGTAGGAACACCAGTAATGGACCACGGCTACATAGCCCAGAATCTGGTAGGAATACCAGTAATGGACCACGGCTACATTGCCCGGAATCTGGTAGGAACTACAGTAATGGACCACGGCTACATAGCCCGGAATCTGGTTGGAACACCAGTAATGGACCACGGCTATGTAGCCCGGGACCTGGTTGGAATACCAGTAATGTACCACGGCTACATAGCCCGGAATCTGGTAGGAACACCAGTAATGGACCACGGCTACATAGCCCAGAATCTGGTAGGAATACCAGTAATGGACCACGGCTACATTGCCCGGAATCTGGTAGGACAACCAGTAATGGACTACGGCTACATAGCCCAGAATCTGGTAGGAACACCAGTAATGGACCACGACTACATAGCCCAGAATCTGGTAGGAACACCAGTAATGGACCACGGCTACATTGCCCGGAATCTGGTAGGACAACCAGTAATGGACCACGGCTACATAGCCCAAAATCTGGTAGGAACACCAGTAATGGACCACGACTACATAACCCGGAATCTCGTAGGAACACCAGTAATGGACCACGGCTACATAGCCCGGAATCTGGTAGGAATACCAGTAATGGACCACGGCTACATAGCCCAGAATCTGGTAGGAACACCAGTAATGGACCACGGCTACATAGCCCAGAATCTGGTAGGAGCTCCAGTAGTGGATCACGGCTACATAGCCCGGAATCTGGTAGGAATACCAGTAATGGACCACGACTACATAGCCCAGAATCTGGTAGGAACAACACTAATGGACCACGGCTACATAGCCCGGAATCTGGTAGGAACACCAGTAATGGACCACGGCTATGTAGCCCGGAACCTGGTTGGAATACCAGTAATGGACCACGGCTACATAGCCCGGAATCTGGTACGAAACACCAGTAATGGGCCACGGCTACATAGCCCGGAATCTGGTAGGAACACCAGTAATGGACCACGGCTACATAGCCCAGAATCTGGTAGGAATACCAGTAATGGACCACGGCTACATTGCCCGGAATCTGGTAGGACAACCAGTAATGGACCACGGCTACATTGCCCGGAATCTGGTAGGACAACCAGTAATGGACCACGGCTACATAGCCCAGAATCTGGTAGGAACACCAGTAATGGACCACGATTACATAGCCCAGAATCTGGTAGGAACACCAGTAATGGACCACGGCTACATAGCCCGGAATCTGGTAGGGACACCAGTAATGGACCACGGCTACATAGCCCGGAATCTGGTAGAAATACCAGTAATGGACCACGGCTACATATCCCAGAATCTGGTAGGAACACCAGTAATAGACCACGACTACATAGCCCGGAAACTCGTAGGAAATCCAGTAATGGACCACGGCTACATAGCCTGGAATCTGGTAGGAATACCAGTAATGGACTACGGCTACATAGCCCAGAATCTGGTATGAACACCAGTAATGGACCACGGCTACATAGCCCAGAATCTGGTAGGAGCTCCAGTAGTGGATCACGGCTACATAGCCCGGAATCTGGTAGGAATACCAGTAATGGACCACGACTACATAGCCCAGAATCTGGTAGGAACAACAGTAATGGACCACGGCTACATAGCCCGGAATCTGGTAGGAACACCAGTAATGGACCACGGCTATGTAGCCCGGAACCTGGTTGGAATACCAGTAATGGCCACGGCTACATAGCCCGGAATCTGGTAGGAACACCAGTAATGGGCCACGGCTACATAGCTCGGAATTTGTTAGGAACACCAGTAATGGACCACGGCTACATAGCCCAGAATCTGGTAGGAATACCAGTAATGGACCACGGCTACATTGCCCGGAATCTGGTAGGACAACCAGTAATGGACCACGGCTACATAGCCCAGAATCTGGTAGGAACACCAGTAATGGACCACGACTACATAGCCCAGAATCTGGTAGGAACACCAGTAATGGACCACGGCTACATAGCCCGGAATCTGGTAGGGACACTAGTAATGGACCACGGCTACATAGCCCGGAATCTGGTAGAAATACCAGTAATGGACCACGGCTACATAGCCCAGAATCTGGTAGGAACACCTGTAATGGACCACGACTACATAGCCCGGAAACTCGTAGGAACACCAGTAATGGACCACGGTTACATAGCCCGGAATCTGGTAGGAATGCCAGTAATGGACCACGGCTACATAGCCCAGAATCTGGTAGGAACACCAGTAATGGACCACGACTACATAGCCCAGAATCTGGTAGGAGCTCCAGTAGTTGATCACGGCTACATAGCCCGGAATCTGGTAGGAATACCAGTAATGGACCACGACTACATAGCCCAGAATCTGGTAGGAACAACAGTAATGGACCACGGCTACATAGCCCGGAATCTGGTAGGAACACCAGTAATGGACCACGGCTATGTAGCCCGGAACCTGGTTGGAATACCAGTAATGGACCACGGCTTCATAGCCCGGAATCTGGTAGGAACACCAGTATTGGGCCACGGCTACATAGCCCGGAATCTGGTAGGAACACCAGTAATGGACCAAGGCTACATAGCCCAGAATCTGGTAGGAATACCAGTAATGGACCACGGCTACATTGCCCGGAATCTGGTAGGAATACCAGTAATGGACCACGGCTACATAGCCCAGAATCTGGTAGGAACACCAGTAATGGACCACGGCTACATAGCCCAGAATCTGGTAGGAACACCAGCAATGGACCACGGCTACATTGCCCGGCATGTGGTAGGAACACCAGTAATGGACCACGGCTACATAGCCCAAAATCTGGTAGGAACACCAGTAATGGACCACGGCTACATAGCCCAGAATCTGGTAGCAACACCAGTAATGGACCACGGCTACATAACTCAGAATCTGGTAGGAATACCAGTAATGGACCACGGTTACATAGCCCAGAATCTGGTAGGAACACCAGTAATGGACCACGGCTACATAGCCCAGAATCTGGTAGGAGCACCAGTAATGGACCGCGGTTACCTAGCCGAGAAAATGGTAGGAACACCAGTAATGGACCACGGCTACAATGCCCGGAATTTGGTTGCAGCACCAGTAATGGACCAGGGCTACATAGCCCAGAATCTGGTGGGAACACCAGTAATGGACCACGGCTACATAGCCTGGAATCTGGTAGGATGACCAGTAGTGGACCATGGCTACATAGCCCGGAATCTGGTAGGAATACCAGTAATGGACCACGGCGACATAGCCCGGAATCTCCCAACATTGTTATTTTGATAAAATGTAACTATGTAAAAATAGTTGCGGTACTATTCTAATAAATTGTAAAATATATTTTAAAACATCCATTCCACATATTTGGAGGGATGCCGTTTCCCCGGGTTCCATCCTCATTGAGCGTACTGTATAAATTTACTAAATCCATTGCTGAAATGTCAAGGCCGGGTGAGTTTTTATTACAGGTGAGGAGATGTCTGCGCAGGAGTCATATGGCTAGAGACACGCAGTCAACAACTTTAGTCTCAATTTTGTTAAGAGTACATACAAAGTTTCTTCTTCTTCTTTTTCTTCTTCTTATTCTTCCTCCTCCTCTACGCATGAAAGCTGGCAGCTTGTTGCGTGTTAATTCACTACAGGTCCGGGATATGGTGAAATCCTTTCATCGTAATTGTGGTCTTCCTAATGGCCTTTTCTGTTGAGGTGTCCAGTCACGTACTTTCTTCACTGATCTACTGTTCTCCATTCTATCTATGTGATCGTTCCAATTTAGTCTTCTGTCATTTATCCAGAGGTTTATAGGTTCAATTTCACATTCTTCTCTAATAACAGAGCTGCGAGTTTTCTCTCTCAGCGATTTTCATACGATTTTCCTTAAAACTTTAATTTCGGTTATTTCATTGATTTTTTTTTGTTTTTTTGAGTTTCTGTTCGGCATTCACAACCATATGTTAGAACTGGTCTTATGGCAGATTTGTATACTCTTACTTTGTATCTATTCTTAAATTTTTATTTTTCCATATAGTATTGTTTAATCGTGCCGATATTTTGTTTGCATTATTTACTTGATGGAGGATTTCATCTGTTATTCTGTGTCTGCTATTAATTTCTATTCCTAAATATTTGAATTTTATGACCTGTTCTGTACTTTTCCCTTCTATTTCCAATTTAACACGTCGTGGGTCTTTGGATATTGCCATTGATTTGGTTTTATTTGTTGAGATTTTCATGTGATATTTTGTTACAATGATTCTAAATTTGTGCAATAGCATTTGTAAATCATCTTCACTTTGTGCAATTAGAACTGTGTCATCAGCATAGTTTATTATCTTCAGCTCTTTGTTACCTATTTTAATCCCTTTTCTAATTTCAACTTCTAGTTCTTTGATGATTTCATCCATTATTAGTGTGAACAATATGGGACTTAATGAGTCTTATATTAAATAAAAATACAATTCACGTTGGCGAGTGAGGGGTGGGACGTTATTTAGAAATAGAATCCTTCATCTCAGATGAAATACATATTCCGAGCCATCGTGTACTTAGTATCCTGGTTTCGTGCATATTTTCCTGACGGACTTCTCATTGTTTTTATATTTTCCTAAGTTTTCAGAAATTGTGTCAGTATTTAATTTAGATATATTTTATAATTTAGAGATAATATTAGTTTTTCCTTTCTTCGAGAATGAGATGAAATAGATATTCTCGTTTCACTAATCGAGCCTTACTTAGTTTCTCAACCCAGCTTTCCTTTTTAATTTATAATTTAACATCTTTATTGGTATTCTGGTTTTATGCATATCTTCGTGATGGGGGTTTTTCCATTATTCTTATATTTTCATAACTTGTCAGAAATTGTATCTGAATTTAATTTAGATGTAATCTTTTATAATTTTGACATAATATATTCGTTTTTCCTTGAAATTAAATAAATTCCGGTTTCACAAATCAAGCGATCGTATACATAATTTTTCAACCTAGCTTTCCTTTTCGATTTAGAATTTATAGTATATTGCGATACAAGTGAGGTAATCATTTGTTACTGATCGAGAAAAAGTTGGATAAAAACGAGGCGCTTGCGCCGAATTTTTTCAATTTTCGAGATGTTACGTGCTTACCTCATGTGTATTGCATACTACTTTTGGTCGATGTGACTAATTTTTATTAAATATAGTAATAAATTAATTAAAATATTGGTTGGATGTAAATTACATCTATGAGAAAGAAACATTTGGTGATTGTTGGGTGTGGAGACATTTTTATATGTAGTACCGTGATTAGAATCTGTTTGATAATTTTATTATGGAAGGAGTCATGGTAGATGATAGAGAAATTGAACAAGCCTGGAGAGTGGGATGTTCTGCATTAAGTCCGGAAAAGTCTAAGAAAGGTACGAGTTAGTGTACAATACATTCAAGAAATGTTTTATTTTACTTACCGAACGTGTGTTTTTTGAGTCCATATCAGCATTGTGATTTCTTTTGTTTGCATAGCAACCAGGTTAGATGTGGGAACGTTGACTTACTTCCAGTAACAACAATGTTGGTAAGTATAAGAAATTAGGCACATCGACCAAAAACATAATTATTTATTGGTATCCTGGTTTCATGCATATAATATAAATTTATCAGTGTTATTTTTAACTTTTTTCTTTAAAGTTTTTTTAATAGCTCCACATAATGCCAGAAATTTACGTACATTACGATGGTTTTTTTTTTTGCTTTTATATTTTACTAACTTGTCAGAAATTGTATAATTATTTAATTTTGTATAATATCTTCGTTTTTGATTTGGTATTTTAAAATAAAACCCTTGACATATCTGAAAAATCTGATTTTAATCATTTGAATTTTGGTCGACTCTTTTGTGTAAGTACTCACGTTTCAAATTAAAAGTAACACTGGAAATGCCATTCCTGAATATAAATTTACCTGCGATTTTTTCAACTTTTCTTATTTAAAGTGTTTTTAATAGCTCCACATAATGCCAAGAATTTAACTCTTACATTACGATAAATATCTTTATTAAAACTATATGTATTGTAATATTATATTTAAGGGAGTGTGGGTTAAATGTGTAAGGTGGCCGTACTCCAAATTTCAGCGGATATTGTGTCCTTTATGCTGGAAGATGTTTTTGTTATGCAGTATCTTAGATGTTACTTTACAATCGATGTGGCTCGAGGCCAATCTTTTTTGTATTTTGTGTCAAATATGCTTATATGCACTCTTCATAGCAGACATTCAAAGTTTTGTTGTCATACTAAAGCATTGCTTAAAATATCGCATGAAAAGTGCTCTTAGATACCGGTACTTCTCATACATTTTTATTTTTTTAAATTGTAATCTTCCTATGGATACAATACATATGTGGACTATCGATTTTAGCGGGATTCTATTTAAGGATATAATTTTAGAGATGGTAAATGAATTCTCCTTTATCGGACCTGTTTAATTGCGTGAACCATTTATACGTTGTTACTAATTTCATCAAGGACCTGAAAATATTCTTAAACAGGGTCGGAGGAAGATCCTCATATTTTGGCCAAATATTATTTCCAATGACTATTTAACTCATGCCACAAATGCTAGTCAATGACCAATCACGTTTCAATTAATGTTGTTTTACAACCAATGACAGTCGTGTTTCACCTCGATCTTTATCGGTTTCTCTTTATCAGCTCCTGCTTTTGTGATAAAGAAAGCTCCTCCTTTTTAATGTTCTGAACAAACCAAAGCATTATTTTTCTCCAACAAATACATTGAATATAGCAAATAATGAAAAGATTCCTTGATTTTACTGAGTTGTTTACTAAAAAAATAAATGAATAACCCGTAATGTTGATTATGATATATAGTTTGATGTGTTTCATTATTTCTCCACTTGGGTGCACTCTTACAATATTGCGATCTTATTTGGCAATAAATAATATGATCAAGCAGCAGTGAATGAACATAACCTCACATTTCTGATTTGTTTTCAAACATCGCCGTTTACATTAATACATAAATATTTTAAAATAACTATAGTTAAACAATGATTTGTGAGTAAACAGCTTAATTTTATTCGTTAAATAGTCCTAACAAATGCTACTCTTGATTTCCAAATTCTCTAAATAAATTCACTCCTCACTTCGTGATTCGTGAATTTATCGATAATTTGGAAATCACTCGTGGCATTACTTATGAAAATCTATGGAAGCAAACAAACAAGCAACTAAATAAAAACGAAATGATGATGGATTGGTCATGCTCTTAGTAATACTTAGAATGCTATTGAGAGACAATTTCGGGGTTTGGAATCCTTAGGGCCAGAAGAAAAGAGGAAGAGCATGGCACTCATGGAGGACGAGCGTGGAAGAGTAAGCTAAAAGGGAAGGAAAGACGTGGGGAGAATTGAAGGAATAATTAGCGCTAGAGTTGCTTCATTGAAGTCCTACGTTCTGGATATAGCCTGCTATTACTTCTATTTTTAACAAGATAACTGTCAACCATTGCATATTATGCATGTGATTAATTGATTATTATTTAATTAAAATGATTATGTTCTCTTTTGTGGTCTGGAGGTCTTTGTCTCGAAAGCAGCGACCCTGGGTTAGATAATGATGCGGATCGCGTTTCCTGGGAGGTGTTCTTTTTTTATGGGGATTTTTCCCCACTGCAATAAAATGTGAGAAATATTTTAGGCGAAAATACACCTCAAAATCTAATCTTCATAATGAACTCATACTAGCCTTCTTTAAAATGTGTGTGTGATATGTCTTATCTTAAACGATTATGTTGTTCGGAGACGGACCGGCATAACTCATACATGGAGACCTTCAAGATCCTTATTTGGTAGTAAAAGAGTTGTGATCCCGACAGATCGTGATCTCGTAAAGTCCGGGAGGCCTTATGTAGGTACAATTGCTTGCAAAATATTACACACACACACACACATACACACACACACACAGAGACACACACGCGCGTACACAGAGACGCACGCGCAGGCGCGCGCACCCAGAGAGACGCGCGCACACACACACAGAGAGACACACACACACACACAGAGACACACACAGAGAGTGACACACACACATATACACACACACACACACACACACACACACACAGACACACGTGCGCGCACACGCGCACACAGAGACACGCGCGCACAGAGAGAGACGCGCGCACACAGACACACACACACACACAGACACACACACACAGAGACGCACGCGCACCCAGAGAGGCACGCGCGCACACACACACGCATGTACACACACACACGCATGCACACACGCACACATATACACACATATACATACACACACAGACACACACACATATATATATATATATATATATACACTTGTTTCAGAATACGTATTACAGACTTATAGGGGCTGTAGAGGGGACTAAGTATCATATATAAGGTTTTGATTAAAAATCCTATGTCCGGAAACGTACCACTTCCATGTAAAATAGGTTTGAAGATCGAAACACCATGGGCTGATTTTGTATGTCTTGTGGTTCAGAATAAGTATTACAGACTTCTAGGAGTTGTACTACGAGTGTGGTTCCACGTGGCGATCCTGTTGTTCGTTGCACAAAGTGTATCTGCGACGCATGTTTTCATACACACGCCACACAAGACCTGGCGTGTGCTCAATAATTTCTGCGGCCGCCATTTTCATGCAAGAAGATCTTCCTCCGACTCGACAGGTGTAGTACAATCCCTAGAAATCTATAACACTTATTCTGAAATACAAGACACACGATATCAGCCCATTGTGTTTCGATCTTCAAACTTATTTTATATCGAAATGGTATGTTTATGGACATGGATTCCTTATCAAAACATTATCACTAAGTCCCCTCTACAACCCCTAGAAGTCTGCAATATTTATTCTGAAACACCGCGCGCGTGTATATATATATATATATATATATATAGAGAGAGAGAGAGAGAGAGAGAGAGAGAGAGAGACAGAGACAGAGAGAGAGAGAGAGACAGAGACAGAGAGAGACAGAGACAGAGAGAGGTGGTAAATTTCACTAGCCAGCAGTGAAAATGTAACTGGAATCAAGTAAATGTTTCGTAAGTATATCGACCACACTGATAACGGAAAAGACAATGAAAAGCTCTAATTAGCTCTGATTTCCAAGTTAAAAGGGTTGCATCAAATCCTTTTAAATTATGATTTTGTTTAGGTTAATTTCAGGCAAGCAGCTACAGGAACATCACGATTTATCCTGGAATCATGCTTCGAGCCCCATTCCCTTCAGGAAAGAACAGTCTTTAAACGGTACCATTCAAATGCCCCTATCATATACCCGAGGCGAGAAAAATTTAGATTTTTTCTGAAAATCCCTTGTTTCCAAGTTCGGCCCCCCTGCATCCCCCTGTGTTAACGCACAGATCTCGAAGTCAACTGAAACATACTAAGAGGTGCACGCAATGTGTGTGTAAAATTGCGATCTTCTATGTGCAAAAATAAGGCTAAAGTGATGACGTCATTACCTCCTATGTCTCTACGCAGAAGAGCATATTACTATACATAACGTGTTTTACAATGCATCCATGCATGAAAAAAAGTAAAAACTTTAATAGAAATTTTTAAAGCCGATACTTACATTATTCTCATTTAGGACTAACTATAAAAGTGTTGAGTGGAGGTTGTTCATTGACTCCTCCAAATAAGTCTCAAGTGTGTCCTACTGCATAATGGCAATGTGTTACCATCGATTCCGATTGGGTATGCACCTTACATGAAAGAAACATATGTTAATATGAAACAATTATTGTGATTGAACTAAGGCAATGGTGATCTTGAAAAAGATTTTCGGGCTGTAGGCCGTGGTCGTGACGCTTGTAGTTCCCCGAAGTTTCACCAGAGACTGCGTCTGGCATCCTCAAGGGTTGTCTTGAGACTGGCAATTCTGTCCACTGTCTGTCCAATTTATACGTTCACTGCGATGTGTTCGTGCCTTCTGATTGGTCAGCAGTAGGGACTTCCATTGCGCCAATGAGATTGCTGTTTGATGGTCTAGTTGACTGTACTTGCAGAGGTTTGCATTCTGCGTTTTTTAGAACCGGTATCCATACTTTGTTGACTTTTAATGATTCTACTTTTCTATTGAAACTGTTTTTATGTTTGAATATTTCGATGGCTTCTCGTTGTAGACGGATAAAATAGTGTGTGCAGTTAGATAATATGTCTGTATTCTGGTATTGTACTATGTGGCCATCAAGTAAAGAGTGTTCTGCTACTGCCGACTTATCCATTTGTTTAAGACGACTGTATTTTTCATGCTCCTTAAGTCTGGTTGCGATGCTGCGTTTGGTTATGATGGCCACATAGTACAATACCAGAATACACACGTATTTTCTAACTGCACACACTATTTTATTCGTCTACAACGAGAAGCCATCGAAATATTCAAACATAAAAACAGTTTCAATAGAAAAGTAGAATCATTAAAAGTCAACAAAGTATGGATACCGGTTCTAAAAAACGCAGAAGTTCCTACCGCTGACCAATCAGAAGGGCAGATATAACTTACGAAAACATCGCAGTGAACGTATAAATAGGACAGACAGTGGCCAGAATTGCCAGTCTCAAGACAACTCTTGAGGATGCCAGACGCAGTCTCTGGTGAAACGTCGGGGAACTACAAGCCTCACGACCACGGCCTACAGCACGAAAATCTTCTTCAAGATCATCGTAGCAACTCCGGCCGTGAAAGTCTACGTCAGAACTATGGCAAGTTTAAGTGGCAGATTTCCGGGGATCTGAAAATCATAGGCGTACTACTTGGGCTACAACCAGGCTATACCAAGTTCTGTATCTTCCAGTGCCTCTGGGATGATCGCGCCATAGCACTTCATTATAAAAAGAAAGGTTGGCCTAAGAATTAATCACTTGAACCAGACCTCACAATGTTATGCAAGAAGCACTTGTCGATTTCAAGAATGTAATTCTCCCTGCTTTTCATGTAAAATTGGGCCTAACGAAAAACTTCGTTAAGGTCACGGACAAAAGTTGGATATCATTTATCTATTTGCGCCAGAAATTTCCACGGCTTAGTGAAACGAAAAACAAGGAGGGGATTTTCGTGGATCCCCAGATACGGAAAATGTACAAAGATGAGCATCTCAACACCATCCTGACAGGTAATGAAAAGTTAGCTTGGGATGACTTTCTAGGAAATAAGAGGGCAGAAAACTATAAGGATCTTGTGGCAAATCTTCTGCACTGCTACGATAGACTGGGGTGTAACACGTCATTTCTTAGATCCCCACTTGGACCTTTTTTCCTGACAACTGAGGTGCTGTAAGCAACCAGCACAGGGAACGCTTCCATCGGTAAATTTCGAACATGAAAATGATATATCAGGGAAAATGGAGTGCAACAATGTTAGCCGATTGCTGCTGGACACTAATTAGCAAATCACCAGCAGAAAATTACAGATTCCAGGCAAGACGGTTGCGCCTTCAGTGACCATTCTCAAAAGGATAAAAACAAGGTAAATACATGCATAAGCTTATATAGGCAATAACGTAAAATTAGCATAACTTCAAAACGAGAGCTAATCTTGCATTTTCATTAACATTTTCGTTATCAGCACACTCGAACGCATAAGATTAGCTGGTTCCATGCCAGTTACAGAAAAAAAGGTAACATTTTGCTGGCTAGTGTTATTCGTGTCAATGAATCTAAAATCTACAATTTACTTTGGCGACAGAGGAAAACCACGAAACATAAAAAAAAAAAAAGAATATCGCATGCACATTGGCCGATCTTGAGATTTGTATCCGGAATTGCAGAAGTTTTTAAAGAGGGTCGTTATATAAAATACCACGTACCCGAACTGGATAATAAAATTCCAAACGCTGTATAAACTCGATGTTAAATATAATATCAACTATAA
The DNA here is from genome assembly GCA_030220185.1 of Diploptera punctata. Taxonomy (NCBI): domain Eukaryota; kingdom Metazoa; phylum Arthropoda; class Insecta; order Blattodea; family Blaberidae; genus Diploptera; species Diploptera punctata. Next base: position 2,616,727 of record JASPKZ010007833.1, read on the forward strand.
CTTATTCCGAGAAATATGTGCAACGGGCGAAATGTCATAGTATCATTTGACCGTAGAATATGTTATATTCTCTGAAATAAAAGTATACTTTATCCTTGGAGCTTGTAAATGAATGTTTTGGTTTCTCTCTAGTGCTTAATTATGTGGCATTGCATGCAGTACTGCTGTCGTAACAATTACACGCCATCATTGATCATTTTCAGGACAGGATCTCGGAGAATCACGGGAGGCATTTCAACATCTCATGTAATTAAATCAAAATTTTCGATTAACACTGCAAAACATAAGAAGTAATATTAAATTGTAAACAAACAACGATTGCTTGTAGTTTGTTTTAATATATGATCTTTTTCAACTTACATTTTGCAGACGATCAATTGTTAATTGCACAAGATTATGAAGATTTATAATATATGACTAGAAAATTAATAGAAGAATATAAAAAGTGGGGATTAAATTTGAACGTGAAAAAAACAAAATATTAATCAATTTGTAAACCAGAACAAAATTTAATTTCGGAGACTGGAGAAACAATAAAATCTTGTAGTGAGATCACATATTTAGGAATTAAAATAAATAAAAATGGGAGTTATGAAGAGGAAATAAGAAATAGAAATAATAAAGGAAAATTAGCAATTGCTTGCCTCAATGGAATATTGTGGGATAAAAATATAAGTAATAAAAATAAAATGAATATATATCATACAATTGTTAAAAGCATCATTACTTATGGAGCAGAACTTTGACCATTAACAACAAAAACAAATAAGTATCTTTTGACAACGGAAATGGATTTTATACGAAGGGCAACAAGAATTTCAAGAAGAGGAAAAATTAGGAACTCGGTTACAAGGGAGAAAATGAAGATTGAAGACACTATTTTAGATTACATAAAAACTCAGCAATTAAGATGGTACGGACATATACCAGCGAATGGAAGACGATCGACTACCAAAATCTGTTTTGGAATGGAAACCTGAGGGAAGACAAGGCAGAGGAAGACCTAAAACCTCCTGGAGTCATGGAATATGTTTATATATGAAGGAGAAACATCTACAACCAGTTGATTGGATTGACGGACAAAATTGGCTATTAGGAATTGGACGATGTCAAAGACATTAATCAACCGATGACCTATCTATCTATCTTTTTCACATTTTTCACACTTCCCTCCTTTTGTACAACTCATACCCCCATGTGTTACAATGTAGATTGTTTACCTATAGGGACAGGTACCCAGTAATGGACTTTTTTAGATCTATGGTTAGAGGCATTGCTGAAGAAGCTAGGGCAACGCAAAAGAAGGCATACTCAGCCAAACACAAAGTTTAGAAAGTCACCTGTCTTGCAATCGAATCTGATCCCTTGGATTGGAAGATATGGACTTTACCGACGACAGCCCAGCGACGGTACTATTAGTCTATAATTTAAATTGTATGTATTTATTTTTACAAAAAAGTCAAAATCTAATGGGGTTGTAACTTAAAAGATAGGCCTATTGTCTATTTATTTAAATAAATAATTTTGATTTCTTTGCACAAGGCATGTAGAGTCTACTAAAGAATAGAACTTTTATATTCTGGAATCAGCTAATCTCGTTTTTTATATTAAAAAGAAAGTCTCGCGCCGTAGCTGAGTCGGTTAAGGCAAGAAGCCTTGGCGCAGAGCTACGGGACTTGCGCTGCGCTGGTTCGAATCTCCGTGATGAAGACATTTTCTCATGGAATTTCGGCCAATATGGGACCGGTGCCCACCCAGCATCGTGAGGCTTTTGGGTGGCTACAATAAGTAGCGACTCCAGGTTGAGAAGACCAGCTATAATGGCTGGGGGACCCGACATGCTGACCACATGTTACCCCTACACTGGCTTGATAATCGTCTATTTATGTGATTAACACATGTGGATATGAGGCTAGCAGCGGCTGGTAGACCAAGGGCCTTCTAGGCCTGTCGCGCTTGGAATTTTTTTATATTTAAAAAAACCTTTTCTACCGAACATGTTCACGTGAGAGTAGCATTTGATAGCCGTATTCTGGAAGCCCTGAATTTGAAACCTAGGGATGAAACACTCTACTGATTTACCTCAGAATTTACTGGTTTAGATTTTAATTACGTCCACCGCCGTGATCTCGGAGTAACGTCGTTGTCTTGTACGCAGCGAACTCAGGTCTCATCTTCGATCTCCGTCGGGACAAGTTCCCTCCTGGCAAGAGAGTTTTTTTTTTTTTTTTATTTTCCCTCATCTTAAGATGCATGTCAATAAACTTTATGATCTAACATTATTTTACGACACAGCGGAACGTTTGCCTCCAGTGATAGCAGCACTATTGCTGTCTCGCACGGACGTAGATACTAACTATGTATAGTCAGAAACAAATAGCAAATGAAGCACTTATCCGGATTACTTAGGATGTTGCACTGCGCTCCTCGACGTCACAGACTGACGGAGAAGCGAGTGTACGCAGGATGACACGGTATTAGTTTGTAAATCATCCACAAACGAAGCAGCTAAATATTCCTCTGTAGGATAGTACAGTATGTAGTTATCACAACCATCATGTATGTCTTGTTTAGTATGAGCGTGTGGGTGTAATGCTAGGGTGCGTAAGGCATGTAAAAATGCCTACAAGGACAGAAGTTAAATTAATGTAAAGAAGAAGAAGGAGAATATTTTAATTGCTGTGATCATTATTATTCATTTTATAATTAATTAAATTGACTATTCAACTCATGCCCCAAATGGGAGTCAATGACCAATCACGTTTCAATGATTTCTGTTTTACAACCAATCAGAATCGTGTTTCACCAAATATTTATCAGTGTTATGATTACCATATTAAAGAAAGCTCCTCCTTACAATATTGCGTTCCTTTGGCAATAAATAGTATGATCTGGTTGCAGTGATAAACAAATGAAGCAGTAGAAGCGTACCTATCGTTTCTCATTTGTTTTCAAACATCGCCGTTTACATTAAATATATAAATATTTTAAAATAACTATAGTTAAATAATGATTTGTGAGTAAACAGCTTAATTTTATTCGTTAAATAGTCCTAACAAATGCCACTCTTGATTTCCAAATTCTCTAGATAAATTCACTCCTCACTTCGTGAGTCGTGAATTTATCGATAATTTGGAAATCACTCGTGGCATTACTTATGATAAGCTGTGCACTCTACGAAACGAATGACTGCACGTGTACACAATTATAGCTAATTACATTCAAATATCTTAGATTATTACAGAAAACTTTCCTAATTAGAGGATTGCCACAAGGACAAAGTGATACAGGCAATTTTCGATATTTATTAATTACATTTTGTAAATACATTTTAAAAATTTCAAATTTTAATTGAAGTATATTCTGTAAAGTAGGAATTTTGTAAAGATGGTTTCTTAAAATTGAAATTGATTCTTTAATGGCAGCGATGGCAATTTTAGAAAGATACACTCTATCTAAATCTAAGAAATTCTAAAATTTAGCTAAGAATCTTGGTATAGTACCTCTTGCCCCGATCATCCTAAGACTTTGAAGAATCATTCAATAAGAATGACATAATTTTTATACGAATCCTATCATGTCATGAAGAGTCTTACTTCAAACTTTCTTTTGGACTTTACGTTCATGTAGTTAACGTACAAATTACAATAAAATTGTTTATTAAAAATAACAAAGGAATTAAAAGCACCTCCACAATAAAATTCACAGTGACATGTTAAATCTATCTTGTCGGTTCTTTCTTTTATTGAATTGCTAATTAAACATATTTTCACTCCAATTTTAAGTCCTCATTTGTCCTTGCTAAGAAAGAATAGAAATAACACACCTGCTATGTACTGTATACAGGGTGATTCACAATAAGCGTTACAGACTTCTAGGGGTTGTAGAGGGCACTTAGTAGATAAAGTTTTTATAAGGAACCCATGTCCGGAAACGTACTATTTCAATGTAAAATCGATTTGAAGATAGGAACACACTGGACTGATATCGCGTGCTTTGTGTTTCAGAATAAGTATTACAGACTTCTAGGGGCTGTACTACAAGTGTGATTCGACGTAGAAACCTTGTTGTTAGTTGTACAAAGTGTACATGCGACTTAAGTGTGTTTGTATGTTTTCTCTCTCTCTCTCTCTCTCTCTCTCTCTCTCTCTCTCTCTCTCTATATATATATATATATATATATATATATATATATACACGTTCTTCATTTATAACTTAACGGGCACACAGCGGTAACGATAGATTATGGTTTGGTTATAAATGAATAACTATATATATATATATATATATATATATATATATATATATATCCATCCATAGTAATTCTGCACGAAGGGAGATCCTTCACTGCAATCATAGCATTTTCATGCTATGCTTGCAGCTTTACTAGGGAATTGTAGGTGTGGTAGCTTCCCGGTTGCTTTCCAACCGGTGAAGGATGATGATGATGATGATATTGATAAGGATGATGATGATAATGGCCATATGATTTCGGGGACCGTTTGGGCCTTAAAATTTTCCTGACGTTTGTCTTACAGGTGAGGAAAAAACCCGATAAAAACCTCACCCAGAAAAACTGCCCCGACCGGGGATCGAACCCGGGCTCGCTGCGTGACAAGGCAGCACGCTACCTCGAGACCACAGCGGTATTATGTAATGATTTATTACTTTTCCTTATCTGTGGTTATGTTATAAACGATAAGTTGGGTGAAATAAATATCTTATCAGCTGTCAAAAATGTATGATTTAACATGTGTGTTCTGATAAGTTTTATGCTAACATTTTCTAATCGATAGAACGTTCAGAGAATTTGCAGTGTTTATAAAGTTACATTTTTAGAAGATAAATCAATTCGAAAATATTGCTCTGACACGAATATTCTCCAAAAATTCCGACATTTGTTTCGCAGTGAAAAAATATTAATAAAGTATTTATAAGGAAATAAATTCAACTGGAAATCGATTCTGTGACTGATGTTGTGAAACATTGAACAGAAGACAATCACATGCCTTTAAGCAACATAGAAGATAAATAGCGTACTGCATTATTAATTCTGTTGCCATTTGGAAACTGCAACAACATTTAGTGACATAGTTATAAAACAAATATATTTTCATCGAAAAATACAGATATTTCATGAAAATATAAGAAGCAAAATTAATAAGAATATATTTCTATTTTCTTCTCAAATCCCTTCCAGCAACAACCTGCTTAGCGTGTAGGTCTAAACTGATCTGCCCTTCTCTGAATCAAAACATTTTCTCACTTCCATCTAGAGAAATTTTGTTTATAAGATTTTTTTTTTATTTCAATTGTATTTTGAGTAGATTGAAAAACGTTTGTCACATGTCGATTTGTATATTTTGGCAAACCAGTATGTTTGTTGTTCATATGTTTTATGTTTTTTTTATCTCAATGCCCCAGGTTTGTCATTTCGACACTTTCTGATCTGCTCTCCTGACATTGGCGTCATTGTAACCAATTCCTGAGGTTGGGGCGCCTGGAAGGCGGGGTTATGCTGTCCCGATGATATATTGGGTGACGATGATGATAGTGGTGCCCCAGGAGAGACCTTAATCCTTAACTTAATCTAAGAATAATATGAATGATGATGATTATGATAGGCAGATGATGTTAGGAACCGTTTGGGCCTTACAGTTTCCTGACATTTGTCTTACAGGTTAAGAAAATTCCCGAAAAAAATCTCACCCAGGAAAACTGTCCCGATCGGGGATCGAACCCTGGGCCGCTACGTGACAAGGCAGCATTCTTACTATATGTAAATTATATTAAATTTAATGAATTATAAAATGACCGATAATCGTAAAACGAAACGTGGTAATGTTTTTGAAACCATCTTTTACCACAACTTTGAAATAGACCACGAAAACCAACGAGGGTGATTAGTACCTAGATTTGAATTCCGAGTTGCCATCTCATGCGCTATCGTTCGGGCCAGTCTATCCCATATAGAATATCTTCTTCTTCTTCTTCTTCTTCGGCTTTCCCGCATTTATAGGTTTGCCGTCTTCAGTTTCCATTTATCTCTATCATTCCAATCTCCCTCTTCCAAATTCCTATCATCCATTATAGTTCTGACATAGGTTTTCCATTTCTACCTTGGTCTGCCACGTTTATTTCTTCCAGGGGGGTGACCATTGGTATATTTTTTTGCCATCTTTCATTTTCCATTCTTTGTACATGGCCATTCCATTTAAACGTTTGATTTTCAATCCTCTTAACAACAGATGTGGTGGCATTCATTTCTCTCCAAAGGAATTCATTTCTTATTTTATCCTGTCTTGTTTTTTGGAGGCTTCTTCTAAAATAATCAAATTCAACTGTTCTAATTTTATTCTTTTGTAATTACGTCAAAGACCAAGTTTCACTTCCATATGACAAAAATATTCTGAATTATGCTCTTATAAATTTTCATTTTAGTTTCCTTTGTAATATTTTTGTTCCAAATTATTCCATGTACTGTCTTCGTTGCATTTTTTGCCATTCCAATTTTATTCTGTACATCTCTCTCACAGGTACCTAAACTTGTATTTATTGACCCAAGATATTAAAAAAAATTCACATTTTTTTATTTTCCCTGTTTCGAGTATGAGGTCGTCCACATCCTTTCCCAAACACATATATTCTGTTTTCTGTAAATTTATATTCAGTCCCCATTTTTTTATATTCTTCCATTTGTTTATTTATCATATATTTCATATCATCTTCAACCCCTGTAAAAATTATTTGATCATCTGCAAACAACAATGAATGCAGTACTTTTCTCCCTATAGGAATACCCATTTCAGAACATTTTTTTTATACCACAAGCTAAGAGCCTGGTCTAAATAAATGTTAAATATAGAAATATTATTACATTTATATTTTGGTCGAATATATTAACATTTTTTAAAGTGAAAAATTTTATCTTACACATATAACAAACTCGACTAATTTCATGATACTAAGCTTTTAGACTGTTATACCATAATATTATGAAAACATCTGGTATGATTCTTAAAAATATTTAAGTTAAGGATATGTGAATGAAATATATATGTAGAGATGTGAATATATATTTCATTTTATTACCAATGTGACATAAATTATTCCTACTTATCTATTTTTTCTGGAGGTTTGAAGAACTCCGGTAATTTCGTGATCGTATTAGAGTAAATTCGTGACAAAAATTTTGATCACTCTCCATGTTACATCCAATGCATTTGAAATTCCATTTATAAACATTTAAACCTTGACACTCTTCATGGAACCACAGATCACATTGTATCCGTTCACTTTTAGTGTCGAAGAATATCTGCTCAAAAATGTTCTTCAAACACAGACAAGTGTTAAATCTAACAACTGCTAACATGAATGAAAACACTTCCTCTACAAGTTAACATAAAATACACCCAAGGAACACTTATCACAAATATGAAAACACAACAAGAAAGTAGACTTTCTGCCATCTACGAGATAGAAGAAGAATTTGTTTTCTTGTCAGTACGACTTTGTTACAAACGAAAGAAAAAATATAACGAAATTATCTGTGCCACGAAATTAGTAGTTTTCCCAAGACTATTTAACTCATGCCCCAAATGGGAGTCAATGACCAATCACGTTACAATGATTTTTGATTTACAACCAATCACAGTCGTGTTTCGCCTAGAATTTACCAACTAAAGTTTATCATAATAAAGAAAGCACCTCCTTTTTAACATTCTGAATAGGTCATAGCATTATTTTGCAGTGACTGACGCACTAAGAAATACGGCTACCAGATTGTATATATAGTGCATGAATGTCAACACATACCGCATGCGGTAGTTAATATAAGAACATTTATAGCAATTGATTATACCACCAAGAAAAGAAACCACTCTTTGCACTTTCTTTAAATGTATTTTTTCCCAGAAAAATATAATTGTCATATTTACATCATAGGACATCAGAAATGAATTAATATACAGTTTGATGTGTTTCATTTTTTCTCCACTAGAGTGCATTCTTACAATATTGCATTCTTTTGGCAATAAATAATATCATCTGGTTGCAATGACGAACAAAAGAAGCAAATAAAGCGTACCGAACGTTTCTCATTTGTTTTCAAACATCGCCGTTTTCATTAAATATATAAATATTTTAAAATAACTATATTTAAATAATGATCTGTGAGTAAACAGCTTAATTTTATTCGTTAAATAGTTCTAACAAATGCCCACTCTTGAGTTCCAAATTCTCTAGATAAATTCACTCCTCGCTTCGTGAGTCGTGAATTTATCGATAATTTGGAAATCACTTATCACAATTTATGATAAACTGATACACCGACTCGATACAGATTATAATCATTGTTTTGAAACTATATATTTTTTGCAATCTTCTAAGATTTTTTCTTTTAAATTAACTTAATATATTTAAATAGTGCCAAACTGAAGTACACACTCCAAGTATGCCAAAGGAAAATGGAGAGGAAAATATTAGGCATAACTCTGAAGGACAGAATCTCAAATACAACACTTCAAGCGATATCCTCAACAACTGATCCCGCACAACAAGCCATCAAGAAAAAATGGAAGTGGGGAGGCCACGTCGCAAGAATACAGGACGACAGGTGGACAATAAAAACAACCATGTGGGACCCGTACACAGGCAAGAGACAGCGCGGAAGACCAAGACGACGATGGGCTGACATCTTCAAAGAACGAGCAGGGGCGCAATGGTCCAGAGTCGCCAGATGCAGGAAAAGCTGGAGAACGATGGAGAGCCAATTGTGTATTAACTAATCACAGAACAGACAGTGTATACAAACCAAGTGCTACATCCAAGTCAACTTCTCACCACGGAGTAGCTCACCGGGTGACACTCTCAAATAGAGCTTAACCCCTGTACAGGGAGGCCTTTGCCCTAAAGGGACATATCAGGCTTTATTTATTTATTTATTTAAATAGTAGTGTATAATAAGTTAATAAACGAATGAAACCCCTTATTACGTGTCTTGAAATTTAATATTGTGCAATATAATTATAATGTAAGTTACTCAGATGGAAGTAGCATCAACAGTAAGCAAATAAAGTGTCTGTTTTCACAGATGTTTCCCTTTGTCACAGCTGGTAAATAGACCACACTGTAGCATTACACTGTTATTTACATGCAAGTTTCAATTTTCATCTTCGCATAAGATGCCATTAATAGGAACAGAAATTGAACATTTCCTTTATAGCTCTATCAAGCGTTTATTCGAACACGTAAAATACACTCTGCCGTGATTTATAACACGGTATCATGGAATTATTCCCACAGTCAGGTATGCTTCACAAACATGGATATTAATGAATTCTGATTTAAGTAGAATAGAAGCGAGAAAGATGACAATTTCTGCACAATTTCTTTAAAAAAATGTGTTCAAATTTAAATTTTATGTAAAAATTATATGTGAAAGTGAGGCCAGCAGCCGTCTAGAAGGCCAAGGACCTTCTAGAATTGTCGCACCATCGAGTAGTAGTAGTAGTAGTAAGTTTGTATGAAGAAAAAATTAGCTAAATACGTTTATAATAAGCTGTAAAATAATAACTTATTGGAAAAGTAGCGTAATAATTTGAACGGTACAGAAAAAAAAAAAAGGTAAGTCAGTTTTACGAAAGCTAGAAAACGGACTTTTAGTTGCACAATTTATTGTCGGACCAACGGATCTGTGCCCCCTTAATGCTGCAGTCGTTCTTAGAAAAGTTAACACCTGCACTCACTTTATTCCACGCACTTCCCTCCCACCACGTCAAACAGCAGCCACGATAACTTTTCGAGTAGGGATGTTGCCACACTGCCCCCAACAATGTCTTGGATCTTGAATACTGGATAATGTAAGGTTAATTATTTCCTCTTCGTATTTAAGTAGGTCTAATGACACTGATTGACTTTTATTATTTGCTTAGTAATATTTCTTTTGCCACTCCGTGCTACAGTGTTCATGTTGAGTTGACAACACTGGACTGCAAGTGTAAATAATGTGTCCCCCAAGAAGGCTCAAAATTGTGAGTAGCGGGAGGGGCGAAAAAAAAAAAAAGGACAGAGATAGGAATGCAGGGAGGAACATTATTTACCGAGTCAGAAAAGTGTACTGTGTATGATTGGATCTATATCGTCTGTATAGATCGCCATAAATTAGTTTACTCTTGCTCTATATTATCACAGGCACGATTATAGCTTAATATAAACAAGGAAATAAAGAGAACCGATGAACATAACATAAGCAAAGCAGGGTTTCTGCGCGCTGGGCCCGTATTACGCCGATTTGCTTCATTTCATAAACAACTGCTAGAATATTACAAACAAGACTTTGATCTATACTTTGCTGTACTTAACGTGGTATTTAACGAGGCCATGGAAGAGGAGACTAGAGGACACTAAACACTTATAATACAATTAATGAATAATTAATCACAATGATTAACTAAAATGGACTATCTTTAATGTGAAAGTAGTCATATAAATCAAACTAACAAAATAACGGCTGTAATGCAAAATTATCAAAACAATAATGAAGGTTAACAATCAATAATAACTTTTTCCTTTAACAGTAATATTAATAAGCTCTTTCATACTTGATAACATTTGAACTGCTTCACATTCCGTGTTGCTAGGGAGGGACCTCCTCTTTCGCGCAGTACGTGCGCGCAGAGGAGTGGGAGAAGGGTGAGCTCGAAAACTAGCAGACATAAAAGGAAAAAGGATCGGGGAAACACAGACGTAACAAGTCTCAACAGACATCGGGGCAACACAAAAAATCCCGCATACATGGTACAAAAGAATTAGTGTTTAGTTTGCATTCCTTACGGGGCACAGATCCGTTGTTCAGACCTGCTTTACATTTATGCGAAACTTTCAACGCTGATAAATAATTTTTTTTGTGTTTCATACTCCTGAAATATAGACTTTTCTTCAAATTTCATTTAGACAAAAAGTGATTTATCTAGTTCTTTTCCTGTACCATTCATTTTTTACGTTTTTCGATAATGCATTTTCGGTAAGATATGTCTTTCTGTCTCCCGTACATGAGTGTTCTGTCTTGCTCTCTCCGGTACATGAGTGTTCATCTTTCTTCACGTGGCTCAGCGAATTCTATCCCAACCGCTAAACCAGACCACATAACTCCTGTATTTGAAATGTAGTCTTGACTCCGATTGGAAGACAGGCGAAAGATAAATTGCCTCTGCTTCTTATACAACACTTTGTCCACCACATCACCCCTTTATATTTCTATTCGCTTCCATTCGCTCTCTTCCCACCATAACTTAAAACACACGATCGAGAGAAAATTTAACTCCTAACTGTTCCTCTACATCGAACATCTCACTATTCCTCATTCTTCCTTGTTTCAGCCACCCGACTCCGGAATTCCCTCCCCTCGTATATCAAGAACTGCCCGACTCAAAAACAGTTAAAAAAGCTCACTACATATTTCCTTAGACAATATAATACATAACCGTGCTCCATGTTTACTTTTATTATTCCTTTGTATTTTAAACTTTCTTTACCAAACCAATCACTTTATCAAATTATAGGTTATTGTTAATATCACCACTATTGTTACTATTTTTCTTTATTTCCCTTGTCAACTCTATATTGTGTAACACATATATATTATATACTGACTTAGGCTTTCACGGCTGGAGTTATTACGAAGATCTTGAATAAGATTTCCGGGCTGTTGGCCGGGTCTTGACGCTTGAAGTTCCCCGACGTTTCGCCAGAGTCTGCTTCCGGCATCCTCAATTGTCTCAAAACAACCCTTGAGGATACCGGACGCAGTCTCTGGCGAAACGTCGCTGAACTTCAAGCCTCTAGAACACGGCCAACAGCCCGGAAATCTTTAAGATCTTCATTGTACCTACTATGCATGATTAATCAAATTATAGATAAATAATTCATAAATGTTATTATATGTATAATTTAACCCTGTGAAGTGGAAGAGAAGACCGTACGATTTTAACTCCATCAGGTAAAATAAATAAATACTGAAGCAGGATTTTAATATAATAAAAATATGAAAGTTAAAGTTAATAGTTTTGTGTTTTCTAATTCCTTTAATATTTAAATATAACTTAAATAAATAAAAACATCTAAATAATTCATTGTTAGTTATTGTTGAATAAAAATGTCTTAGTAATAATTAAATAAATTTTACTACATAATGGTTTTTTGTAAAGAATGCTTTTAAAAATTGTTTTAAGTCATTGTTGTCAACATTATAAATCCTTCCATTATAACTGTAATAAGAACACCTGCATAACTTCATATTCTTTAAATTAAAGTAAACTAAACTCTGATTGGATATCAAAACAATTATCTTTCTGATTTAACAAATCAAGTTAAACCCTATATTTAAAGAACTATTAACCAATAGATTTTAAAAACAACGTCATGTGATGTAATAATGTTCTTAAAATTATAAAAGAATAACACTACTGTGTCATTCTGCATACAACTTTCATCAAGGATAGAAGCAGTAAGAGCTCTCCTGATAAAATGTAACATTTAATACAAGAAGAATAATTGATTTAAGAAATGGATAGAATTTATTTTTAATCGACGGCAAAGAATAATACCACCTACATTTACTTAATCTACTGGGAACTTAAGAAGAGAATAAATTTGCAATTATTTCTACAAGGAACATTTTTGTGATTTTGAAGTGTTTTTCCAACCTCCAGTGTATTAACTTCCGACCCTAAGAGGAGAATCCGGCTCTACCGAAAATTAAACCCAACCTGAACCAGTAATCCTTTTTGGGACACAAATCCATCTTCAAAATGTTACCACAACATGGGGCATGAAGAGAACACCTTCTTCATTACATAAAACATATTTTTTAAATGTAACTTGGCCGACGGATATTAGCGACACATGCTAATTGTTAGATCACAAAACACTGATTTTGCAAAATGGCAATGCAACATAACAAGCGAATCGTGATCTTTTGTGGGGTTATTGTGGGTTTTAAATATAGTGTCCTTCCTTGTTGAGATGCTAAATAAAATTAAACACGAATAAAAAACACTGGTCAACATGATTTTTGTCTCATAAGTAGCAATAGGCGTACTTAATGCAGTTTTTTTTATCGGTTTTCAAATATGTATTCGGAATTTCTCCATCGCCAACAGTTTTTTTATTTCAATTTCAATTAATGGATTTAAATAATTATTTTTTTAATATACTTTTTTTCGTCCATCTTTCCATTGAAAATAAAACCAAATGAGCTAACTCAGATGGTTTTCAGCTATGGAAAAGAGATATCAAGACAAATGGAATCTTAATATGCTGGCCGATTATTGTTGGACCATTAAGAGGGATGCTCTAGAGGCGAAATATAGCAGAAAATTGTCGTTTCTTACTTTCTAGGTGAGTCCGAATGTTCGACTGACTGACTGTTTTGTGGCAATGACTAGCATTGCCCAGTGTGCCGCTTTTTGGGAACCAGTTGAGGTCCCTTGGCGGCCAAACACCATTGTGTTTATTCAGTAGGGGTTTTGTTCCTTAGCCTTGCTGTCTCGCTGCTTATGTGTTCATTACCGTAGCAGGTATGGATGATATGAAACATGAGTTCACTAGATTTGTCAGGAACACAAACCTTTCCATAGGTGTCGACAGACCATTCAGCAGAGGCTGAATGTTATGGAAAAGTTGTTGTCCCTGATCCGTCATTGGTATAGCAGCCACAGACCCTGGCTGACATGGGACAGTGCCTGTATTAGGTTTAACTGTGATGCCAGAATTTACCATAGAACTATATGAGACTGTAGGATTAACAGATTTTGATGTGAAAGTTCGAGGTTGGGACGCCGGGGTTGTTGGACTTTGGTTTGGTTTTCTTTTTTCATAAATTTCTTTTGCTTTCTTATAGGCTTCACAACCCCGGTAGGAAGCGGGATGTCCCTTTTCCCCACAGTTCGCGCACTTTAGCAGGCTCTTGTCCGTGAGTGCCTCAGTTCTCACCGGACACTCACGATGACTATGAGTACCAGCGCAAATTACGCAAGATGGGGTCAAGGAACACCCCATGAAAGTATGGTTAAACTTCTGGCATCTGAAGCACTGCTTCATGCCAGCTCTAGGTCTGTATGGTTCCACAGCCACCACTGTCAAACAGAGGCGGTTTAAGTTATATATTTCCCTACCAGCATCATTGTTCTGAAGTTCCAGGATGTATAATGGTAAGGGAGTATAAACTTCTCCTTCTTTTTTGGTGATTTGCTTTACCGATATTATTGGATATTCTAGTTCTTTAAGTTCTTCCTTGACTTCATCAGCAGTGATGCTGGAAGGTAGCCTCTTTAGAACAGCCCTCAGAGGCAGATCTTTTTTGAGTTGAAATGTATAAAATTCTTTCTTTGCATTTTTGAAGTACTCTTTGAGTAGCTGAAAGTCTGCCTCCGAGGTAGCGTAGTATCTCAAACCGTCCTGGGTTTTTACTACTTTCAACGTCTTTTTCGAATTTTCCTTTTAATTCCCGATTCATCCTGAAAAGGTCACCATGTCCAATCACCGTTATGGGTGGTGGGCGTGGTTCCCTTTTCGGTTGCGGCATTACTTGAGGCTCCCTGGACGGTTGGCTACTACGCCTGGTAGCTGCTGTAGTTTGCTTGTCCCGTTGACGATCCAAGTTGAGGAGCCTGAGGGTCGACAGTGTCCATTGGTTCCGGTAATTCGGATAAAATTGAAAATTTATTTTGCATTGGCACAGTCGACTCCTCATTTTGTCGTGATGTGACCTTAGTTGCCTTATTTGTGGTTGGTTTCACTTTATTTGAAACTGTATTCATGTTAACTTTTGAATTATTTTGGGATGGTTTCTCTTTACTTGAAACTGTATTCATGTTAACTTTTGAATTATTTTGGGATGGTTTCTCTTTATTTGAAACTGTATTCATGTTGTCATTTGAACTATTTTGGGATGGTTTCTCTTTCTCATGTGTTTTAATCTTTTTAGGTTCAGGTACATATTCTGTATTCTCTATAGGAATATGATCCGCACCTTTGAAAAAACAGGATACAGGAAGTTCTATAAGTATTGTTTTCAATTCATGAAGCATTTTTTCAAGATAATCTTGGTTAGATTTCATATTGAGCTTAATCTCACTTAATCTTTTTAGGCAATCATGTGTAGTAACATCACGAGCAAAATCGGACTGACCGAAATCTGGGAACGCGCTTATGTAATTGATAACTATAACGATGGAACCACGCACCTCTCTAGCTACTTCTAGGAATTTTGATTCAGATGGAAATTTTTGATTTTCTACGTATCTCTCAAATTTTTTGAGCGCGCAGTTTCCCAAAGTTCGTAGGCCGAGGGCTCCTCATACTCAAGGTCCATAGCCTGCTCGGCACTCACGATTTTTAGTGAAGCAGCCATGGTAAGACTGTTCAGCACTAATTACTTATTACTACACTAGCACTTGGCTTGATTGAACTGAACTAAAAACTGAACACAATAAGCCAGCAGATAAGGCTTAACAAAGCACTCGCAGTTAATAGAGTTGCTTTGCAGGAACCAAACACCACTGTATAAACACAACACTGAAAAAATTTCACTGAAAAACACTGAATACTCTTAAGTGAGTGTGGCCGCCAGGCCCCACCCGGAAAAAAGCGACATGCTGCACAACACTATTCACCAATTCACTATTTTCAGCCAGCAATCAGAAGAAAATAATAATTTCAATCTGCAACTTGGAGTAGAGAGAGGCAAAAGCCCGAGCAGTAGCGCTCAAGTCGCCAAGGTTGGCCACAGGTTGTCCACCAGTTCACGTTGGCTCGTCGGTGATCCTTACTACCAGTAACAAGAGCTGTCGTTACCGCCAACAGGAAAGTTTGCGTACTCGATGAATCTAGGATGCCTTGACTTGTCTTCACTGTTCCACTGCCGTTCGAATATTGTGTAATTACGAATGTAGAAAATATTGAAGTGTTTGAAATTATAAATGCCTGTCTCTCGGAAACCTTGCGTGATGGAGAAAAACCGATATCATATTTGAATCAGGAGAAAAAATACTATCAGAATTACATATTTTTCTTTCTGAGACAAAAAAAGTTTCTTTTTTGTTGCTCAGTGTAATTGAAGGTTCGTTTTACATGTAACTACAGTTAGGAAATACCTTGTGATACAAATATCCTGTAATTTATCTCGTGAAAACAGATATCGGATATCATATGCCACGTAAGTTTTCCTTTAGTATGAGCAACATTGTTCATTGATTTCTTATAAAAAGCAGACGGTTATTTCCAATATACCAACGTAAGAATAAACCTTTGTTTTGGCCTAGCTATGACTTGTATTATTTGAATTCAAGAAACGTTCTATTTGTCAAACAGTTAAGTGGTCCGAGTGCTTGGATGACAGCAGAGAAAATTGATCATTTAATTTAAACGCTTAATAGTGGTCTCAGCCTAACTTTTGTCCCTACATTTTAGATTGGAAAATTGATACTCTATTAAAGTGTTTTAAAGGCACCGACCGAATGGTGAAAATGTTGAAAAAATGGCAAAAAATGCATTTTTTTGTTTATTTGCTTTTTAATAACTCTGATTTTTTAGGATCATTTTCATGTAAAAAAATATTGTAGGAGCAAAATTGAGTCCGTGACGTAAGACTTTAAACACCCTTGCACGAGTGGTCAGCATTACTACTTAAACTTTAATTTGTATTTTTTTTCTGTTTCCATTTTTTTGTTGCATTTTTCAAAACTTAAAATGCTCCTTACGATGCAATTTTTATGCTATTAAAGTGAAATTTTGTGGTTAGACTCCCCAATATATGATAATTCAAATTAGCTATGCAGTTATTAGTCTAAGACACATGTGTTCTTTTAAATTGAGATAAAATGCACGAGAGTGAATAATTTTTTTTTTCAAAAATGAAAAAAACAGTATCCCCCCTTTATGCATTTTCTTTAGCAGCAAATGCGATTAGTGGAATCATAATGACTCTGAATCTCAAATTTCATGAGAGAATATTTAAAAATGCATCGTAAAGAACATTTTTATAAATCATTAAACAAATACATTTATAAAAATCATAATTCTGAAACTATTCTACTTATAAACATCTGGACCCATTTTCGCCACCCCTTGGGATACCTCGGCCAGAAGGCCCTACTCCCAAGTCCCAGAATTCTTGTCCTCCCTTTTCTACATCGCGATCACATTGAAGTTTACAGGCAATAAAACCAACACCTCAGGGAGAAGGTGTTGGAGTCGCAACTTCAGGGGAAATTGCTGAGCTACGTACTACATCAGGTCTCTCATTCCTGATGACCCCACAGTTGGTCCACGGGCTCCATGAGCCTAGCCGGGAGGACTGCTGTCGCAGATCCACCGACCATTTCCCTGTTCTGCCTCCAGGGACGCATCCTGCAGCCGTTGTGAGGCCGGCTATGGCTTGAATCCTCAAGCCCCACAGTGTGAGATTATAGTATATCCTGGTACTCATCTCCTGTCGACCCCATAGTTGGTCCACGAGCCCGTAGGCTGAGTCGGGAGCCAGCACAGTTGCTCCCCACTGCGCTGGTCTGCCTCCCAGGGACGTGTCCTGTTGCCGTTATGGGCCGGCTAGGAGCTCGCAAGCTCCCACAGGTAGGCAAATAGTACGACAGGGCGCTCATCTCCTGCCGACCCCACTAATGGTTCACGAGTCCCTTGGACTTAGCCGGGAGGACTGTCGAACAGATCCACCGACTATTCCCCCAGTGCACCAGCTGAGGACGTGTTTTGTTGCTGAAGTGGGTCCAGTCTGAGCATTAATACGTCAGTTCGCTCAACTCCTGACGACCTCCTTGGGTCACCCGGTCCAGGAGTCGGCGCAAATCCCACACCCAAAGAACCGCGCTTTCTCCGTTTCCGAGCTTACTGACCTGGTGGTGATTCCCAGCATTACGCCCGGTATTGTCCCAACCAGCCCGTTCGCAAGACTAGACCTAGTCGTGCCGCTGCTGTGAGTCCAGCCCACTGAGCAATGTAGGCATCCCGGGTGCTCATTGCCCATGGTGCCCCCACAGATGGACCTCGGGTTCAGAGAACCAAGAGAAAGGAGCTCCTGATCTCCGACCTCCCACCACTTCGCCACGGTGGCCGCACGCTCTTGCTATGGGTCCAGACAGTGTGAGCTTCAGTACAACAGGGCGCTCGTCTCCTGTTGACCCCACTTATGGTCCGCGAGTCCATTTATAAACACCAAACTTCACAGAAACACTTCTATAAGCACGTAATGCATGTGATAAAAATTAGAAACAAACAGATGAAAAAAAAATTATAAATTCGCCAGTTGGTCCCCTTAATATTTCACATGATCACAACTCTTAAAGGGAAGCAATAACTTTATTCTCTCTTAGAGTAACAGTCAATGTTTCGTACCCATGCAGTACAACTGGAAGAATAACAATTATATATATCGTCCGGTATTATGGCAGCTGCCGCCGTCTTCCGGAAACCAAACGCCATTCCTCTCTGTCCAGCCATTGATCTTCCTTCAATCCTCTGATATTCATAGCCGCTTTTTCCCCTTCTATCCAAGTTTTCTTCGGTCTTCCTCTCTTCCTCCTTTCCATTGGGATCCATTCCATAATAATATTAGGCAATCTTTGCTCTGGCATTCTTTGGACATGGCCATACCACTGTAATCTTTTCTTTTCTATAATGTCTATGATATCCGGCTCCTCTTGTACACCCATAATTTCCCTTATTTCTTTATTTCGTATTCTATCCATTCTAGATTTTCCAGCTGATCTTCTTAAAACGTCCATTTCTGTACTTAAAATTCTTTTCATTTCCCTGGTAGGAATTTGCCAGACTTCAGCACCATATGTTAAAATGCTCTGAATTATGGTTTGATATATTTTTTTTCGTAAAGTTAGGACGAAAAGAGTCTCTGTAATGCATAATAGCACGTATTTCCAGAAGTGAGCCTATGTTTAATTTCCTTGTGCATCTCATTCCTATTTGTAATTATTGTTCCTAGGTTTTTGAATTCCGCCACATCTTCAAAATTTTCCCCATTTGATGGAGTGTGCATGTTGGGCCTGAGCATCTCTTCGCTATCGTTCAATAATCATCAGCATAAACTAACAACTTATTAACACTGTTTCGTTGTAGACCACCTTCATCATATAAAGATTAGATCCAGTACAAGATTAAATGATAGAGGAGATAATGCATCTCCTTGCTTTAACCCATTATCAATTTCAAAAGTATCTGAAAGATATTGTCTACACGCTCCCAACTTTCTTTGTCATTTAGACACATTTGAATAAGTCTGGATAGTTTTTTAGGATTTCTGAATGAAACTATACAATGAATTGAGTCGTATTGCCATTTTGAAGTCTACATATAGTTTGATGCACAGTGCAATTATATTTTCATTTATTTTTTAAAATTTATCTTACACTAAAAATCTGATTTCTTCTAAATCCAAATTGATGATTATCTCTTATGCCGTCAAAATAGGGAATACTGGTAAGTCTGGATTCTATTATATCATGTTTGTTAGAATTTTGTATGAAGTTGAAAGCAATGAGATGTCTCTGTAGTTGCAATCAGTTTTACTTCGTTTCTTATAGATTGGTATACATATAAAGACGCCATCAAAGAGAGACAAAACAAAGCCAATGCAATACCGAGGGAAATAATGGAAACAGAAACGATGAAAATTGATGTATGGAAAGGCCCGAACTTCCAACTTCGCCACCTATGCACACGCTTCGCCGCGCATGGTTTCCACGGGAAGATATGCCAGAATCCGTCATACCACGACCTCAAGGAGGACTGCAGATGTACGAGCCATGGTCCAAGTACCACCTAATGAAATGCAAAAGCAGAACTCTGCCTCTCATCATAATTACAAAAGACTGGTGAAATTTCAAAATGTACACATTGTGTTTAATAAAATCTATTATAGATTGGTACGATAATCGATTCTTTCTATTCATTTGGAAGATCCTTTTTTTCCCCCAAATCATTCTAAGCAACCGACATACCTTGTCCACCACTTTTTCTTTCCCTGATTTTACCAGTTCTGCTGGGATCCCATACAAACCTGATGCTTTATACAACTTTAATTTTTGTATTGTCATTTAACTTCTGATGCACTTGGTTCTGTGACTAATATTTCTGCTGTCTGTAAATCATTCTCTTCAGTGTCGTGTTCTGCACATATACTTAATAGCTGATTAAAATAATTGTTATGGCCATGAACCTGCTGGTTCGATAGTGCCAGTGACTTAGTTATATAATATTATTAACTCTGAAGTTATAGCTATTTTTTTAACTAATCTAAATCGGAAAACAAAATGACAGTAAAATATGAATTGCATTATAAAATATTATAGAGAGGTGTTCCTGCTGACAATAAATGGCAAATGTTGGTGGTGAAAACATGGTTATTTTTATATCGAGTTTTTACGATGTTGGAATCTGTTCCACATCCTGACGTCTTCATTACGTAATTTCTTTTTTAAAAATACTATCTCTTTTAATTGGTTTAACCTTCAGGTGCTGCAGAACTGTACTCTTGTCTTACTAAATATTTACTTATCATACAATCAAATTTCCGTCTAACAACATCCAAACAAGTAGTATAAATATAGAAAATCCCAAGTTGTAGTTATTGCGAAATGAATAAGATACAACACCTACTCTACTGACAGATCAATAGTCTAGATTGATACTATTCATCTACAAATACAATAATCTATTCATCTAGAAATGTAATAATATATTCATCTAGAAATATAATAATCTAGAAATACAATAATTATTCATCTAGAAATACAATAATCTATTCATCTAGAAATACAATCTATTCATCTAACAATCTATTCATCTAGAAATACAATAATCTATTTAACTAAAAATACAATAATCTATTTAACTAGAAATACAATAATCTATTCATCTAGAAATACAATAATATATTCATGTAGAAATACCTATTTATCTAGAAATACAATAATCTATTCATCTAGAAATATAATAATCTATTCATCTAGAAATACAATAATTATTCATCTAGAAATACAATAATCTATTCATCTCGAAATACAATAATCTATTCAACTAGAAATACAATAATCTATTCATCTAGAAATACAATAATCTATTCATCTAGAAATACAATAATCTATTCATCTCGAAATACAATAATCTATTCATCTCGAAATACAATAATCTATTCATGTAGAAATACAATAATCTATTCATGTATAAATACAATAATCTATTCATATAGAAGTACAATAATCTATTAATGTAGATATACAATAATCTATTCGTCTAGAAATACAATAATCTATTCATCTTTTTTGCTTTACTCCATGGCGCGACAGGCCTAGAAGGTCCTTGTCCTACCAGCCGTCTGCGGTCTCACATCTACATGTGTTGATCACAGAGGTAGATGATCATCCTACCAGTGTAGGGGTGACATGTGGTCAGCAAGGCCGGTCCTTCAGCCGTTTTAGCTGTTTCTCTCAACCTGGAATCTATTCATCTAGAAATACAATAATCTATTCATATAGTAATACAATAATCTATTCATATAGTAATAAAATAATCCATTCATCTTGAAATACAATAATCTATTTATCTAGACATCTAGAAATAAATAATCATGAGGAATCATGGTGGATAAGCCAGAATTTTTAAAATATTTAGTTGAATTTTTTAAGGAGATAAATGTTTTTAATATGAGTACTCTGAATAAACAGTCAATTAAAAGAATAGAAGCAGCAGAAATGTAATATTTATGATCTGTGGCAGGATATACTTTAATGGATAAAAAACGAAGTGAAGATATTCGTAAAGAACTACAAATATTCAGTTTGACAGATAAAATAGAATAGTACAGGAGAAAATAGTATGAACATGTCTGCAGAATGGATACCAACAGATTGCCTAGGAAATGTCTGAACTATCAACCCATCGCGATGGGAGGAAAAAGAGATCGGAGACGCACACGTAAGAGATGGACACAGCAGCTATGCTACTTCGGTCCGGAATGAACCAAAAAGGTTTAATCCTTGTAGGAAGAAGAAGAAGAAGAGGAAGAAGAAGTATAGGTGTATCTGTACCGGTGTCATAACTATGGTTATGTATATCCTGTAATAAGAGGTCTCTGGACAAAAGTTTATTTCCCTTTCATTCCAAGTTTTGAATTGGGACACTAATAGTATGGTATATCTTCATTAATTTGACAACGAGAATCCAGCGTTTGAGTTGTCGAAAATTATATTCACTCAATTTATAAAATTCTAAGAGAGCTGTGGCTTACAAATTATATATATATATATAAATTACGTGTTACGTTGTTTGTCCGCGATGGAATCCTAAACTACTGAACCGATTTTAATAAAATTTTGCACACTGTGTGCTGTTTGATCCAACTTGAGACCTACGGTTGTTTATAACTAAATTTATAGTCGCATTATTTTTATTGCAAATTATTTGTTTATTATTTAACAAAGAGTTATAATTATCTGTGAGTTCCATACGATTCTAACAGATGATGGTGTAAGGTAATTGGTTTATTATTTAACCGGGTGGCTGTGCTTTTTGTTGCAACCGCGAATTTCAATTGAATTACAAATATTGATTATTTCATAATTTAAGTGTGTTTGTGTTTATTTTATTTTCAATATATTGATAATAATATTAATTTCGTGTGTAAGTATTAGTTTTAAGTAATCTGGCTGAAAGACAGCAACTTAATTTAAATTTAACTGGACCGAGAAGGGACATTGAACAATATGGCGAATCAGTTCTAGAGACCATGAATGATAAGATATCAAGTGAATTTCCGCAAATTGGTATAGGCCTATGTACATAAATCTTACATTTAAGAAGAATGTCAATTTAAAAACATATGAAGGTACTAAGGAACGGAATAACAGAACTGTAAGTAAGTCTGTTAGTTATAATAATATGCCTAATGTTACGGAAACAATCTCCATGCCTCAATTAAATGAAAAACAAGATGACTATAAAATATCACAAGATGATATTACTATACAGAGACTTCTTGATAATGATGAGAATATAAACTGCCAACAAGTTCGTAGAAAAAAACGAAAGTATAATGAAATCAGCAAGCCTCCTCAAAATATTCCATCAACAAATGTATATGATTCTTATGATACACTTATGGATGATACTGAGATTGCAGACAACATAAATCCATCTCAATCAACAAAACCATACGAAAAATTAACGTAAAAATAGTTAAAGGCGATACGAAGTTCGCCGGGCCATCTAGTTATATACATTTTTAATTAAAAACAACCTCGTTGTCATTTCGGCATTCTGGTATTCTCTCATTGCTTGGCGTTATTGTAACCCACTTCTGAGGTTGGGGCGCATGGAAGGCGGAGTTAAGCTGCTTTCGATGATATATGATAGGTGATGATGAGGGTAATGATGTGCCAGGAGTGGCCTTAATCCTAAACTCAATGAATATGTTTATGATGATATTAATGGACAGATGATGTTTGGGGACCGTTTGGGCCTTAACGTTTCCTGACATTTGTCTTACAGGTGAGGGTAAACCTAAGAATTCTGTCCCGACCGGGGATGGAACCCGAGCCCGCTGCGTGACAGAGCAGCACACGCCCTCGAGATCGCAGCGGAGATACAAATTGTTTGTTGTATAATCCAAGGGCAGGTATTTTTAGAAGCGGTACTTTTACAGTTCTGGAACGGCTCGGATTAATAGTAAGGAATGCCAATATTGCTTTGTAAGTGCATTTGATCAGTACTGTACTCTCGCTATGTGTGTTGTAGTGACGTAATTGCTGGGGATGGAAACGGAAAACGATAGGAGGGGATGAGAGCGTCAATACTAGGCGGCTTTGTTGTTACACGAAAAGAATGCAATTAGGGATTTTCAAAATTTGTTAAAATACGTTATTAACATTATTTCATATTTAAATAATCGGATTGAGATGCACAAAGATCTTAAACATAGGCTCCTATCTCTGGAAATGCCGGGCTATTATGAGTTTATAGAGACTCTTGATTTCCCAACTCCTTTCAAAAAACGTTAAACTGAAAATATATAAAACTGCTATTCTCCCAGTTATATTATATGGTTGGATCAGCCTCATGGGCTAGTGGTCAGCGTTCCTGACTACTACTGTTCATGAGATCCCGGGTTCGATTCCCGGTCAAACCATAGAACATTTTTCTTAAAGGGAATTATTCCTGTGGTTGCCCATGGTCTGTAATTTAGGTT
The DNA here is from genome assembly GCA_030220185.1 of Diploptera punctata. Lineage (NCBI taxonomy): Eukaryota > Metazoa > Arthropoda > Insecta > Blattodea > Blaberidae > Diploptera > Diploptera punctata. The sequence continues at coordinate 2,640,998 of JASPKZ010007833.1, forward strand.
GAGTTTAGGTTAAGAACTCTCCTGGAGCTTCATTATCATTTATCACCCATCATATCATCGGGGTAACGTAACTCCGCCTTCTAGGCGCCCCAACTTCAGAAGTGGGTTACAATCACGCCAATGTCATGGGAGAAAACCAGAAATGTCATAAAAGATAACCTGGTAGCATTAGACAAATATATATATATATATATATATATATATATATATATATATATATATGGATGCGAAACATGAACTCTTACTTTAAGAAAGGTAAGGAGACTACGAGTATTTGAGAATAAAGTTCTTTGGAAAATTTTAGGACCAAAGAGAGATGAACAGACAGGTGAATGAAGAAGACTACATAATAGTGAACTACATGGTCCAGATATAATAAGAACAGTTAAGTTTCATAGACTGCGATGGGCAGTACATGTGGCACGTATGGGGGATGAAAGAGATGCATGGTAGCTTCTTCTAGGAAAACCAGAGGAAAAACGTACTCTTGATAGATCAAGAATGAGGTGGGAGAATAACATTAACTATGATTTGAGGGGAAGTAGATTGTACAGGGTTTGATAGTGCCAGTGAGTTAGTTTAAATCATTCTCATCATCGAATATCAGCAGCTGGCTGCCGCCGTCTTTGGGAAACCAAAACGCCATTCCTTTAAACACTATTCAACATGTTTTTCTTGTCTCATGAATTATACCAATATTTGGGGACTTATAACATGCAGTTTTTTTGATCGGTTTTTCAAATATGTATTCGGAATTTCTCCATCAATCACCACATTTTTTTTTATTCAATTTCTCTTAATGGAATTTAAAATAATATTTTTTTAATAAACCTAGATTTTCTTCTCGGAAAACTGCGGCGGCGGAGAGCGATGAGCAACTTGGGAACACTTTCATCAGGAGATTTCAGCTACGGAAAAGATATATCAAGGCAAATGGAATCCTAATATGCTGGCCGATTATTGTTGGACCATCAAGAGGGATACACCATAGGCGAAATATAGCAGAAAATCATTTCTTACTTTCTAGGCGAGTCCGAATGTTCGAATATTGTGTAGTTACGAATGTAGAAAATATTAAAGTGTTTGAAATTATAAATATCTGTTCTCTCAGAAACCTTGCGTGATGGAGAAAAACCGATATCATATTTGAATTGAGAATAAAAAAACTGTCAGAATCACTTTTTTTTTCTGAGACAAAAAAGTTTCTTTTTTGTTGCTCAGTGTAATCGAATATTATTTAAATGTAGTATAACATAATTATATTATTTGTAATTACTTATTTGGTCCCGATGGAAATTCTTAGTTGTTACCAAGCTCGCTGCTCGATCAGAATTTCGTGTGTTCGTATCCGGCTGTAATCAATGTAATTTTTCAGCATGTATAGTCGGCTCAGTCATTTAGTTAACAGACGTTTTGATTTTGTGGTAAGGTAGGTCTATTTTGCACGCATAAGTTATTAGAAGTAGTAGGCTATCTCAAAGCGGCGTTGTCATGTTTTATTCACTAGAATAACATTTTAACCAACTAAAGATACTGTAAAAGTTGGCACGCCGTTAAGATAAACACTGGTGGACACATAAAAAAAATTAACTTTCTTTTCTGTCATCAAGAATAAAAAAAAAGAGATGTTAGAAGTATTTTTCATTTCAACCGGAATTTAAATATCAGTTCATTTTTTTTTTCCTCTCAGGCACGAGTTTTTTCTGTGATATTCATTTACATTTTTTATAATTTTTAATAAAATACCCATCCATCTAACTCTTAACCTCATTCCTGACTTAATCTAGAAAATGGCAGATAGTGATTTTCGGGCATATTTTGCCTCTGGAACATCTCTCTTCTTGGCCCAACAGTAGTCAGCCAGCATATTAGAACTCCACTTGCCTTGGTACCTCTTTCCCATTGTGGAAATTTGCTGATGAAAACGTTCACCGTGCTCATGAGACACAGCTCTTAAATACAGCTTGAATAAAATCGCTATATATAAGGTAAAGGTTCCTCTGACAAGTCAAAGAGAATGCTAAAATCAATTTTAAAAAAGTAGCTGTCACAAAAAAAAACTGTGCCGATGGAAAAATTCTTACTACATATCTGAATTCAATATGAAAAAAATGCACTAGATTCACGAATCAGATGTCTTGTGAAGAAAACCTTGTCGACCAGTGTAATCATATCCACGTGGTGTAGACATGGAAACGTCTTTTAAAAAGGCGAAGACATTATTGGCAGAGAACTGTTTTCAGTTTTTGGTGAGTGGAGCGGTGTCTTAGACGCCTTTAACAACAAACTCGCCGGCTCTACCTGGCAGTAACAATGTCATTTTTAAACCAGAGAGAAACCGTTGCCTTTTTTGGGAAAAAACTCGCCGGTAAACTCAATGACTGAGCCGGCTATAAATATCCTGATTTTTTTCTTTCCTTTTCTGGAATGGAAGACAAAGATTGGTCTCATCGCTTGACTACTGTGCTCAAAAAAATCTCAAGCCTAAATTAGAAGCTCTGGACAAAATTTGTTGCTCAGTAAGGGAAAAGTGTCGATTCGCTTTTACGCCCAGTTTTGGATCTCGATAATATCCTGAGGTGATAAACACCACCGTTGATTAAAATCCTAACACCTATTTACTTGGCAAAGTTTTTAATTCTAATTTGAATACCAGTTGTAAGAGAATCATTACGTGAAAAAAAATGTTGAAATTTGTTTTAATTTTATTATATATAGATCATCGGTTGATTGTCTTTGACATCGTCCGATCCCTAATAGCCAATTTTGTCGGTCCATCCAATCTCCTGGTTGTAGATGTTTCTCCTCCATGTATAAATATATTCGCAGATTCCAGGAAGTTTTAGGTCTTCCTCTACCTCGTCTTCCCTCAGGTTTCGATTCTAAACAGATTTTGGTAACTGATTCCCTTCCATTCGCTTGACATGTCCATACCATCTTAATTGCTGAGTTTTAATATAATCTAAAATAGCGTCTTTCAATCTTCATTTTCTCCCTTATAACTGAGTTTCTAGTTTCTCTCTGCTTGACTTCTTGCTCCCTCCCTTCGTATAAACCCCATTTCGGTTGCCAAAATTAATGGCCCTACTTATGTGTTTGTGTGTGTGTTATGTCCAAAGTTCGGCTCCAGGAGTAATGATGCGTTTAAACAATTGTATAATAGATATTCATTTGATTTGGATCACTTATGTGTTTATAGCTCCCACAATTTTCCATTGAGGCAAACAATTGGTCAAATTTTTCCGTTATTATTTCAATTTCTTATTTGCTCTTTATAACTTCCATTTGTATTTATTTAAAATTCCTTATTAATGTGATTTCACTACAATGTTTTTGCTTGTTCTTCTGTCCAGTCTTCAAAATTAAAATTTTGTAATCTGATTCACCAATTAATAAATATTTTGTTTTCTTCATGTTCAAAATTAATCCTCATTCATTATATTCTTTCATTTTTATCATATGATTAAAAATAAAAAAGAGAGACTATTGAATATCATATAAGTTAGGCCTACTTTTTTTTTTGGAACACGAGCGCAGCAAGAAATTAAAAAATGACTGTAGAAATAATTTACAAAATTTTTTTTTTTTTTTTTCGATTCTTTCTTTGATATGGGCTGTTGGCCAACTCAGTATCTGCAGAGTGCAGGGCAAGATGTATTTTATGATTTTATGGACAGCACAGCAGTCCTGGTGGATGTTCGTTCTCCTTTGCGCCTTTAGACTTATCAGCTTCTTTCCTGCATTGGGGTCAACATTAAACAACTTTCCTTGTCAGGAAGCATTTGCTTTCCTACTTCTTCTATTCACGTTGAACAAAGACTATATTTTTATTGTTTGATATTTCTGGATCATGCTTTTTTGTTTTATGAATTCCTCGTGCCGTTATTACAGTTTTATTTGAGTAGATAGTCCCACAGTTGGTAAGATCTGAATTGATTATTAATGTAAGCATGAACATCTACAAATAACATATAGGCCTACATACATATATACATAGTGTTCTGCCCAAGAGCAGGTCTTTCACTTCAAACTCAGCATTCTCCACTCTTTTCTTAACTAAGCCTTCCTTTTGTATCCGCATACAAACCATTTATTTTAATATTGACTATCATCTGTTGTCTTTTTCTGCCTCTAACATTCTTTCCATTGATCATTCCTTCTAGGGAATCCGTCAGCAGGCAGTTTCTTCTTAGCCAGTGGCCAATCCAATTTATTATCCTCTTATTTATGAGTTCCAGCATTGTTCTTCCTTCATCCACTCTGTCTAGCACATCATTATTTTTTATTTTGTCTGTCCATTTTATACGCTCCATCCTTCTCCATATCCACATCTCAAAAACTTTCAATCGGTTTTCCTCATTCCGTCGTAATGTCCAAAAGTCTGCACCATATAACGCTACACTCCACACAAAAACACTTCACTGCCTCTTGCGCTATTCTTTTGCCAAAGGTCCGCAGAAAATGCTTCTCTTCTTGTTAAAAGCTTATTTAGGCATTGCTATCCTTTGCTTTACTTCTTGACAGCAGTTCATGTTACTACTGATAGTACGACTGAAGTATTTGAAGCTCTCCACTTACTAAATGTCCTTATCTTTAATCCTCATGTCTATCTTCCTTGGTTTACTTTACGATATAACGATGGATTTAGCTTGTTTTGAATTCAGTTACATAAATACGCTAAATAATGTGCTGCCGTGATGTTTTGCAGTAACATTGATTTAATTAGTTGTGTATTAATGTTGAATCACGAAAGCCGTGCAAACTGGATTACGTGTTTGTTAGATATGCACAGTGAAGACTTATTGGATTTGTTTGACGAGATCGAATATTTACATTACATTATTAACGGTCTGCTACCATTTGTTTAGTAATTGAATTTCTTGGAAGTAATTTATTCCTCGCTTCTGAATTTATGCACTGAATATACTTACAGGCATAAGTATCTCTTTAAGTAATGCAATAAAGTTGTAACGTCATAGGTAAAATTAATACGGTTATGCAGGATGAAGCTTTGACAACATCTGAAAATGTAAAAAAAAAAAAAAAAAAAGAAAAGAAAATTCCATCGGCGAAGTTCCTCTATACATTCAGCTGCGAGAGAGCAATATGTTTGCTTATTCCCTCGCAACCTGATATAATCTTCCGAGGCTTTGTCTCAATTAAAATACCTTAAACTTGTTGAAATTTTTATAATAATTTAAGAGATCAATAATAAAGTAAAATCAGAATAATGATAATAATGATAATTATTCTAAGGCGCGACAACTTCAAAGGTGAAAGTTTTGGCCTTATCAACAATACGCATCCATGCCAATCCGTTTCTTGCCATATTAAAATTTGCCACTTTCATTTTCTTTAGATCGTTCATTATGTCATCCTCCCATCTGCTCTTCGGTCTTCCAACTGTTCTGCTTCCTATAGGTTTCCATTTATAGAGCTCCTTGACCAGTCTCTGATCATCCATTCTGGTCAAATGTCCAAGCCAACTGATTATGAGAGATATTACATGGTTTACTATATTCTGAATTTTTATTAATTTGTTTAGTTCATTATTTGTTTTGATTATCCAACAGTTATCAGTTCCTCTATTTGGTCCTAACATTCTTCTTAAAATTTTCTTTTAAAAAATTAATAATTTCTGTTTTATTGTTTCACTAGCATATGTAACTACTGGTACCAATTATGTCATAAACTGCAAAAATTTGTGTACTCAAATACTGGTTGCGGGTAATCCAAGGTGAACAAACAATGCTCAGAGCAATTTATTACGATCACCAAATTAGAAACATAGATGTGAAATTCTGGGCAGACGAGGTTAGGAGAGAACTCCAAAAGATTGGGATGGGTTGGGTATGAGAAAAAGGGACTGAAAATCGCAAGAACTTGTGGAGAAAAATAAGGAGGAGGTACTTAGATATAAACCAACAAGATATTTTCGCCGAATTTGCGGTAAAACGCTCACTGTTTCTACAAAGAGGCCTAAAACATGTTTGGGGAAAAGAATCTTATATACTCAACCTAGGATTTAGAGAGAGATCAGGGCTTGCTTGGTTTAGGCTAGGGACATGGAAATTTCTAAAAATTAGCGTCGATCACGATACGCGAATATGTCCAATGTGCGGGAGCTTTGAAGACGAGATACATACATAGGAAAATCTAACGATTTAGAATATTGGAGTTGCCAGTTATTACCGGAAAGATTTCTAAATTCAAATCGTGAAAGATTGGCATGCTACGAGTTAATGGTAAATCCAGAAAATTGGATAAAGTTGGGTAAATAAAATTTCTGGACAAAACGAGGAAAATAAGAACAGCACTCATTTATGAATAAATACATGTTATCAAAATGCAATAACATTAATTCTTAATAATTTTACATAACTTAATTAATGTATAATGTTATTGTATTATTATGTAATTGTAATATTACAGGGCAAGTCAAAATGTTGTACAGGTTTTCAGAAATTTATTATGTGAAATGTAATGAACATATAATATTGTGAGACATATTGTATGAAAGGTAAACTCTCAAAGTTTTTTTTAAATATTCACAGATGTTCTATGTGAGCGCCTTTTGTTACACGACAGATGTCAAGCCGATATTCAATCTCCTGCCAAACTTTCTGTAGCAGTCCGCGGTCGATATCAGCAATGGCTGCTGTGATGCGGGCACGCAGTTCATGCAGTGTTGTTGGAAGTGGTGGTACGTAAACATGATCCTTTACAAGACCCCACATGAAGAAATCACACGGGGTTAGATCTGGTGAACGAGGTGGCCAATGAATGAGTTGTTGATCACCCTGAGATGCACGGCCTATCCAGCGTTGTGGTAAAGCCGTATTCAAATGGTCTCGAACACTGCCATGGTAATGTGGAGGGGCACCATCCAACTGCAGAATGAAATCTGGACTATCCGCTTCAAGCTGCGGAAGGAGCCATTGTTGTAGCATATCAAGGAAAACATGTCCGTTCACAGTACGTTCATGAAAGAAAAAGGGCCCATAAACCTTTGCATGGGAAATGGCACAAAAGACATTCACTTTCGGAGAATCGCGTTGATGTTCCAGAGTTGCATGGGGGTTACCAGTTCCCCAAATCCTTACATTGTGTCTATTCACTTTTCCTGAAAGGTGGAAAGTCGCTTCATCACTGTAAACTACCCTCTCATGGAACTCATTCTCTTCCATTAATGCGAGAAAATCAACACAGAAGGACGCTCGCAAAGCATAATCGGCGGGTTTTAAGGCTTGAACCAGTTGCAAGTGGTAGGGTTTCATCTGTAAACGTTTCCGGAGAATCCGCCATACAGTTTTTGTGGTAGTTGAAGTTCTGTCGCTCCCCGGTAGGTGGATTTCTGTGGACTCCGCACGAAGCATGTGCGAACGCGTTCGACTGTCTTCACTCGTCGACGGACGGCCAGTCGATTTTCGTTTACAGATACAGCCTGAATCCCTAAATTGTGTGTACCACTTACGAATGGATCTCCCATCCGGCGGGTCTTTATCGTATCTGGGTACGGAAATGTCGTTGAACACTAGTCACAGAGTTGTTTACATGGTAATCAAGCACACAGAAAGACTTCTGATCCCCAGTCAATGCCATTTTCCTTTACTGCTCTGCTGTTGACATCTTGCGGGTGAACGCGGAACTTTAGAAGTGGACAACTAAGCTTTGAGAGTTTACCTTTCATACAATATGTCTCACGATATTATATGTTCATTACATTTCACATAATAAATTTCTGAAAACCTGCACAACATTTTGACTTGCCCTGTATTGTGTTTTCCTTATGTAATTGTAATATTATTGTTTTCTTTTTGTTTTTTCTTTATACTATTACCAAATTTAACTTTTTGTAACGTACTGTCAACAGCAGCGTACGGCTTACGGTAGCTTCGTGCTACCACATATGTGTAAATAACATTGTAGATATCTTACTATTAAATATCTGATAACGTCCTATTACTAAGCTACTGGATAACATAATGCTCTCCATTCCAGTCCGCTTTTTTCCTGGTATTCCCAGCTATGACGGTTTATTTAGTTTGTACACTTGGGAGGCGTTCAATTAAATTAAATTCTAGGCAAAATAATTGTCATGCTTTACCTTAAAGAAGTTCCTCGCCTTAACCGAACGGTTTAAGACATCATGCATTTATTCAGAGCTACTGGACTTGAAATTTTTTCATAGTTTTTTCGACCAGTATGGGGCCTGTACTCACCCAGTTCGTGAGGAATGTGGGCACACACACCCAGTTCGTAGGAATTTGGGTACATACAATAAATAGTTCTTCAAAGAAAATCAGATGTAACGGTTGAGAGACCCGAAGAGCTGACATGTCACTCGTATTCTGGTTGAATGATCATCTGTAGTGTAGGCCATGCTTTAACGTCCTTCTCTCACCCCCTAACAAACTTAAGCTAATACATACAACTACCACGAGCCAATGGCTCCACTTTCCAATGTTGCCAGGTCAACATTACTCTTTAAAAATAGGATTTTAAAATTATAGTCCACTTCTGGTAACTGTAGCCGTCTTGGTGAATCCTAAGGCGCGTGGCAGGAGGGAACATTGTCGAATGAGGGGAGGAAGTAGTAGCCATGCAAAAAACATTTCCTTAATAATAATAATAATAATAATAATAATAATAATAATAATAATAATAATAATAATAATAATAAATGCATATCTTTACATACAAAATTACGACACTATAACACTGTAATTAAACCAGAATGCCTCTATGGAGCAGAAACATTAATTTTGAACAGAAAAAAAGATATCGAAAATATAGTGAAAAAAGAATGCAAAATTATAAGAAAAGTTTTAGGTCCATAAGTCATAGGTAAAGCATTTAGACTCAGAAGTAAAAAGGAAATAAAAATATATACAGCCATTCATAGTGATATTAGAAAACGAAGGTTAAAATTTTATGGCCATATCAAACGAATGAACTCAAATAGGCTTACAAAACAGATAATGGAATTCTACAAAAACTGAAGTAAAGCTCCAGAGGATACTATGAAGTGGATTGATGAAGTAAAAAAGGACTTAAAATTCGCAGGAATTACTAAAGAAAATATCCCAAACAGAGATATATTTAGAATTAAGGTGAATAAGTGACAAGTTGACCAAGAGGACAAACCGAAGAAAAAAACTGGAACAACTTGGACAGATGATAGAAAAAAAGCTCATAGCAAAAGAATGAAAGAAATTAGGGCTCAAAGGAAACGCCTCTAAGTACTTTGCTTAGTTCTACATGGGCTCATCCGCAAACAAAAGTAATAATAATAGATAAGGTTGATAAACGGGTGCAAATTCTTCCAAGTTCTACAGAATCGCAGTGCGCATGCGGGAGTTGCTGTAATGGCTAATGTAGCTTCCGGCAGATGGCTCTGAAGCCGGTGTTACCAACTTTGGGAATAAATTCTAAAATGCTAAAAAAAAATAGACGTAAACTAACTTCCCATTTCCTAACCTAACAAAAGAATTTACATGCATATCATTTAATAAGGTATAAACTAATTTTACGTACACTAACACTAAATATGGTTTCGAATTATTTTCAAATGTTGGTCACAACCTAGCGGATGTTACATGAAGCATTTCCGCGCCTGTAGAGCTCGATGTACACTATTCGCGTAATTTAGAAATATTTAAAAATCGTAAGAAATGTTTATAAAATAGTTACGAAGTGTTTAAAATAGTACGAAACGTTGTTATAAATGGTTGAAAAGTGTATCTTAAAGTCAACCTCAGCCATAATAATAATAATAATAATAATAATAATAATAATAATAATAATAATAATAATAATAATAATAATAACAATAACAAAATAAATAGTTATAAAAACAACACTGTTCTACAATGAACACTCCAAACATATGAGAAAACATAATTATTCTCTAACACAGAACTAGCAGATAAAAACTTTCAACATGTAGTGACTTATGTTTTCAAAACTGAGTGTAGTTGCTAGCAGTACCTGCAACTCGCCCTCCCCTCTTACCGCACCATAGAACATCCATCCATAGTAATTCTGTCCGAAGACAGGTCCTTCACTGCAATCATAGCATTATGCTTGCAGCTTTACTAGGGAATTCTAGGTGGTGTGGTAGCTTCCCGTTTCTTTCCACACCGGTGAAGGATGATGATGATAATGATGATAATGATAAGGGTGATGATGATGATGACCATATGATTTCGGGGACCGTTTGAGCCTTAAAGTTTTCCTGACATTTGTCTTACAGGTGAGGAAAAACCCCGATAAAAACCTCACCCAGAAATACTGCCCCGACCGGGGATCGAACCCGGGCCCGCTGCGTGACAAGGCAGCACGCTACCTCGAGATCACAGTGGTGGACCCATACGACATAGCCCCCTCAAATGGGGCTACAGAACTATAAACCATTCTATGCTATATTAACATGCACACACCTGTAAAAAGATTGGTTAGTTGATTTGACAACTTCGGAATATCTCCGTCTCTTTCTCTCTAATGAGGGTTGAAAGGCGGTCGGCTTTTGTTAAGTGACACTAAGGAGGGTGGTTGAAACCGAAGATTTTTTTGACAGTTCCAGTAAATGAGGCCGTTAAACGGTTAAACAATAGCACGAACTATATTATATAACCAAGTTAACTTCGCATGGGCAGAAGGGAAGAGTTTTAGCGCTAGTGTCGCCGAACTATTGAATCTGTGGAAGGGATGTGGGAGAAGACTGTATATCCGATCACGTACTGAAATGGTTCAATTTTAAGTGTGGGCGAAGAATTCCTAAACACGTGTGAAAGATCTTAACATTGCTGTCAAATTAGTCATTTAATCGCGGAACTCTCAAGTGGTCGGATCATTTAAAATCACAGTATTTGTCGTCTCTCCGTTACCAGCCTCACAATAAATCACAAGTGGCAACATGTAATGAGAAGTGACAGCCCATTCCTACACGTAACCCCAATAGTAACAGGGTTGTCAAATTAGTCATTTTGCCAATGACCGCCTAGAAGGACGGACCATTAAAATCTATAGTATTTGTCAGCTCTCTACCTGCCAGACACAGAACATATACAGAGGACAGGAAGTGGCAAAATAGTAAGAAAGAGAAGGAGAAAGACAGCATGTTAGTTAACATATTTTTCGCCTGCACAGACTGCTTGGTGGAGCAATACCTCTATGTTTAATACATGTGGATGTTAGAGCAACAGGCTCTTGGTAGGATAAGAGGCTTCTAGATGCGTTGCGCCATAGATTTTTTAAATTAAAGAAATAAACGGGTACATAAAATTAATATTAAGATAAAGTTAATCGTAATATAGTTATTAAATAACATTGAATAATAGTAGTAAAATCTTACCCCAGGTCACCCAAACCTTTCAGGGATACAATCTGTCAGAGGATGATTGAACATTGAAAATAAAGTGAAACATTCAAAAAGAGTGGCGGATCGGTATCGCAAGCGGTTAGACGCTCACCTCTCACCGCTGGGGTCTCGAGATCGAGTCTTGGTCAGTCCATGTGGGTTTCGTGGTGGATGAAACGGTGCTTGGGGAGGTTTTCCTCGGGATATTATAGCGTTTTTCCCTGCCACAATTTCTTTACGCCATTTTTTCCATACTCATTTAATCTATTTTGTTTCATTTCGTTCATCTGCCCCCATGATGGTACGTCAGGCGTGCTCGACCGGCATCCTTATCATTCACAGTCCTCTTTATAAGGGGGCTTCATCTCATCTCATCTCTCCACCCGACTAATTGGACACGAGTTGATGATATTTATATTTTTATTTAGCCTATTAAAAAGAGTATGTTGATATCATAGGAATGAAATTTCCCTTCTGTTGGTTCATACGATATTGTAATGAATTTGTATAACTATGCAAAAAGAAATGAAACATAGGCACAATTCTGGAAATACATGCTATTATGCATTACAGGGTCTCTTGACGTCCCAGCTCCTTAAAAAAACGTTAAATTGAAAATATATAAAACTATTATTCTACCAGTTATATTATATGGATTCGAAACATGGACTCTTGTTTAAGGGAGGAAAGGAGATTACGAGTATTTGAGAATAAAGTTCTTAGGACAAGTTTTCGACCAAAGAGAGAATGGGGAATGAAAGACGTGCATGCAAACTTCTTGTAGGATAACCAGAGGGAAAACGCCCAGTTGGAAGACCAAGAATCAGGTGAGAGAATAACATTAACTATGATCAGGGAGGCGGGCTATGCAGGGAATGATTGGAAAACATTAACTCAGGATATAGATGTATGAAGAGCTTATGTCCGCGCGGCCATGAACCTACGGGTTCAATAATGCCATTGACTTAGTGTGAAATTAATTAAACCATACAATGAAACGTAACAATGTAAGAGCACGTGGGAGAAGATTCTTATAGCTGTTACTTGGCACATTTCCATTCGAGCAGCTAAAATTGACTATTCCTCGTCCATGAAAAACATTAATACCCCGAAGAGATGGATCCCACACATTTTTAAACATGACATCTAGTTGCTAGGAATTTTAAAAGAGCAAAGAAAAAAACTAAATTCCCAGTGAATTGGAGACATTCAGATAATTATCATAAGTAATGCCAGGAATGATTTCCAAACTGTCGATAAATTCACGACTCACGAAGTGAGGAGTGAATTTATCTAGAGAATTTGGAAATCAAGAGTGGCGTTTGTTAGGACTATTTAACGAATAAAATTAAGCTCTTTATACACAAATCATTGTTTAACTATAGTTATTTTAAAATATTTATATATTTAATGTAAACGGCGATGTTTGAAAACAAATCAGAAATGTGAGGTTATGTTCATTCACTGCTGCTTGATCATATTATTTATTGCCAAATAAGATCGCAATATTGTAAGAGTGCACCCAAGTGGAAAAATAATGAAACACGTCAAACTATATATCATAATCAACATTACGGGTTATTCATTCATTTTTTTAGTAAAAAACTCAGTAAAATCAAGGAATCTTTTCATTATTTGCTATATTCAATGTATTTGTTGGAGAAAAATAATGTTTTGGCCTGTTCAGAACATTAAAAAGGAGGAGCTTTCTTTATCACAAAATCAGGAGCTGATAAAGACAAATCGATAAAGAGCGAGATGAAACGCGACTGTCATTGGTTGTAAAACAACATTCATTGAAACGTGATTGGTCATTGACTAACATTTGTGGCATGAGTTAAATAGTCATGAGTAATGTCACGAGTGATTTCCAAATTATCGATAAATTCACGACTCACGAAGTGAGGAGTGAATTTATCTAGAGAATTTGGAAATCGAGTGGCATTTGTTAGGAATATTCAACGAATAAAATTAAGCTGTTTACTCACAAATCGTTATTTAAATATATTTATTTAAAATATTTATATATTTAATGTAAACGGCGATGTTTGAAAACAAATGAGAAACGATTGGTACGCTTCATTTGCTTCTTTTGTTCATCACTGCAACCAGATCCGTTATTTATTTCCAAAGGAACGCAATATTGTAAGAATGCTCTCTAGTGGAGAAAAAATGAAAACATCAAACTGTATATTAATTCATTTTTGGTCATATGATATAAATATGACAATTATATTTTTCTGGAATGTTATTACCTGGGGAAAAATACATTTAAGAAAGTGCAAACAGTGGTTTCTTTTTTAGGTGGTATAATCATTTGCTAGAAATGTTTTTATATTAACTCCCGCATGTTAACATTCATGTACTATATATACAATCTGGTAACCGTATTTCATAGAGTCTGGGCCACTGCAAAATAATGCCATGACCTTTTCAGAATGTAAAAAAAGAGGTGCTTTTTTATTATGATAAACTTTAGTTGGTAAATTCTAGGCGAAACACGACTGTGATTGGTTGTAAATAAAAAATAATTGAAATGTGATTGGTCATTGACTCCCATTTGGGGCATGAGTTAAATAGTCATCATCATCATCCGGTATTATGGCAGCTGCCGCCGTCTTCCGGAAACCAAACGCCATTCCTCTCTGTCTATCCATTGATCTTCCTCCATTCCTCTGATATTCATAACTTCTATCGAAGTTTTCTTCGGTCTTCCTCTCTTCCTCCTTTCCATTGGGATCCATTCCATAACAATTTTAGCAATCTTTTTTCCTGGCATTCTTTTGACATGGCCATACCACTGTAATCTTTTCTTTTCTATAATGTCTATGATGTTCGGCTCCTCTTGTACACCCATAATTTCCCTTATTTCTTTATTTCGTATTCTACCCATTGTAGATTTTCCAGCTGATCTTGTTAAAACATCAATTTCTGTACTTAAATTTCTTTTCATTTCCCTGGTAGGAGAATGCGAGACTTCGGCACTTTGAATTATGGTTTGATATATTTGTAATTTTCTATTTTTTGCAATATTTTTGCTCCGCCAAACAGAGTCAAAAGATAAACAGATAAAAAATTAGATGATTGTAAATCACTAGCTCACAATAGGGATGTTCGCGCAGCCATGAATTTGACGATGTTATAAATCAACCGGCTAAGTGCCATTTAAAAAAATGAGATTTTGATGCCATCTGTTGCACTGCCTCATGAAACACTTTTAGCACTAAAATCTTTTAATATAGCCTTATTATTAAAGAAACATGTAAACGCCATCAGTCTTATCAGAGATTCTATGCTTTACAACAAACGGTTATGAAACTACATCTTTATGAATCGTAATATAAATTTTGCATCATGCAGCCAAGCGGCAATTGTTCCCGCCCTTAGATTGTTGATGTATAACTGTCAAACAAGGAAAATAACTTGCAATATCCAGTATTGTTAGTTTGGCGCTACAATAAATAGTGAAGATTGACTTAAATTTTAAACGTATTTTTCTCGAAACTTATATAGTACGCATATCTGGTTGATGCATAACGCCGTCCAATTTGCTTATAATAATTATAGAATATTTAATTTAAAACAATATGCACTATTAAAAGCGCTATTATGCATTACAGAGACTCTTGACGTCCCAACTCCTTAAAAAAATGTTAAACTGAAAATATATAAGACTATTATTCTACCAGTTATATTATATGAGTCCACCGCTGTGGTCTTGAGGTAGAGTGCTGCCTTGTCACGCAGCGGGCCCGGGTTCGATCCCCGGTCGGGGCAGTTTTTCTGGGTGAAGTTTTTATCGGGGTTATTTCCTCACCTGTAAGGCAAATGTCAGGAAAACTTTAAGACCCAAACGGTCCCCGAAATCATATGGCCATCATCATCATCATCATCATCATCATCATCATCATCATCATCATCATCATCATCATCATCATCATCATCATCATCATCATCATCATCATCATCATCATCATCATCATCATCATCATCATCATCATCATCATCATCATCATCATCATCATCATCCTTCACCGGTGTGGAAAACAACGGGAACCTACAATTCCGTAGTAAAGCTGCAAGCATAGCATGAAAGTGCTATGATTGCAGTGAAGGACCTGCCTTCGGGCAGAATTACTATGGATGGATATTATATCCCTTACTTTAAGGGAGGAAAGGAGTTTACGAGTATTTGACAATAAAGTTCTTAGGCAAGTTTTTGGACCGAAGAGAGATGAACAGACAGGTGAATGGAGAAGACTACATAACAGTGAACTACATGGTCTTTTTAGGAAGCCAGATATAATAAGAGTTAAGTCTCGTAGACTGCGATGGGCAGGACATGTGGCACGAATTAGGAATGAAAGACGTGCATGGAAGCTTCTTGTAGGAAAACGAGAGAAAAAACGCCCAGCCGGTAGAACTAGAATGAGGTAGGAGAATAACATTAACTATGATTTGAGGGAAGTAGATTATACAGGGAATGATTGGAAAACATCAGCTCAGGATAGGGATATATGGAGAGCTTATGTCCACGAGGCCATGAACCTACGGGTTCGATTGTGCCAGTGAGTTAAATATTTATGTGTTATTAAAAGTTACGATAATAAACTGTGTCCTAAGGATATAAATTATAAGCTTGTGCATTTCATATTTGATTGACATATTCAATTCATTAACAGGAATAATTGTTTGAAAAACAGTAACAACATAAAAACTCATTTCAACTTTTGACGTTTGAGATGGCAATTTAAATCCCCTGGTCGTGTGTAGAGTGATGCAAATTGAAAAGCTCGTGTCATGGGAAATGAAAGAATGTTGAAGTTGTGTGTAATGCTATCAAGAGTGGATTATTACTTTGTCAACCCTTCTGTAAAAGTAATGAATGGGGCCCGGATTTTATCTTATTCTTCTTCTTCACTTCACGGGCTAGGTAAATTGCCTGTTCCACCTTACAGTTGTTCTGTCCATCTTTTCACTGGCCTTCCTACATTCCTTGAACCTCTTGGCTTGTAGTTGAATACTGCTCTTGGTAATCATGATACATCCATTCTTTCCACATGTGTAAACCATTTCTCTCTATATTCTCTGATTTCCTCATCCAATGGATATAGGCCTATATTTAACTCTGTTCTTATATCTTCATTCCTGATCCGATCCAATCTTATGCAGCCTTTTGTTCTTCTAAGGAAGTTCTCTTCTGCGCTTTGTATTCTGCTTTGCAATTTTTTGGTCATTACCCAAGTTTCGCTCCCATAAAGTAATTCAGGAACTGCCAATGTTTTATAAAACTTCAATCTAGTATCTCTTCTTGTTTTATTCTTTAATGTTTGATGTATAGTTCCGCATATCATTTGAAATTTCGACAATTTCATATGTATGTCTCTTTCAGATTTTGTGTTTATAGTAAAATTACAACCCAAATAATTAAAATTTGTTACTTGTTCCAGAGGTTTGTTGTCTATTTCGATTTTTGACCTTATATGATCGTTTCCCCAAAATGCGACTATTTTTCCCGGATTTTATGTACCATCAAATTATGAAATATGTACAGAAATATGTAACCAAAATTGGTGAAGTATATAAACAAACTAGCTTATACCCGGCTTGCGCTCCTTCCCTAAATAAATTAAATGTATTTTTATATTCAGTTGAATAAGTGAAATGAAAAATAATTATAAATTTATATTGTGATTATTTTAGACACCCCGTGCTGATTACCCGGCATTGGCCGGGAATCTACTTATCCCGATCTTCTTTGCATAAATGAGCTGAAAGACAATGGTATTGAGAGTTATCCGTAAAAGAATACCTGCTATGCGCTGCTACGCTTGCCCGGGGATCTAGTCATCCCGATCTTCTTGGCATCAATGAGCTGAAAGATAAAAATGCTTATTATGAGTTATCCGTGAAAGATAAACATATGCTGTCGTGGACTGTTTTGTAGATTTTTTAGATATTCAATTCTGTGTACATTAATTTCGGGTATATGTTATGATTTAGGCAGCGTAAGCGATTTAAGCGTCCAAAAAGTGCCGAAAAACACGTTTTTCACTAAAGGGCGATTTTTAAGGGTGAAGGGGTTGAATATTATAACTCCCTTATAGCCTAACACCTTCCCGGGAAATTCCTGAACATTTTGCAAGAAGCCCCATCACAATCGGATGAATGGTGTAGTAATACATAAAGGACATACAGAGAGACATTCGTTTTTATTATACAATATACTCTTTATAAGCAAAAGAACGTATAAATGTACACTCAATTTTAACGAATCCAAGAACTCTTTAATTTTCGGAGAAATATACTTTTGTTAATACAGTTACAAGTTTTATCTAAGAGTGGAGTCGATGAAATACTTAGAGGTCCACGTGCTCGAGTCAATATTTTTTAAAGTCCAAATGCTTAACGGACTATAACTTTAAATTTAACTATTTCTCGGACGAATCTATTATTAACACTGAATCGGAGATCGCGGTCTGCAGGT
Organism: Diploptera punctata; assembly: GCA_030220185.1. Classification (NCBI taxonomy): domain Eukaryota; kingdom Metazoa; phylum Arthropoda; class Insecta; order Blattodea; family Blaberidae; genus Diploptera; species Diploptera punctata. The sequence goes on from JASPKZ010007833.1 coordinate 2,658,847, forward strand.
CTACCGATGTTCCAACACTGAACACAGAGTCACAGAGAGTGATAGAGAGTGAGAGTATTTTGATATAAGTTCTCGCTTATAAAGGCGGTGGCTCCTCCCACTTTTCTCGAATCCACTCCTTACAATTGAATATATATTTATGTTTTATAATATTATTTACTAGTATGTATAACATTTCTAAGAACTGGGTAAATTGGTTCTTTGACATTTAATAGAAAAATGTTTATCAGTTTGTTTGTAAACTGTCAATGTTAAGAGATTATCTTTTCTAGAGGTGAATGAATGTCTTTTGTTGTCTGTACTAGGCAGGTAGAAATTCTTTATCATCATTCCTTTGAATTGGTTTCTAAGAATTGGTCAATATATTTTTAATATTTTTAATAGCTAACTAATGTTATCTTTTCTTATTAGTTGTATAGACTGCTAATTGGAATTCTTTTGACAATACCCTTTTTGTGTTCCTATATTATTTGTAAGTTGTGTAGTAGGTAGAGTTCTGACAATACCTCTTTATTTGTCATTTGTATAGTAGGTAGCATTTTACAGTATTTATTCTAGACAAATGTAGGTGGAATTTTTACCTGGATATTTTTACTTTTCCACATACATATTTTATAGCGATATTAGTAATATATTCTATTTTCATTTTTTATAGATTTATTTAATTTTAATAACAATTTAATATATTTCGGAACATTTTAGTTTCAGCTCCATGCATATTAGGGTTGTATCTTAGTTTATATGTCTCCTATCATATTAATCGCTACACAGTACAAGTGTAATAGATTCTGGAACATTAACGCCGAAACTTAAGTATAATTTCACCCTAAATAAATATATTTTTCGTCATATTTTATTGTCATAAGTAATGATACGAGTGATTTCCAAATTATCGATAAATTCACGATTCTCGAAGTGAGGAGTGAATTTGTCTAGAGAATTTGGAAATCAAGAGTGACATTTGTTAGGACTATTTAACGAATAAAATTAAGTTGTTTACTCACAAATCATTATTTAAATATAGTTATTTTAAAATATTTATATATTTAATGTAAACGGCGATATTTGAAAATAAATGAGAAACTATTGGTACGCTTCATTTGCTTCTTTTGTTCATCACTGCAACCAGATCATATTATTTATTGCCAAAAGAACGCAATATTGTGAGAATACACTCTAGTGGAGAAAAAATGAAACACATCAAACTGTATATTAATTAATTTCTGATGTCCTATGACAATTATATTTTTCTGGAATGTTATTACCTGGGAAAAAATACATTTAAGAAAGTGCAAAGAGTGGTTCCTTTTTTTGGTGGTATAATCAATTGCTACAAATGTTTTTATATTAACTCCCGCATGCGCTATGTGTTGACATTTATGCAATATATATACAATCTGAGAGAGTCAGTCCCTTCGAAATAATGCTATGTCCTATTCATAATGCTAAACAGGAGGTGCTTTCTTTATTATGATAAACTTTAGTTGGTAAGTTCTAGGCGAAACACGACTGTGATTGGTTGTAAATAAAAAAAACCACTGAAATGTTATTGGTCATTGACTCCCATTTGGGGCATGAGTTAAATAGTCATATTAAACCGCGGTTTTAGGTGACATCTATTTGTCGTAGAGAGAAAATAAGTCTGATTTTCTTACTGTAATTTGTCTGAAAACTGTAGGAAATCTAAAAGTAAAAATGATACAAATGTGAATTTCGTATAATTTATGTGAAAACTGTGGGAAATATAAAGAAAAAATCATACAAGAAAATTATTTTAAAGTAGAATGTCAATATGTGAATTGATTATAAATTCATTACAAATATTTACGATGGATTTAATTATGACGCAAGTAGATTTTCGTATTATAATTTTTCTTCTTCTTCTTCTTCTTCTTCTTCATGAAATTAGGCCTTTTGACCTGTTTTCACATCAAGTGGGATTTATTGAATCTTCCCATCTAGTAAATGGGCGTCCAACACTTCTATGTCCTATTGGTTTGTACTTAAATAACAGCTGCGGAATTATATCTGTAGGCATTATTTTTACATTTTCATACCAGTTTGTCCTCTTATTGCCAATTCTACTTGTTAAATTAAAAATATTTAAGTATTTTCTAATATCTTCATTTCTTTTCCTGTCCAAAATCGTAACACCTACTACTGAACGTGAGAACTTCATTTCTGGAGTTTCTATTTTTCTTCTGTCTGAACGTCGAATGATTACACTGGTCAACATGATTTTTGTCTCATGAGTACCAATAGTTGTACTTAATGCAGTTTTTTTATCGTGTTTTCAAATATGTATTCGGAATTTCTCCATCACCCACAGATTGTTTTGTATTTCAATTTCAATTAATGGATTTAAATAATTATTTTTAATAACCGTTTTTTCGTCCATTTGTCCATTGTAAAATAAAACCAAATGAGCTAACTCAGGAGATTTCAGCTATGGAAAAGAGATATCAAGGCAAATGGAATGCTAATATGCTGGCCGATTATTGTTGGACCATCAAGAGGGATGCTCCACAGGCGAAATATAGCAGGAAATGTCATTTCTTACTTTCTAGGTGAGTCCGAATATTCGAATATTGTGTAGTTACGAATGTAGAAAATATTAAAGTGTTTGAAATAATAAATGTCTGTCTCTCGGAAACCTTGCGTGATGGAGAACAACCGGTATCATATTTGAATTCAGGAGAAAAAATACTATCAGAATCACATATTTTTCTTTCTGAGACAAACAAAAAAGTTTATTTTTTGTTGCTCAGAGTAATTGAAACTGTTAATTTGAGTGCATCTGGAGAAAGGGTTCAACAGTGTTACGATCGAATTCATTTAACTGATAAGGAGAAACTTGTAGGTCACAAGCTGTCACTTACTGCATTCAAGTTAAATTGTGTGCAAGTATCAGCTCCACTTGACAACGCATTAGCGTCAACATAAAGCAAACCTGGAAACGACGACAAAACCTGTCACAACCATCTTCATCTCTAGTATAACTGCGAATGAAAACCAAGTTCCAAGTACAACGTATTTTACGTAATAAATTAGATTTGACGTTTTATATTTATATATTTATTTATGTATAGATTTTCTTTGTGTGCGTAATAGTATATTACGATGCGAGGTTGGGAAGTGGTTTTACAGAATCGAGGAAAATTGTTTAAAACCGAGCGATAGCTCGGTGTTTAATTTCCGAGATTCTGTAAAACACTTCACAAACATGCGTTGTACATTATTTTTTACGCGATGGTGTTTTTAAATAATAGTAACATAATAAAATATTGTTGGAAATATTTGCGTTCATTATAAATAATTGACTAATGTTAACAGTGTGGGCAATGTTTATTAGTTGAAGCAACAGGAGGCCTTGAGAACAGTTATTGATAGCATGGCCGCAAGTACGCATTTATTGTTTTATATTGTTTCAAATAAAGTTCAGTTCATTTAAAATGCAGTGATTTGTTTCGTATAATGTATATTAACCCTACCTTTAGGATATTTTCTGTATGTACATTGTATGTAGTATACATAAGAGGGCAGTGATTTTACTTCCCGCATGTGGGTGTAAATGTAATATTATTGCATAGTTTTTTTTAGATTGGCAACCCCGAAATGTAGGAAGTTGAACTTTCAATAATGTTCGCCATTGCTGGTAAGTACGACAAAACGTACTATCGCGCAAAAAGTTTTATTTTTCATTCTCCACTCGGCTATATCCATCCACTCCATGTCCTCCAGTCCTCTTTTTCTCATTCGTGTTCTTTTTTTTATATTTTTTGTACATTTTTTAAAAACATGTTCTATTACAAAGATAGTAATGCTACATGCGTTATTATACAAAATTATTTACATAAAATTATTTCCATAATATTCTTACGTTTTCATACGAGGGTTGGGGTATAAGTCATGGCAACTATTTTTTCCGTGAGAATTTGAGCGTGGGTGAAAAATCTAAAATATACATATGAAAGAACAAGGGATAAATGGAATTTAAGGAATTTAACAACACACCAACATTTTGCTCTTCATGTTTATTAAGGTAATTGTCATAAGTAATGCCACGAGTGATTTCCAAATTATCGATAAATTCACGACTCACGAAGTGAGGAGTGAATTTATCTAGAGAATTTGGAAATCAAGAGTGGCATTTGTTAGGACTATTTAACGAATAAAATAAAGCTGTTTACTCACAAATCATTATTTAACTACAGTTATTTAAAAATATTTTTATATTTAAAGTAAACGGTGATGTTTGAAAACTAATGAGAAACGATAGGTAGCCTACGCTTCTACTGCTTCTTTTGTTTATCACTGCAACCAGATCATACTATTTATTGCCAAAGGAACGCAATATTGTAAGAATGCTCTCTAGTGGAGAAAAAATGAAACACATCAATCTGTATATTAATTCATTTTTGATGTCGTATACATTTAAGAAAGTGCAAACAGTGGTTTCTTTTTTTGGTGGTATAATCAATTGCTACAAATGTTGACATGTAAGCACTATTATATACAATCTGGTAGCCGTATTTGTTATAGGCTCAGTCACTGCAAAATAACGGTCAGACCTGTTCAGAATATTAAAAAGGAGGAGCTTTGCTTAATATATGATAATCCTAACGTTGATAATTATTTCGTGAAACACGTCTCTGATTGGTTGTAATACAATCATTGAAACGTGATTGGTCATTGACTCCCATTTGGGGCATGAGTTAAATAGTCACATCAATACAGTTTTCATGTTCCAGAATCATTACATCACACCTTCTTATTTTTTCACTTTTTTTTTCTCTCTTCCTCATTCACAAACTCACACTCTCTCATTCCACAGGCCCTCAAAGTAGTCTCCTGCAATGTAAACCTCACGCTACCAACGTTGTGGGAGATGCCGAATACCATCTGCTTCACCATTTTCTTCACCATGTGCGAATCTGGTCATCTGTTTTCGAACAGCATTTGTAATGTCCATTCGTGTTCTATACTGAAAAAAAAGTGAAAAAATAAAAGGGTGTGATGTAATGATTCTGGAACATGAAAACTATTGATATGACAATTACTTACTTACTCACTGGCACTATCGAACCCGTAGGTTCATGGCCGCGCGGACATAAACTCTCCATACATCCCTGTCCTGAGCTAATGCTTTCCAATCATTCCCTGTATAATCTACTTCCCTCAAATCATAGTTAATGTTATTCTCCCACCTCATTCTTGGTCTACCAACTGATATGACAATTACCTTAATAAACATGAGGAGCAAAATGTTGGTGTGTTGTTAAATTCCTTAAATTTCGTTTATCCCTTGTTCTTTCATATGTATATTTTAGATTTTTCACCCACGCTCAAATTCTCACAAAAAAGAAATCGCTCGAGTCCCTACCTTCCATACCGGTGAACACGTTCGATCCCACTGGGATTAAGATTTTTGAAATCTTTACCTGAATCTACGTGTGTGCCTAATCCTTGTGTTGGTATGTGTCAATAAGGAAAATAGCAAAAAATAAATAAAACAAGGGAAAAAAAAAACAGTGAAACGAAGGGAGGGGGAAGGAAACAAAGTAGCTTCAGTCATCAGTTGATTGACTAAGATACTTTACTAATAAAATTCATACTAAATTCCGTTGCGGATGACAAGATAATAATTGCTCAAGAATATGAAGACATGGAGTTTATGTTCAGAAAATTATTGGACGAATACGATAACTGGGGTTTAAAAATAAATTTAGAAAAAAACATTTTATATGGGATGTGGAGCAGAAACCGAAGATTTAATATTAGAAGATCAAAAGAGATATATTGGAAGATGTGAAGAATTTGAGTATCTGGGAGTAAAGGTAGATAAAGAGGACAAACAAGAAGGTGATATTAAGAACAGAATAAATAAAGGTAGAGCAATAACAGCAATGATGAATGGAGTCTTATGGAACAGACATATAACCAGAAAAATAAGTTATAAATATATAATTCAATAGTGAGAAGTATTGTCACATATGGAGCTTATGTCTGGAAATTCAACAAAAAACTTATGTAGATGGAGAAGGATTTCACAAGAACAGCAAGATGTTCAAAATTAGAAAATATAAGAAATAATGTCATACGAGAAAAAATGAATATTAGATATTAAAAGTAGATTATATTAGATATAAACAATTAAATTGGTAAGGGCACGTACAACGAATGCAAAAAGAAATGTTACCCAGAAAAACATTGGTGTGATGTCCACCTGGATGAAGAAGGAAAGAAAGATCTCGAAACTCGTGGATGCAAGAAATAAGAACTGGAATGAGATCAAGAGGACTGGAGGACATGGAGTGGATGGATAGCGACGAGTGAAGAAGGAAAATAAAACTTTAGGCACAGAAAGATGTGTAAACGTTATAAATCGTATATAAATAAAATAATATTTAGCCCTTTTCTTCGTTTATACTTCTTTATATCCATTTATAAAATTATTTATTAATAAATAGGGTTGTTCATAATGAATTTTAAAAGTATTGGATTACTTCTAAATTCGTTGCGTATAACTTAGTTTCAGCTGGTAATTTTTAATCATACATTTGTTAAAGAGAAAAACCGTATACATTATTTATTCACTTTACAAACAGTCTCTTTTGGAGTTTTAAATAACTTACTCAGTTTATAGATAAAATTACACTCGTTGTTGTAAAAACTCTGTCATCTAATATTAAGTTATGTATAATATTTAGTCCTTTTTCTTCTTTTCTTTGTTTATGGAAACAACAGAAATTAAAATACTTCGTAAAATTGTTAGGAAAACTTTATGCGATGGAGAGAGAAGTGAAAGTATCGGAGAAACGTGTGCAGTGGAAGATATTAAGGAATGGATAAATGATAATAATAATAATAATAATAATAATAATGCTTTTATTTTAGCTGGCAGAGTTAAGACCATAAGGCTTTCTCTTCCACTCAACCAGCGAATACTAAAATTATACAAAAATTACATACTTATTACAATTTTAGGATATTATTAATTATGGACTAAACAAAAGACAATGGTGATGTGATCTAATACTAGCTAATTCTAACAAAAATATGGAATATAATAAAATTAAAATAATATACAATACAATTAAGTAAGTAAAGCTTCCTAGACCTAGATGGTTATTTACAAAATGCCAAATAGCCTATAGTTGTTATGCCGTTAATATTTTCATTGTGTCGAACTTAAGATATCAGTTAATTTGGATTTAAATAATGACAGTGATTGACAGTCCCTGACATGACTGGGAAGTGAGTTCCATGCTCTAGTCATAGATATTTTGTAAGATTCAGAGCATAGACATACCCTGTGCTGTGGTATCAGAAGCAAAGAATATAGGAGAAAAAAATAATGGAATGTGCATTTAAGCAGGATGGACAACCATATAATTGTCAAGTCTCTAAGGGATAATCTACCTAGAACAGAAGACAACAGGGACGTCCCAGAAAGCGGTGGTATGACGATCTAAGATAAGGCAACAATAACTGAAAAAGAACAGGTTTAGACCTATGTTGGAAGATTGAAGGAGAAGAAGAAGAAGAAGAAGAATACTTCTTTATTTCCATTTATAAAATAATTTAATGATACATTGATAATTGTATTTTTAACATAGATATATAAATTACATAATAAGTTAGTTGCATGTTTTTATTTTGGACTAGAATGTATTAGATACGTGACAATTTGTTTATTGCAGAACAATCAATAATGGTGTATAACATGTCTGTTATAATAAATGGAAAGTATATCAATTGAAAATCTGAAGGTAATAAATATTGAAAATCGATGTTGCACTCTTGTGTAATGGTAATTTTAAGCGATTTAAAGGGGATGTAGTGACAAATGTAATATATTCCATAAAATAATGTAGGTCTGTTCATAAATGAAGAAGTGGCTGAATTCAAATGACTAGAAACAATCACAATCAGATATGAGAAACAAAAATAAATTAAACATAAGCTCAGCTCTCGAAGTACTTGCTATTAGCATATGCATTACAGGGACTTTTGTCATCCCAATTTCTCACCAAAATAAATAAATAATAAAAGTAGTCCCTATATAAAACGGCTATCCTTTCAGTTATATGATATGGATGCGAAACATGAATTCTTACTTTAAGGGAGGAGAAAAAAATTGCAAGTATTTGAAAATAAAGTTCTTAGGAAAAAAAATGACAGAGTGAGACGAATAAACAGGCAAATGAAGAAAACTGCATAATAGTGAGCTACATTATCTTTATGGGAAAGCAGATATAATAAGAACAGTTAAGTCTCGTAGATTGCGACGGACAGGACATCTGGGACCAATGGGGATGAAAGAGTGTCATGGAAACTTCTTATAAGGAAAATTAGATAGGAAATCGCCCAGTAGGTAGACCAAGAATAAGATGGTGCACCGTATAGGTGCTGGATCAAACCAATGTTGTTGATAAATATTTTGAATAGAAAACATAGACTGCTCAAATTAAGATATCTTTGCCCGGGCCCATAAAATGCAAAGATTAATTCTACTTTCCTTAATAAATTATCAAACATGTAATGTGTAGTAAGCTACAAGCTATAATCGTGGAAGCTTTAAGGAAAGAGGAACTCACACACGCTTGAGTAAGCTTTGGAATTTTTACTTTCATATCTGACATAGGCTAGCTACTAAATGAATAGGCAAAAAAGTACTTAAAATAGACAACTAAAGTTTAACGCGAGTCAAAAACATAGTCAGATGTAACATTGAAAATAAATGAACAAATAATTAATTTGACAAAGAAAATAATACTATCATTGATCATCTATACAAAAAAAAATATACATAGTTACATACACACCAGTCCAGCCTAGGGTTGGGATACACGGTCCTTGCGGCCCCACCCTGGCCTAAAGGACTAATAAAGCAAACTATCTCTTCTGAGCTATATTGATCAGACTCCGTTTTAGCTGCTATAACAAAAAGAGCTCAGATCCCTTTTTCCTCTTGGCTTCCGGCGGCAATGGCAGCTCCCACGACAACTGAACAGATGATGGTTTGATGTTAGAAAACACAGCTCTATATGAGAGTTCACTAGGAGAGGGGAGTATGCGCGATAGCACACGGCGCGTACTAGGAAAGGAAGGGGTAGGTAGGGGAGCATTTGGCACTGTTCACAAAGATCACACACGAAATGGAGACGCGATGTCGTATAGGTTGCGCAGTATGACGTAATACCTGTATCGAAATCCTGATTTGGGTACAATGGGAGAATAACATTAACCATGATTTGTGGAAGTACATTACTATATAAGGAATGATTGAAAAAAAAGTTGAGGATAGGGATATAAGGAGAGCTTGTGTCAACGTACATGTGCTTTATCGAACAGTAAATTAAACACATCCTGATAAATGTCTATTAATTTAAGGTGTGATTCGTTCATAATAACCGTATTTAATTGTATTCATATTACGTAAAAATAACATTCAGAATTTAATCCCGGAGACTGGAGGGATGGTGGTTTTTCTTTACTACAGTAGTTTGTACTCAGGATGGCCTTGCAAGATACTCACTGTCAGCTTTTTACAATGAGTACTGGAGTTCTCCTGATAATAACACGGCCTATGTATAGGGGTAGACAAATTACACTGGTCAACAGGGATTTTTGTCTCATAAGTACCAATAGTTGTACTTAATGCAATTTTTTTTATCGTGTTTTCAAATATGTATTTGGAATTTCTCCATCCCCCATAGTTATTTTTTATTTCAATTTCAGTTAATGGATATAAATCATTCTTTTTTTTATAAACTTTTTTTGTCCATTTGTCTTTTCTAAAATAAAACCAAATGAGCTAACTCAGGAGATTTCAGCGAAATATAGAAGAAAATCATTTGTTACTTTCTAGCTGAGTCCGAATGTTCAAATATTGTGTAGTTACGAATGTAGAAAATATTAAAGTGTTTGAAATTATAAATTCCTGTCTCTCGGAAACCTTGCGTGATGGAGAAAAACCGATATCATATTTGAATTCAGGAGAGGGGGGAAAAAAAACTATCAGAATCACATATTTTTCTTTCTGAGACAAAAAAAATAGAAAGTTTCTTTTTTGTTGCTCAGTGCTATCTATTCTTGTCTAGAATGGGAATATGTGGAACGTTGTAATCAATTCTTTAATGGTCTTTAATGTCTATTAACTGGGCAGGGCTGAATTTACCTTTAGTATTTTTTTTTGTCTAATGCTACCAGATGGTCTTTTATGACATTTCTGGTTTTCTCTCCTGACATTGGCAGAATTGTAATCAATTTCTTAGGTTGGGGCACCTGGAAGAGCGGAGTAACGTTGACCCGATTATATATGATGGGTGATAAATTATAAAGAAACACCAGGAAAGTCCTTTAACCTAAATTCCAGATCATGAACAACCACAGGAATAATTCCCTTTAAGGAACGATTCTTTTAATGCTTTTTTTAGTTCCTGAATCGTAATCATGTCTACATTTTGGATATTTTGAATATAGAAATATATTCAATAAATTATAGAATTTAACAACACCGCATCGGCTGCGAAGAGCATGTTCAGAAGATAATGGAAGAAACAAAATTGCCCAAGATAATATATTATAAACCAAAGGGATTAAGGGAAGACCTAGGGAGAGATGGAAGGAATCATTGTGAATTCGGAACTGGAGAATCACCTATACCTTGAAGTGGTGGTGATGATGTTGATGATGGACATTAAGAAGAAGCAAAAATCCCTAAGGTTTGACCGGGAATCGTATCCTGGACCTCATGAACTGTAGTCAGAAACGCTGGCCTCTAGCCCACGAGGCTTAAAACTCGCATTTCCTGCCTCTGATTAAGCAACTTTTGATTTTAGAAGACAGTTACCCGATCGTTGTTTGAATTCTATGTGAAATTGTATGCATATGGGTGTGTAATGACACGAAAAACATACGAGTGTATTAGTTTTGTTTTTCTATAATGTGGTAGTGAAATAACCCTTAAATTGAATTAAGGACTATAGAAACAGGCCCTTGACTTAACAACAGTAGAAGGAGCTTACAGGAAAACATTTATTTCATAAAACAGGCGTCTAGACATGAGTGATTTGAAAAGCTTCAGACTTCTCCCTGTGGGGATTGCTATAAAATCTCCAATGCTTTTATTCTAAAAGTTTCAATCTTGACGCAGCGTGAAATTTTTCTACTTTGGTAGTGTTAAAGAAAGAGAATTTACGAGTGAATGGGAATGAGAGACTGGGAACACAAGTGAAGGAGAAATCGATCTGCATGTAATGAACGTCATTCAACTTTATCGTTTTTTTTCCTAACACTTATATGCATTAGTTATGTGAAAATCCTTCAGTTTTCTTCAACTCTTCAAATCAAGATTGCATATCAATCTCTTATTCTACTTAATTTTTATGTTTGAAATATTTTTGGCAGATCTAAATTAAGTCATATAATATTTTCTTCACCATATGATCCTGTTGAGTAACACCAAAAAATTGGGGGTGGAAGTAAACAACAATAAAATAAATATATGAAATACATTATATAATGGAAACGGACAGCTAATGAGAAATGAGAGACATTTTGAAGACGTGGTTGAATTCAAATATCTAGGAACAATGATCACAAATGGAAATGAGATGCACAAAGAATTTAAACATAGGTTCAATTCTGGAAATACATGCTATTATGCATTACAGAGACTTTTGATGTCCCAACTCCTTTCAAAAAACGTTAAACTGAAAATATATAAAACTATTATTCTACCAGTTATATTATACGGATGCGGAACATGAACTCTTACTTTAAGGAGGAAATGAGATTACGAGTATTTGAGAATAAAGTTCTAGGATAATTTTTGGACGCAAGAGAGACCAACAAACTGGTGATTGGAGGAGATTACATAACATTGAGCTACATGGTCTTTACAGGAAGTCAGATGTAATAAGAACAGATAAGTCTCGTAGATTGCGATGCGAAGGACATGTGCACGAATAGGGAATTAAAGACGTGCATGGAAGCTTCTTGTAGGAAAACCAGAGGGAAAAATGCCCTGTTGGTAGACTAAGAATGAGGTGGGAAAATAACATTAACCATGATTTGAGGGAAGTAGATTATACATGGGATGATTGGAAAACATTAGCTCAGGATAGGGATGTACGGAGCGCTTATGTCCGCGCGGCCATGAACCTACGGGTTCGACAGTGTCACTGAGTTAGTTTTAAGATCCTGTTTTTGGTAAGGAAAAAAATGTTTTTGTTTAATCGAATTGTACTAAACTCTAATGCTATTGTTTAGGCTCATTTATTGCATTTTGTAGCTGAATTGTTCATAGAGATGAAGACAAATTGGCTGAGATATAGGGAAAAGGACAGAATAGCTCAACTACAAAATCGAGCTCCTCTGCTGTCAAAGGGATTTGTTCTTGATCCTGCATGACACTTTTACAATCTGCATGTCATCTCCTGAGGAAATGTTTTCCTTTATTTTTTCTCTCTTTTTATTTTATGAAAATATAATTTGATTATAATATAGTTTAATAAATAGTTCGGCCTAAATCATATAACGCTGCATATGTGGTGTAAATTATTATCATTCCTTTAATTCATAGAAATAGTCGATTTGAGGGAAGTTGTTTGTTAAGCCATGAAAAAATTATGAAAAGACACCTACGACTTTGTATGTTTCATCATGGCTCAAGTTTTTTTTCCCTATCTAATATTTCTATATTACTATTATATCTTTCTACCCTAAGGGTGAAACATTATGTCTCACTTAAGGGAAGAATATAAGACATGCGTATTTAATAATAAGATCCCAAGACTAATATCCGGTTTCATAAAAGATGAAAATGCAAATTGGAGAAAACGAAAACTTAACATAAAGCGGTACACTTAGCGACAAAAAGAATGAGCCGCTTCAAAAAGTAGTTCCTGTTATGCCCATCGCGCATGCTCAAAAAGCCATAGCTGAGGTTCACGAGGTAACGCACTGTTAAATGTATTCACGTAGACTTTCACGGCCGGAGTTGCTATGATGAACTTGAAGAAGATTTTCGGGCTGTAGGCCGTGGTCGTGAGGCTTGTAGTTCCCCGCTGTTTCGCCAGAGACTGCGTCTGGCATCCTCAAGGGTTGTCTAAGATTTTCGGGCTGTAGGCCGTGGTCGTGAGGCTTGTAGTTCCCCGCCGTTTCGCCAGAGACTGCGTCTGGACTGCTCAAAACAACCCTTGAGGATGCCAGACGCAGTCTCTGGCGAAACGGCGGGGAACTACAAGCCTCACGACCACGGCCTACAGCCCCAAAATCTTCTTCAAGTTCATCATAGCACTGTTAAATGTTTTAAAACGCTGTATTTGGTTTTAATCGTTTTAAATAGTTAAAGAACAGCGAAGGAGACATGTTTCTAGATATTTACGAGTGTTCGACAAATGCAGTATTATTCAAATTGCGACATTTTAATTAAAGTTCAACTCTCGTTCATTGGGTAAAAGTAAACAAGGCAACTAGTATCAGATCGTTAAACTACTTACAACAAGATGAAATGCGTATAAAAGCCAGAGTTCAAATCCTCCGACAATTTTTTTTATTCATTTGTATTTTCGCAAAATACATCCTATAATATTTAATTCCTGCCACATAATCTACCTTCACATTACACTATCTTATGTAACATTCCTGCCTTTGTAACACTATTTAGCTACCGGTATAAATTTAATTATGCGTGCAGTACCACGTTTTAATAATAATGCTATAAATTTATGTAATAAAATATAATATAGCTTCACATATTTATGTGTTTATTTATTTACTACGTATTAGTGAGGAAAAAGTTGCAACCTTTAATTAAAATAATTAGTTTATATATGTCAAGTCCATCATAATAGCTCATAGATGGACAATAATAAAATAATAATAATAATAATAATAATAATAATAATAATAATAATAATAATATAATAATAATAATGGGATGTATCAATTGATGTGAAGAATGTAATTACCTGGGGATCAAAATTAACCCAAAATGTTCCCAAGAAAATGACATAAAATATAGAATTCAAAAAGGCAGATCGGTAATAACATTGTCAAACGGAGTTTTGTGGGATAAGAACATAAGAATAGATATCAAATTATAAATTTATAAATCCATAATTCGAAGCACACTAACATTCGGTGCAGAAACTTGACATCTGAATAAAAATTTGATTTTAAAGCTTATGTCTACCGAAATGGATTCTTACAGACGTTCAACTAGACATTCTAAATTGAAAAAAAAAATAAAAAAAAATCAGAAATATAATCATCACACAACAAATGAAAGTCCAAAATTCAATATTAGAGTTTATGAGATACAGACAACTAGAATGGTACGGTCATATACGTAGGATGCCAGCGTAAAGATTACCCAGACAAGCTTTGGAATGGATTCAACCTGAAAAAGGAAAGAGAGGTGGACCAGATTTAAATGGATGGATAATAATAATAATAATAATAATAATAATAATAATAATAATAATAATAATACTTTATTTATTTTGGCAGAGTTAAGGCCATAAGGCCCTCTCTTCCACTCAACCAGCACAAATACAAATAAATATTCGACAAATATAGATATACACTATACTAATTATAAACAGTTAAAGATACAATAAATGTAGCAATGTAAATGTCATGTACAAACAACATTTTATAGGGTAATAACAATAATCATACGATAATAATAATAATAATAATAATAATAATAATAATAATAATAATATAAATATGATACATTATACGGGAAACACCAATTAATATATATATCTTACACTGGATAATAATGAAGTCGAGTATAGAGCAAATATAAATTTAGATTTCTTTTAAAAGATGTCAATGTCCGGCAGCGCCTTATTTCTTGTGGTAGGGAATTCCAGTTGGATGATGTAAGAAGAGATATGAGGGAGCTAGGTCTGGAAAAATTGAAATGAGAAGATAGAGAAGAATGGAGAAAGGAGATAAAAAATTAAAAAGCTTTGGGCATAGGAAGATGTTTTATTACACTGTAAACTTGTTTATAAATAAATAAATAAAATAATAAAAATAGCAATACTTCCAAATAGTACGTTTTTTCCTTTAAGAATGAATATACAAAATAGAATAGAAAACACGTTAACAATTAAAAAAAATTACCTCACCGGGAATCGAACCTGCGAACTCTTGTATATGAATCAAACCTCTAAACACTGAGCTACGCTTTCGCTGCGTTGTAGCGTTCAGAAAGAATGTTCTTCAAAGGAAGAAGGGAAACGTATTTTAGCTGCAGTGTGCAATTAGTTTACTCGTGTGAATCGCGCGTTAGAACTTGAAATATTCGAGATCAAGAATCGGCCCATTCTTTTTGTCGCTTAGTGTGCATATTTATATAGTCCTAATATTGTCTAATTCTAATACTACTAAGACTAAATGCTTCAAAAGAACCAGTAAGATGCAAATTAGAAGTGGAAAACAAAATTATAGAACAAATAACAGAATTTAATTATTTAGGTGTATTAAAAACACACAAAATCTAATAAAAGGAGTAAAGAAACAAAATAATAAAGCAGAACAAATATCAGGATATATGAAAGATTTAGTTTGGTGCAACAAACATATGTCAATAGAAAACAAAACCCGTATATATAAAATGATAGTTGGACCAGTATATGGAGCAGAAACAAATATTTAGCACATGTGAAATGAAGATTTTAAGAACTATTCAGGGGAAAACATTATTTGATAACATATACAACACAGAAATTAGGGACAAATGTCATATTCAAGACATAACCAAATTTATTATAGATAGACGAAAATATTGGGTCATATAGAAAGAATGGAAGACAACAGATTTGCAAGAAGAGCTAAAGAAGATAGACCAATGGACGGGAGAAGAACAAGAGGAAGACCAGCCAAGAGATGGATAGACAGTGGATGCACATCCAATACGTCTTCCTCCGAGGAGTGATTTTGGAAATAAACAGGATGAAAATCTTACAAATAAAGAATAATAATAAGAAGAATATTAATTGTAGGAGATTGAGTTGGGGAGGTTATGTAGTCCGGAAATGGATGATACTGAAATTATTTAAACCATTTTTATTGGGAGACATTGGGTAAAAGACTATAAGGAAAGCCTAAACGTAGGTGAGGATAATAGGTCTTTTCGAGTTGATCATAGGGAACTGGATGTCGGAAATGTGAATTAGATACATTTAGTTGTAGATGGGGAACCAGAGGGCCTTGGCGACGGCGGTATTGAACCTAGAGAGTTAGTTATGTGATCTTTTTACTTCTTAGTTGTTAGTTAACCTGATGTTCAGATACTTTATTCCATACGTTAAACAAATGTTATAAATTTTATTAATCTCACGTAAGTATAATCATACGCATATGTAGGCCTATACTTTTCTTCTCATATAAAACTTAGATTTTTGGAATGAATTAGGCCTCTATTATAATCTCAAAGTCTCAACTTCAAAAACTAAAATTATGGCTTTTCAGGGCAAAGTGCCAGTCAGAGCAAAAATAGTGATCAATAATGAAATAATAGAACAGATAGCACACTTTAACTATATTGGTTCAGATATAACATTGGGATATACATATTAAATTAAAACGATATCAAATTATGTGTGGCAACATAAGAAGAATCCTCCGAAAGACTCGAAGAGAAACTCAGCTCAGGTTTTATAAAATTATGCCGTTCCTTTCTTTTATATGGATCTGAATCTTGGGTACTTACAAAAAAAGATATCGCATACATTCAAGCCACTGAAATTATTTTTTTAAGATCCGTAAAAGGATGAACACGCATGCATAGATTACACAATGAATCAATAAGAAATGAACCGGAGACATTTTCAATAGTTGATAAATTAGAAGAGCACAAATACAAATGGAAAGAACATTTAGACAAAATGGACAATGCAAGATTACCCAAAAAGATCAACACCTACAAACCACATGGAAAAAGATCTTTGGGACGGCCAAGGAAACGATGGACTTGAGACCGGAACAGGTCGCATTGACCTAATCTTGGAAAGGAAGAAGAAGAAGAATATTTTTGATCAGTGTTATTTACTTGTCCATGAAGCGACATAAAACGACCATGAGATCCTTGACTTACTATTAATAGTGGATTATTAGCCCTCGCATCCACGTGTTAATCACAGAAGTGATTTATTAGAAATAATATTGTTTATTCTGATTTTGTGCGCAACCTTGAGAAAGTACTTAATTGCAAAGAAACGAAGATTAACTGTTTATTCCTCCTCGGACCCTCAAATTCCGGAAAGAGTTTTATAGCTCAAAGCATTGCATCCCATTTTATTACAGGTTATGCCTCTACGGCAAACAGCTTGTCCGAATTTAGCTATGAAAATTTTAAAAATGAATCCTTAATTCTTTTGGAAGAACCCTTTGTAACGGAAGCCACTTGCGATTATATGAAAAACATACTGGCAGGAGCGGCGATACAAGTTGGTAAAAAATACATGAACAAACAAGATTTGTGTCGCACTCCAGTCATTATGACAGGAAATCACGACAAGTTGGGTAAAGGTTATTTAAACCCCAAAGATGAGGATGCTGCTAAATCAGCCAGCATCAGAATTTTGGGCCCCGCAGCGTTACATGTGTTTCTTATAAACTTGTAGCTGTTACAAATCATAGCTACCTCAATTCCGTCACGATGCACGGTTGCCATTTAACTTATTGGACGAAATTTCATGAGGAAATTTATACGTCAATGGGGACTCAACCGGGACGCTTCCATAGCCCTGCATCAAAGCGTAATGCCACGTATCATTTGGACACAGTGCGGGACAATTTAATGACATTATAGTTGTAAAATAAATCATGTTTCATCCAATATATGGTCTTGGTGTACTTGAATTTTTAATTTGAGTAGAGAGAGATGCAGATACAGGTGAATGGAGAAAACTACATAACTGTGAACTACGTGGTCTTTATAGGAAGCCAGATATTATAAGAACAGTTGAGTCTCGTAGACTGCGATGGGCAGGACATGTGGAATGACTGGGGAATGAAAGACGTGCATGAAAGCTTCTTTTAGGAAAACCAGAGGGAAAACGCCCAGTTGGTAGACCAAGAATGAGGTGGGAGAATAACATTAATTATGATTTGAGGGAAGTAGATTATACAGGGAATGATTAGAAAACATTAGCTCAGGATAGGGATGTATGGAGAGTTATGTCCGCGCGACCATGACCCTACGGGTTCAATAGTGCCACTAAGTAAGTTTGTTAGTTAAAATTAATAATATATTGATTACAAATTCGTAACATTAGTCATGCATGCTAATCATTTCAGTACAATAAACATACAATTAACTGAAATGTGATTGGATAAAACGGTCCTTCAGTATTTGTTTCAATAAGTTAGAGCATTCGATTTTTATGATGGTCAAATCGACATATATTAATACTTTCATTATTTGTCAATAGGTTTACAGATTATAAATGGATTAAAGAATAATATTCTTACCAGTTTTAATTAAAAATGGAGAATATTTTTTCTCAATATTCAAATTAAATTATCTTAAATTGTAGTTTTAATTTTGGAATTGTTTCAGGTAAGCTGATGACTAAAATAATCTCCATATCCAACTTCGGTTTCGTTGCATTTTTACTTGACAGACTTCACTGTGAGTAGATTATTATTGTTATTGTTATTATTATTATTATTATTATTATTATTATTATTATTATTATTATTATTATTTTAAAATACCATAAATAAGATTTGCACAGAGACGTTTTCTTGTCTACGATAATCTGATTTTTCTTTTGTATTCGGCATTGTTCAGGTGTCTTATTTTATATACTTATATTACATTCTTGGCTTTTCACAAGTGAATGTACGTTTTAATCCGGATACGCCTAGTATTTGAATTGAATATTTCATTTTAGAATAATAATAATCGGCCGCGGTGGACTAGTGGTTATGCTCCTTGCCTCTGGTCCCGAGGGTCGCGGGTTCAAACCCGGCCGGGGTCGATGGATTTTTTTTTAGGATGGAAAAATCCAAGAAGCATGTCCTCCGGGAGAGACTTTAAGCCGTGGGTCCCGAGTCTGAAGATTTCCAGGCTCGTAAAAGATACTTAAGCCTGAATGAAAGGCCTCTAAGCAAAATTTACCGAATTTTCCCGTCCTAGTACTACCTTGGTTTCCTAGATGTCAGTATGAGGCGGAACGCTGACCACGGACCACTCAAATGACATCTATACGAAAACAAGTGTAACTAAATTAGTATGGTTCAAAATTCTTCCCTGTAAGGGGAGAGCGCCTAAATCTCTGTTAAGGAAAACACGGGCTTACAAGAAGAATAATCATTGATATATGATTTAACCTACTTTTTATTATTCTTAGATCTTCATCCAGAACAATATAAAACTTCTACGTAAATTCCTGGTTTTATGTGCTGTCATAAAGTAAAATACCAAAAAACAGGGAACATTTGTGTTTGATTTACACGTGTAAAGGTCCTGAACGGAATGGAATTGAATTCAGAAGATCTTCTTATCCAAGATCGAGGAAGAACTGGGCTTCTTGTTCTGACGTAAGCATGACCGCCTGTTTAGTGTTCTGTGTGTTCGAGATTGAAGACAAATTATTTCTTGATTGAGAATTATGCTGTAAATGATACATTGTCATACGCACTGTGTTGTTTGGTAAGCCTATTTGTCACATTATATTCAGATATGGAATTTATTGTCTTTTTGTTTTCAAGAGAAAGGAAATACATTTGCATTTACATTGCACGTGGACCTGCTTGGTCGTACGTGCATTGTTTTCCATGAATAAAAAATAAAAATAAACATACTATATAAGCAAATACATAATTCTTTAGATATTTGTAAAATTAATGCGATATATTGGTCATTTACAAATAATGGAAGCCATAATTCCCTAGTAAAGCCGAAAAGTATAATATGAAAATGCTATGATTGCAGTGTAAGACCTGCCTATGGCAGAAAAACTATAGAATACAAATAATTTAAATGAAAGGAGCTTTAAAAAAGTACAGGGTGCAAAACCAAGTTTTAGATTGTTGGAGTTCGTAAAGTAGGCTATGCTTATAGTAGAATTATGAAATATGCCACGCTATTCAATGGGCCGTAGTCTCAAACATAATGGAGATGATTGTAATTATGCTGATGATGTCGGTGATGATTAGGGAAGGGATTTTAAGGTGTAAATTTTGGTCGTAAAAGGGGGGAAAATGTTCTGAAAATACATTCAAAAAGTTGCAAAAAAAGGTGCTGCTGAAACAATTGAATTAACGTTTAAACCAGTTACAAGAACTCAGTTTATATAATATGCATATCATTTTGTACCATTTTTTCCTTCTTTGTAGAGTCCATAAGAGGTAATTCATAGTTCTTTAGTTTATTGCAATATTTACTTCACAGATGTAACATCCAAGAATGATGCAGTCAGTTTCGATAAATTGCGTTTTGAATTCAGAAAGTGCATACAACTTATCCTTCTTAACATTCACCATGTTATTGTTGTAAAAACCCAGCTGTAATACTAATAATAAATAATAGTTTTAAAAAACTAAAACAACACGCTTTATTAGAAAACCGAACTAAAAAATGAAAAATAATTTTAATTTCTAACACGCTTGGGATAAAATTAAAGTGGTCAACAAAAAATCATCTCCAACACATATAGAATAAAACTAGAGTTATCAACAAAAAGAAAATAATTTTACCATCAAAAGCGTGGGGTGCTTTTTATGATTTTTACATTGTCTTCTTAGAGACTTTACTTTTACCAATATCTGTTTATTATCAAATATATTAATTGATATAGAGCACCCCACGCTTTTGATGGTAAAATTTTCATTTTGTTGATAATGATTTTTTTGTTGACCACTTTAATTTTATCCCAAGCGTGTTGGAAATTAAAATTATTTTTCATTTTTTAGTTCGGTTTTCTAATAAAGCGTGTTGTTTTAGTTTTTTAAAATTACTATTTATTTTTTATTTTAATATTTTACAGAATAAGATAAAAATGTAAATATCTTTAAATTGTATACTATTGTAGTATGAGCTAAAAGTAATACTCTTCTAAAAAAATCCTCCCAGCCGGATTTGAACCAGCGACCTATGGATTACTGAAATTATATACCACTACAGTTCACCGCTCTACCAACTGAGCTCTTACAACGATTGATTAAAAGTCGACAAGTCGCAACCTATTATACCAGTTTTAATTTTTTTGATTTTCTGATGATTCTGGCCAGGATTTTAGAAACAAAATATGAAATTATTGTATTGTTACGGGTCCTTTACAAGTATACAAAGTTTCAAGACGATCCAATGTTTCTAAGTGGGTGAAAACCGTGTTCAATGATTCCGTTACATAGATATACATACACTTTTTTTTTCTGATGATTCTGGCCAGGATTTTAGAAAAAAAAAAATATTCTGTTGTCACGGGTCCTTTACAAGTATACAAAGTTTCAAGTCGATCCAATGATTTTAAGTGGGTGAAAATCGCGTTGAAAGATTCCGTCACATAGATAGATAGATACAGGTCAAGCTAATATAAAGTGTGTAAAAATACGTTGAGGTTCAGACTAGTAAAACACAGCCAATAACAAGTCGGTAGATAGAAAACTGTTAAATTATTGCCAGTACTAGCTGAACTTGTTTTAAACTGTTACAGCAAGACTGTTGAAATTTAAATTTGACTTCACAGCTGCAGATTGGCCATTGTTGCTGGGATGTAAATTACTGGTGGTTTACATAAATTATATTTTAACATTTATTATTTACTATTGTTGACTTCACACTACAGATTGGCTATTGTTTCTGGTTTATAAATTACATAAATTATATTTTAATATGTATTTAATATTGTCGATTTCTGATTGAGATTTTAAAAAGCTGTTCAAGAATAAAAATGTACATTTTTGTGTCCTATTTTTAAAAATACGGAAGAAAAGATGCTGAAGGATAAAAAACAAGGGAAAAGCGGCGAAATGTAGTAATTTCACGAAAATGTGCAAAAAGGTGCAACAAATTGTGTTAATTTCATCCCTCCTAATACATATATTTTATATATATTGTACATATTATATATTTAATTCGTTAAATTTAGAGTAAATCAAAATACATTATAAATATTAATTGTATTGTATTCATAACTTGTAATCGTTTATATATATATATATATATATATATATATTGTAATTTAGATTTAAGACTATTTTTTGTTTGTATTTTTTTTAAACCTGGTTGAGTGGTAGACAAGGTCTTAAGGCCTTAACTCTGCCAGGTAAAATAAAGCTATTATTATTATTATTATTATTATTATTATTATTATTATTATTATTATATATTGAACTATTGGTATGAAAACAGCTATATTTTTGGAAAGGTACCGCAACGCAAATTCCTTTCCCTAGTGATGATGAGGCTGAAGAACGGCTGTATACGTATGTTCAATACATAAGCCATCACTGACAAATTTAACAGTTGTACTTCTTCTTCTTCTTCTTCTTCGTCAGGCTCTACGACTTCCAGTGGAATGTCTTGGCCTTCTCAACCAGTTTACGCCACTTCTTCCTATCTTGTGCAGTGGATTTCAAATCAAAAATCCCCATTTCTCTCAAATCTTCAATTACGTCATCTTCCCATCGATCCTTGGGTCTTCCCCTTGGTCTTGTTCCTTGTGGCTTCCAATTCAAAATATCATTCGGCAATCTTCCCTTTGGCATTCTTAGTGTATGTCCAAACCATTGTAATCTTTTGGTTTTGATGAAACTAACTATATTTTCTTTATTATTCTTGAGATATAATTCGTCATTCCTTCTCAACCTCCAATTTCCATTTTCCTTTACTGGACCTAGCACTCTTTTAAATATTTTCCTCTCAAACGTTAATAGTCTTAGTTTATCTGCTTCTTTTAGTACCCAGGTTTCAGCTCCATAACATATGATTGGTCTTATTATTGCTGTATATAATTTGAATTTAACATTTTTTAATATTAATTTGCTTTTGAATATATCAAAATTAGCAAAATATGCTTTATTCCCTTGCGATATTCTTGTTTTGATTTCTTCTTCAACAGTATTATTATCGTTTAGTATTGTGCCTAGGTACTTAAAGGAGTTAATTTGATCAATACAGTCACTATTTATAGTTAGTTCAGTCAAATAGCAGTTGTACTTCTGTGATAAAAATGAGATTGCACTAAAGGTACTCCGTTAGTGGAATAGTTGTTACTTAGATCACTTTCTGTCGCTGTATATTCACGAGTAATAAAAGGCTTTATTGCCATAAAATGTTATCAGAATGGTGTTGTACTTAATCGCTACAACTGTTATTTTCCAGATTGTAAATGCGATGTGTACATATGTTATGTGGCAATTGCGTGACTTTTATGTACACTAGACATTTTATTACCTTTATTAGCAAGCCACAGTTAGTCCAAAAGCATTCAAGACTGAAAGTGTATAAAACACTGGCTCTTCCAACTCTTTTGTATGGTAGCGAAGTATGGACGTTGAAACAGAAGGATATACAGAGACTTAGATCTGCTGAAATGAGATATCTTCGGAGGACTGCAGGATACACACTACTAGATCACAAAAAAAAATGAAGACATCTTAGAAGAATTACACATGGAATCTTTAGAAAACAAAATTTCTGATTATAAGTCAAGATGGATACAACATGTTCATCGAATGGAAGATCACAGAATACCCAAACTAATGTTAAGATATCAACCTGCAGGAAGAAGAAGACCAGGACGTCCACTCAAAAGACTTCTGGATGGTGTTTCTCTTGAGGCCGAAACAGGTCAACAAATGGCCTAAATTCGTGAATGTACTATGATGATGATGATGATATTAGTATGCTTGTATAAAGAGATTTTTATTTATTAGTTATTACAAGCTATGAAGATAAATATTAGTTATTATAAGCTATGACGATAAATATTTGGTCGGCTAGAAAAAACACTTGAGACAATATAGTTTAAATTTGACTTCACAGCTGCAGATTGGCCATTGTTGCTGGGATGTAAATTACTGGTGGTTTACATAAAAGTGGCCATTGTTGCTGGGATGTAAATTACTGGATTTCAGGATAATAGTTTTAAAATTATATTGAATAGAGTATAAATGTAATGAAACGAGTATTATTCATTTATCTGGCATGCAAATTTATAGATTTGTGCTTAGAAATGAGACACTTAATTAGGTGACTTGAAATTGCTACCTGTAATACCAAATGAAATGTGTGTGTGTGTTTGTGTGTGTGTGTGTATATATATACTAGCTGGCCCGGCGAACGTCGTATCGCCTTTAAATATTTTTACGTTAATTTTTCCGATGTTTTAATAGTTATCTCCTATTCGGGGCGGAAACAAATACAACAAATCAAAGATCATAAAAATCGGTCCAGCCGTTCTTGAGTTATGAATAGTGTAACTAATCCGACTTTGTTGCTGTGGCAAAAGGTATACGTTAAATTATGTTGTAGTTTATTTATGTTGAGAAAGTTTTTGTTTTACACAATTTTTTAGTTCTGGTACGTTAACTACACCCGGTATAAATATGGGTGGTGGTTTATGTGGAAGTGGTTTTGTTGATTAAGATGAATTTATGTTGTCTGCATTCTCAGTATCATCCATAAGTGTATCATAGGGATTATATACATTTTTTGATGGAATATTTTGAGGAGGCTTGCTGATTTTATTATACTTTCGTTTTTTTCTACGAACTTGTTGGCAGTTTGGATTCTCATCATTATCAAGAAGTCTCTGTATAGTAATATCATATTGTGATATATTATAGTCATCTTGTTTTTCATTTAATTGAGGCATGGAGATTGTTTCTGTAATATTAGGCATATTATTATAACTAACAGATTTACTTACAGTTCTGTTATTCCGTTCCTTAGGACCTTCATATGTTTTTAAATTGACAATCTTCTTAATTGTAAGATTTATGTCACATACGCCTATACCAATATTCGGAAATTCACTTGATATCTTATCATTCATGGTCTCTAGAACTGATTGGCCATATTGTTCAATGTCCCTTCTCGGTCCAGTTAAATTTAAATTAAGTTGCTGTCTTTCAGCCAGATTACTTAAAACTAATACTTACACACGAAATTAATATTATTATCAATATATTGAAAATAAAATAAACACAAACACACTTAAATTATGAAATAATCAATATTTGTAATTCAATTGAAATTCGCGGTTGCAACAAAAAACACAGCCACCTGGTTAAAAAATAAACCAATTACTTTACACCGTCATCTGTTATAATCGTATGGAAGTCACAGATAAATATAACTCTTTGTTAAATAATAAACAAATAATTTGCAATAAAAAATAATGCGACTATAAATTTAGTTATAAATAACCGTAGGTCTCAAGTTGGATGAAACAGCACACAGTGTGCAAAATTTTATTAAAATCGGTTCAGTAGTTTAGGATTCCATCGCGGACAAACAACGTGACACGTAATTTATATATATATATATATATATATATATATATATATATATATATATACACAGATTAGATTTTTTAGATTAGATTTATTTAGCCTGGTGGAGTTAAGGCCATGTGGCCTTCTCTTCCACTCACCAGGACAAACATAATTACATCAGAATATAACAATCTCAATTAACTCTAATATTAAATACTAAATAAAAATTTGATCAAAAAGATAATATCTATTATATTACGAACTATAATGCAACCAGTTAATGTTAGTTAAAATTAAGACTAAAATAATAATAAAATGTATACAAGTAAGACATTAAATTGTCCCTGTCTAATGTATTTAAAAAACAAAGAAAAATAATGAGATATAGAAAACTAATTTTATGATTATACAATATTTAAAAGAAAACAAATGAAAATATTTGTTATTCTTAATATTATTTTCATAAATAATTTAATTTGTAAATTGTTAAAAGAGTAGTATCAGTGAGGTGTGTAACTTAGTTTGTTATTAAATAATTCTTTAGTTTGTTTTTGAAGGATGTTATAGTTTGACAGTCTCTGACATATATGAATATGAAAGTTTTCTCGGGTTTTCCGTGTCTTGAATTCAAGTCCGCCCTCTGGCCACTGATTCCGACGTTTCGGCATGATCCCACATGCCATTATCAAGGAATGATAAGTTCGAGTCGCAGGTTTAGGTCTTATATAATAAAATACATAGAGCTTTCGTTGTGGTCCATTTCCGAAGATGTACACCCATCCAAGGTTTAGTTTTTATGTAGTTAAATACCTTCAGTTTTCAGTGTGGTTCGTTTCGGAAGCCGTACACCCATCCAAGCGTCGACCACACTCCATGTTGCCCAACCGTGGTTTTCTTCATATCTTCTTCGCCGAAAATCTGCAATATAACATATATATATTTTTTTCTCGGGTTTTTACAGCTGTTGCCGTCTTCCCGTGCCAAACCTCCAAAGCCTACGATCTTGGGCATCTTCAATGCTTAGCCCTCTTGCTTGCATTACTGTCTTCATGTTTTCCTTCCGTGGTTACCTTTGGTCTCCCTCTTTTCTTATTTCTGGTCGGATGCCATTTACATAGTTGTTGGGCCATCACTCATCTTCCATTCATTCAACATGTCCTAACCACTTTAATTCCTTCTCCTCAATTCTTTCAATTATGCTTTCTTTTGATTCCATTATGTTTCTAATTTCCTTATTTGTGACATGTTCTAATTTTGACTTTCTGGCACTTCTGCGTAAATAATCAATTTCTAGAGCTATTAGTCTATTCTTGTAGTACTTATTGATTGTCCATACCTCACTTCCATACATTGCAACAGATTCCACCAATGTTTTATCAATATATTTGTTGTGTCTTTCCAAATATGCTTATCCCACCATATAGAATTTAACGATTATATTATTTTGCTACTCAATTCAATTCTATGCTTTATGTTCTCTTTGCCCATATCTTCATTGCTATCCATAATTATTCCCAAATATTTAGTTTGTTTCACTTGCTTTATTTGAATTCCTTCTTCCAATATATTATATATATGTATGTATATATATATATATATATATATATATATAAATTGTCTCAGGTTCATCTTCATAAGTATGCTTAATGAAAATATGAATTTATAAAATATGGAAAAGCTAGTCAAGTAAATATACAAGAATAGTAGTATTATGTTTATTGTCTATTCAAGTAAATAATATGTCTACGCATACTGTCTGTATAATGTACTGTTCCATTTATTTTTTTTTTCTTTCAACGCATGGGAGTTTAAATAAACAATACTAATGTTCCAGGAATTAACTATTATTCTTCAGGAAGCAATATATTTCTGCGTATGTAATTCAAAATATTGCCTATTTAGTAGTCTCTATGAGTTAGCAGTGGAGATTTTTGAACACTCTATACCTATCCAGATGTCTGGATAAAGATTTATGCGAAGTATTTGTGAAGAGTTGTTACACCTGGCTTGTGGAATCAGTGCAGTGTTTTATTGTATGCAGAAGTTGTACTATAATAGACTATACTACACGGACTTGAGGTTAGAATTCAGCGGCGCTCCAGTAAAATGTAAATGTTGTCTCATGAAAGATGTATCTAGTGATACAGTCCGCTGATTTGCAGTATGGAACAGGCTATAAATTAAAAATCAGATATTCTTTGTAGTTTTAATTCGTATGCACTTCACATTTTTGCTAAAATATTGAGGCTGCCTCGAAAAGTAGTACAGAAGCTCTTAAATTTTTACAAAAGGGAGAGAAAAACATGACAAATGTTAATGCAAAAAATAAAAACAAGTGATATATGTATGAGGTATTTTATTTTATAATTACCAAAATACTTATTTTGTCATTCATTATACAGCAATTTTTTGTTTTATAGCATTTCAGTTAATAAACTCAATATTGTGTAATTACACAAGACGTCGAGGATACTTCCTACATGATAAGAAAACTGATACAGAATATAAAAATTGGGAATTAAATATCAGTTTCAATAAAACAAAATATTTATAATCTACAATGCAAATTGATAGTTCGGAGATTGAAAATGAAACGGTTAAGAATTTCAAATATTTGGGATCAATATTAGATCAGAAGGAACAAGCAGTTCTGAGATAAACAAAAGAGTAAGTCAAGGAAGAAAAACAATTGGAGTGTTAAATTAGATGCTGTCGAGCAGAAACATTCTGAACAAAGCTGAAAATAAACTTAAGAGTTCATTAGTTGAGAGTATGCTATTGTATGGTGTGGAAACGTGGACATTAAGCAGAGAGTAAGCACATAAATTGTTGATTACAGAGATGGATTTCTGGAGGAGGGCTTTTAGAAATTCAAGCAGAGACAAAATTAGAAATGCTAAAATCAGAGAGATAATGGTTGTTCAAAAATATGTTCTACAAGTTATTGGAGAAAGAAGACTGATTTGGCCACGTAAAGAGGATGTCAGATGTCAGGATACGTTAGATGATTTTAAATTTTGAAGCGGAGAGCAACAGAAGAAAGGGGAAGAAAACAAACCGAAAATTTATCATATCGAATGCAGGGAATGTGACAAAATTTACGTAGAAGCAAAAGGAAATTTGAGAACAACGTGAAAGAACATCTTAGAAATGTCAAAAATGGAGAAGTGGAAAAGTCAGCAGTAGCTGCTCATGCTTGGTCTTAAAAACATTTAATTGATACAAAAAATAGTCTAACTAAACAAATATAAAAAAACGGAAAGAACTCACTGTTTGAGAAAAATCCACATTCAAAAAATCAAGAAAGAAAACTTATGAACATCGAAATTCCCGCTGATTCTGATTTGATCCGGAGGTTCTTTGGTCCATAACAGAGGGAGTAAGAAGCAGTTCTCCTGATCGACGTAACATCAGTCGACAATAAATTACTGAAGATGAAGCTGCTCAGGCTTCAAAACCGGTTTAATTAGAATATTGGATATAAGTGATGTTTTAAACACTTTAATTTCATTCTTAAATTAAACCTCATAATGATTTTTTTCCTGTATAAGTTCAATATTTCTTACTTTGGGTGTTTGTAATTGTATATTATGAGACTGGATCTTGAAAAATGTTAAAACATGTAGAACAAATGAAGCGTGTGAATGTATAATTTGTGCAGAAAGTGAGAAACATATTAGTGTCATCACGTTTCATAGTTGGAATGAGTACAACAGTGAGCAAGAGTAATAAAACATAGTACTCCTTGTATTTCTCTTGTTAGTGAAAGTGGAATGTCTACATAGTCTACCTGTTGTTTGTAGCAGACATGCCTCTTAACTTCGTGGTAAATGACAGCAATTCCAGCCCTGGATTTACTTTATAGTAGGCGTGGAATGCATTTATGCATACTTGGCATCAACGTTCTCTCTCTAAAATAGCTTGTATTATGAGTTCATTCATTAAATTTTTAATTTTAATTGTTCTCTTGTAGCAGGGCATATCCTTGATAGAGGCCAGATTTGGATTATCGATGAAAGTCCTTAAAAATCCATTTATTATTTTTGTGAATGTAAGTGCGGACCTTATATTTTGTACTTTTAAACAAAAGACTTGACTAATTTGACGTAGTTCCTGTTGATCCCCAGGAACATAAGGCATCTACGAAGCACTTCCATCCTTCTGTTTAGGTTGCTAATGTTTTAGTTCCTTTCATGTTTTATTCATTCTACGGATTTCTTTTTTCAATCGATCTTTTCCAAGTTGTCCTGGGCCGTCGTCCTCGTCTAGCTTCCTGTGGATTCCAATCCAATTTCGGATCTTTGTCTCATGAATCTATCCTCTAAAAATCTGCCTGCCTATTGTTTTTACTCAACTACTAGAATTGTATGAGGTAGGTCTGTATAAGATAAAGTAAAAGTATTCCGTTAATATGAGGAGTCATGGAGGTTAAGATTCGTTGTACGAGAAAGGAGTAGGGTATGTAGACTTAACTCTCGGGAAAGTTCCCAGTATTCAGTTTATACGAGTCAAATTTTAGATACGAATGAATGAAGAAAATGTCCTCCGTTGAAAATCTTGGACACCAGACTGATGAGATTTTCTGTCCAGCCTAAGAAAGACACTGCAGCAAAATAAATGGGCGGGTAATCCACGCAGCACATGACTGTTGCAATTATTGCGATTCGTTCACGACCAAAGTACAGTTCAGCGGAAGAGAAAAAATAGATAATGTACTCGATTATTATAATTACGTATTTAAAGCTGTTTATGTTAACTATAGTTGATCAGATTACAGTATCTACCTACATGTTTCTTCGAAGGTCGGAGACTAACAAAACATTCGTATTTGTTTGAAACTGAACGATTCTTGAGAAGAAGTCCAATGTCAGTTACAAATATGGCGGCTATCGGGTAGTTTATGTTAACTTGGTGATAAAATGTGTGATCAAAATTATTAGAAACACAATGGGAAATTGTTAAAGAGTGGTGAAAAAGATGTTAAATGCATTTTGTAAGTTTATGGAGCATAATCCTGGCACTGTAGTGAACGATATTAGTGCATTAATTTATCGGCTTGTAACAAACAGCTGATAGAGTTCGCCTGCACTCTTACACGTGCTGCGCGGAGTAATACATTCGGAAGTTAAATGTCAAAGTGTGCTTCTTACGTTGGACAGAATATAGAAGATATGTGAAGAACAATTGATCTATATATATCGTCTATATAAATAAAAATGTAAATGTTCATTTGTTGAAAATCTTGAACTTCCGAAAGTTCTTCACAGATTGCTTTGTAAGTTGGCATATATATATATATGTACTTTTTTTCATGGAGAGGGTTTTAATGCCACATATTATGGTCTAAAACCATTAGGTGAAGGAGTTCACCTGAAACGAAAATTTAAACATCGCTCTGGCGATCGCAATTTTCGATTTTTCGTACTTGTGCAAAATTTTCGATTTTTTAAAGCCATTTTTCGAAAAATTCGTGCATTTTTCCGGATTTTCGAGTGCATCAAAATATCCCCTATACTAGACTTAAAATAATCTATTTTCATGTACAAGTCCCATAACCTATAAACAAAAAAAATCAGCAAAATCCGACTATTAGAAATGAAGGTTTACATGGAATTCGAAATTAGAAATTGACTCTACCAACCGCCATGTTTGGTTCGTTGCAATATATACCTTTGTATATACCTACAGGCTTTTACGTACAGCGAGTGTATAGCCGCTATCTATTATACTGTAAAACAATTAGGTGTAGGAGTTCTCCTGAAACGAACATTTAAAAGTCATATTCAGTTTATTTAGGCGTAGCAGCGCACGCCGGGTATTAGCTAATATTTAATAGAATTGATAAAAATAGTAATGGATCTACCACAAACAAATATGATTATGTCCGCGGACGACAACGGATCTTCGGACATGGACGAATTACAGGTAGCAATCAAAATATTGAAAAAATGGGCAGATGACTACAAATTTGACGTCAACGAAACAAAAACTATGCAGATGGTTTTCAGCAAAGAAGGAAGATGACCACAGAATAATGGTTTAACGCTAAATGGGACCCCATTAATAACAGTAAATAACTTCAAGTATCTGGGAGTTACATTATAATCTCATCATTCAGGATACATGTACAAGACAGGGTAGCTGACGTGTATGACATAAATAACTTACAACTACTAGCACTCGATACAGCAATGATTATTTCAAGCGAAAATAGTACCAATCGCCTATATCGAATAGAGTTGATATGGAAGAGACTGAAAAAAAAAAAAAAAGAAAAACACCTCAACAGGCTAGAACAGGAAAGAAGTCGTAAGGAGGGAATTGCGATGAAGATTAAGATAATGGCAGGTGCAATTGTTCATGCAACTTCAATTAGCTGTCCTTCAAGAAGAAATCGGTCATTAAAATTATTTATAACTAATATAATCATTATATAAATTACGATAAAGGAAGTTATCTCAAGGAAGCTCTGGGCATAGGGACAAATACCAAATCTCAGATAGTTTATGAACTCGCCAAAGAGACCTTCTTGGAAGACATTAGACTGCAATCTCTGCTACCATCTACCGGCCCATACAACGAACTGATAGACGAAAGGATGACAAAGAGGAAGGAGTTCCACGAGGATTTTTATTACCCGTTTAAGGAGTATGCGCAGTTGTTGACGGAGGGCACTGCAGTCGTGTTTATGCATGAATAGACCACGTGACACTGCTATCTATGAGTGCAAAGGGGAATGGGACGTGGGACGCTGACAGTGTACACTGCCTTATATGACGTCACGTGTACCAACAAACAGAGCTTCCTGATTCTTCCGCCTGCAGAGATACTTTGAATGAGTAATATAGCTCAAGCGCGATGCTGGACAGATCCTGGACCAAAGAAAACCAAACCCAGACACATATTGTCATAAAATTAGCGACCCATGGTTTCCACCACGAATAGTGTGTAAACAAAAGAAAAAAAAATACCAAGAGATTTGTGAAAGCAGTGTATGTGAACTGTGCAAGAAACAATGTGAAAGATACCACATCCTGAAAAAGAGAAAAATCTATTTCCGAATTCAGCAAGATCAAAAAGCTGAAGTATTCCTAATGCCTATTCAGGCACACCTTCTCTCTCTGTTGAGTAGAATGGATTTGAATCACTGTTTTTTCTGAACCCTTAAGAGTATATGTGTATAATCTAATAAAATTTAGTGTACCTTAAATATTGCACTATCTCCTCTAGTAATTAATTTGTACTAGAGCGTGCCATCAAATCTTTAGAGGATGAAGAAGGTCTACAACTCAATGGTATTAATAAGCTGTTTGTGCTGATGATGTAGTATTATTGGGCGATAGCGAGGAGATACTAAAAGCCAACACGCACACACTATTGAGTAACACTAAGAAATTGGGAGTGGAAGTAAACATCAATAAAACTAAATATATGGTCACACGTAGAAATACATTATGTAATGAAAATGGACAGCTAATGACAAATAGGGAAATTTTGAGGAGGTGGCTGAATTCAAATACCTAGGAACAATAATCACAAATAGGATTGAGATGCACAAGGAAATTAAACATAAGCTGAATTGCTATTATGTATTACAGAGACTCTTGACGTCCCAACTCCTTTGAAAAAAACGTTAAACTGAAAATATATAAAACTCTAATTCTACCAGTTATATTATATGGATGCGAGACATGGACTCTTACTTTAAGGGAGGAAAGGAGATTACGAGTATTTGAGAATAAAGTACTTAGGAAAATTTTTGGACCAAAAAGAGATGAACAGACAGGTGAATGGGGAAGACTGCATAACAGTGAACTACATGGTCTTTATAGGAAGCCAGATATAATGAGAACAGTTAAGTCTCGTAGAGTGCGATGGACAGGGCATGTGTCACGAATGGGAAATGAAAGATGTGCGTGGAAGCTTCTTGTAGAAAAACCAGAGGGAAAATGTCCAGTTGCTAGATCAAGATTGAGGTAGAAGAATATTAACTATGATTTGAGGGAAGTAGATTATACAGGGAATTATTGGAAAACATTAGCTCAGGATAGGGATGTATGGAGAGCTTGTGTCCATGCGGCCATGAACCTACGATTTCGTTAGTGCCAGTGAGTTAGTTAAATATAGCAGAATTGTTGTTTTCCTAAAGTTTAAAGAAACAACCTGTATAATTATTTCAACCTTTCAATCTCCGTTGTCAGATTTTCCGCTCTCTACCAGAATATGGTCTATGGTTCTCTTAAAGTTTATGTACGTCCTTGTAAGATTATTCTTTTTTTTTTTTGCCTTTACTGGTACTAAATCTTTGTAGTATGAAGTTTTATATGAATTCTTTACAATGTTCGCTTTTATGTTCACGCGATTTTAAAATACAGTTTACAGTTTGGTTTTTGTTAATGAAGTGTCATGCCGAAAGAGAAACATGTGATATTGCTAGATGAAGAACGTTTGATATGAGAATTTTAATATCGAGTTCTTGAAAAAGAATTTGTTTACTCAGTTGTTATTCACGCATTTTCATATATCACAGCCAATATTAAACTTTTTATTCTCTTACTGCTTCCACTCCCACTTCCGTACAAACAATTCTTATAGAAAACTGAACATTTTACAAATTACCCTACTCATTTCTCGGATATATATTTTATTATCAACATACTTTGTTTTAATCCATTTATTATTTTATTTTGTAGTTTTATTAGAAAGAAGTCTAAAGCTATCCGTGAAGAACTGCAGATCTATTCCATAAACGCAAATATATCTAACAACAAAATCCATTGGAAAGAACATGTAGTAAGAACGAATCTTACATTATTTTCCGATAGGAAGAACAGATGGTCTTAGATCTATTAGTGAAGACGGAACAGGCAAGCCTAAACCAGGAAGTGAAGAAGAAGTCAAAAGTGTTAATACATTTACATTATTGTTTATTTATGTTGATCTCACATTAGACCTTCGGAGGCCTTTCATGAGTTATATGGTACATCCATCCATAGTAATTCTGCCCGAGGGCAGGTCTTTCACTGCAATCATAGCATTTTCATCCTATGCTTGCAGCTTTACTAGGAATTGTAGGTGTGCTAGCTTTCCACACCGAAGGATGATGATAATGATAAGGATGATGGCCATATGATTTCGGGGACCGTTTGGGCCTTAAAAGTTTTCCTGACATTTGTCTTACAGGTGAGGAAAAACCCCGATAAAAACCTCACCCAGAAAAACTGTCCCGACCGGGGATCGAACCCGGGCCCGCTGCGTGACAAGGCACCACGCTACCCCGAGACCACAGCGGTGGACTTGTATAATACAGCATTCAATAATTTCTAATATCTTTCAGTGCACATATCTCACCTTGGGAAGAAGACGGCCACAAATGTAAGAAGTTTAGTCCCGAGTTATTCGCAATTAAAGTTTTAAAAATAGTATATTACAATACGAGGTTGGAAGTGGTTTTTACAGAAGCGAGGAAATTACTAAAAACCTCGCTATCGCTGGACTTTTAATTTGCGAGATTCTATAAAACACTTCACAAACGTACGTTGTTCATTATTTTTTGCACGATGGTGTTTTCAAAATAATAAATAATGATTGATTTGGTCTTTTAGCATTTTGTTTTTTTTTTATAATGTGTGGGGAGCTGGCCCACAGCATAAACCCCCAACCTGGAGGACCAGGAACATTTCTGTCTGGGTTTTCCTCCCATAGCCTTTGAAGATCCCTCTTCACAGCAAGACAGCGTTTCTCTATTTCCCTTAGAGATAGGGTTGCCTCTTCCGCCAGATCCGCCGTGATGAAGGACTCCTTTTGCGCCGACTCTGCCGTTGAGGTCTTCACCGTAACCCTGGCTAGGGGCCCTTACAGAGTACTATCAGTCGGAGCCAACTGAACCCTTTTAACGAGGTTGTTACTCCTCCCCCTCCTCCTTTCTCATCCGGGCTTGGGACCGGCCATGGCGGAGTAAAATAATAACACCTTTGTTGGAAATATTTGCGTTCATTATAAACAACTAACTAACTAACGTTAACAGTCTGGCCAATGTTTATACGGTAAATGCCGAAAATAATTTAGTTCAGACTACAGCAGGCATGACACCAATCAGTCATAAAATGGCGGCAAGTACGAATTTATTGTTATTATACGCTGATGACCAGGTAATAATAGCAAATAATAATAGCAAATACGGAAGACGAACTTCAAAGGAATATTTTTAAACTATATAATATATTATGTGAAGAATATAATCTCAAAATATCCATAGAAAAAACTAAGGTAATGGCATTCCAAGGGAAAAATCAAATCAGATCCAAAATAGCAATAGGAAACAAAATCATAGAACAGGTGAACCATCTCAGTTATCTAGGATGTGACATTTAATTTAATCATGATAATGATATAACTAATAAAAATAGCTAAATTCCAGGGAATATGTGGTACGATAAAACGATCACTAAATAACAAAACAACAAGAGTTAAAGGGTGCACAAAGGAAGACAAGAATCAAGAACACAAAAATAAGACAGGAACTTGAAATATTTGCAATAACGGATAAAATAGATACATATAGACAAGATAGATATCCAAAACAAATAACAAAATACAAATCTAAAGGCACCCGAGATGTGGGCAGACCTAGAAAGAGATGGGCTGAAATCGGAACGGGTCAACATACCTAATCCATGAATGCAGATGATGATGATGATATTGTTTCATTACAAGTGTAGTGATTTGTTTCATATACTGTATATTAACACTACCTTTTGGATATATTTTTGTATATAGGCCTACATTGTACGTAGTGTACATAAAGGGCAGTGGTTTTACTTCCCGCACTAGGTAGGTAATTTGTAATATTACAGTATAGTTATTTAGTTATTTATAGGTTGGCAACCCCGAAATTTAGGAAATTGAACTGTGTATCATGGTCGCCGTTGCTGGAAGTATGACAGAACGCACTATCGTGCAGAAAGGTATAGGCCTAATAAATTTAATTTTTTATATGGACACAATTTTATCGTGTCAGCATTTTCTTGCACATGACTTGTGGTCATAAAGAAATAAATTTGTAACCATTTTTTTGTAACAGATAGTAGACTCCACTCAATTTATGACATGTTTACACCTGTGATCCTCTTCATCCCAAGATGCGAGATTTGCTAGTAAGGACATTTTCTGTCCACAACTGTTGTCTAGATGTATACGTCGTTGTCTCGGACGCAGCGGACCCGCGTTTGAATCCCGGTCAGGAGAAGTTTGCTGGGTGAGTTTTTTGGAGTTTTTTTCTCGCCTATAAGGCATATATCAGGAAATTTTAAAGCCAAAATAGTATTCGAACTCCACTTGACCATCATTATCATTCTTATCATATTCGCTTTATTACTTCTAAAGATCCTAAAACGCGATATTACCATGACTTTAAAGCATCTATAAGTAAGATTAAATATAACAAACTGTTGCGATGCAGTCAGTTCTGTCTTAAGTAGGACTGATAGAGGATGCATTTTCGTCAGGTACAAGTAAAAGTTCCTTATTCGCGGGGATACTTACTTACTTACTTACTCACTGGCACTATCGAACCCGGAGGTTCATGGCCGCGCGGACATAAGCTCTCCATACATCCCTATCCTGAGCCAATGCTTTCCAATCATTCCCTGTATAATCTACTTCCCTCAAATCATAGTTAATGTTGTTCTCCCACCTCATTCTTGGTCTACCAACTGGGCGTTTTCCTTCTGGCTTTCCTACAAGAAGTTTCCATGCACGTCTTTCATTCCCCATACGCGCAACATGTCCTGCCCATCGCAGTCTATGAGACTTAACTGTTCTTATTATATCTGGCTTCCTATAAAGACCATGTAGTTCATTGTTATTTAGTCTTCTCCATTCACCTGTCTGTTCATCTCTCTTTGGTCCAAAAATTTTCCTAAGAACTTTATTCTCAAATACTCGTAATCTCCTTTCCTCCCTTAAAGTAAGAGTCCATGTTTCGCACCCATATAATATAACTGGTAGAATAATAGTTTTATATATTTTCAGCTTAACGTTTTTTGAAAGGAGTTGGGACATCAAAAGTCTCTGCAATGCATAATAGCATGCATTTCCAGAATTGAGCCTATGTTTAATTTCTTTGTGCATCTCATTCCTATTTGTGATTATTGTTCCTAGGTATTTGAATTCAGCCACTTCCTCAAAATTCCTCCCTCATTTGTCATTAGCTGTCCATTTCCATTATATACTGAATTTCTACGTGTGACCATATATTTAGTTTTACTGATATTTACTTCCAGTCCTAATTTCTTAGTGTTACTCAATAGTGTGTGCGTGTTGGCCTTTAGTATCTCCTCGCTATCGGCCAGTAGTACTACATCATCAGCATAAACTAACAGCTTATTAATACCATTCAGTTGTAAGCCTTCCTCATTCTCTAAAGATTTAATGGCATACTCTAGTACAAAATTAAATAGTAGAGGAGATAGTGCATCTCCTTGCTTCAACCCATTCTGGATTTCAAAAGTGTCTGAAAACTGTTTGCCTACACGCACCCTACTCTTTGAGCCATTTAGACACATTCGTATAAGTCTAACTAACTTTTTAGGAATTCCGAACTCCAGCAGGATACTATATAACTTCTCCCTCTTAATTGAATCATATGCTTTTTTGAAGTCTACATATAGTTGATGTACAGTACTTATTCGCGGGGATATGTTCTGTAAATATGTTGCGAAACAGATACCATGAATATAGAATGGCAATTTGTATGGGTATATAGAGGATACGTTCAAGGTTCCAAAATAAAATAAAAGTTTATTATCAATAGTAATCTAACAAGAGATTCTTTTTCTGAAAAAATCAACCTCACGTTGGTTTTGGAGATACTATTTAGCGGATAATATAACTTCAGAAGCTAAAATTAATTATAATGTTTAATATTTACCAAATGTGAGATTATGTATTCCAATCTTACTTCCGGGCGATTTGTAAGCCGACTATATAGCACATCTTTACTGTTAAATCTTTTTGGGCTTGGGAAAAATCAATAACAGATGATTGTATGATGAATAACTATTAACAATAATGCAGACTGATTATACAACATTTAATACATTTTTTAGAGCAACAGAACTAACCTTTTTTTTTACTATTTAACTCATGCCCCAAATGGGAGTCAATGACCAATCACGTTTCAATGATTTCTGTTTTACAACCAATCAGAGTCGTGTTTCACGAAATATTTATCAGTGTTAAATTTACCATATTAAGGAAATCTCCTCCTTTTTAATATTCTGAACAGGTCTGACCATTAGTTTACAGTGACTGAGCCTGTAAAGAAATACGGCTACCAGATTGTATATATAGTGCATAGATGTCAACACATAGCGCTTGCAGGAGTTAATATAAAAACATTTGTAGCAATTTATTATACCACCAAAAAAAGAAACCACTGTTTGCACTTTCTTAAATGTATTTTTTTCCAGGTAATAATCCAGGAAAATATAATTGTCATATTTACATCATACGACATCAGAAATTAATTAATATACAGTTTGATGTGTTTCATTTTTTCTCCACTAGAGAGCATTCTTACAATATTGCGTTCCTTTGGCAATAGATAGTATGATCTGGTTGCAGTGATAAACAAAAGAAGCAGATGAAGTGTACCTATCGTTTCTCATTTGTTTTAAAACATCGCCGTTTACATTAAATATATAAATATTTTAAAATAACTATAGTTAAATAATGATTTGTGAGCAAACAGCTTAATTTTATTCGTTAAATAGTCCTAACAAATGCCACTTTTGATTTCCAAATTCTCTAGATAAATTGGAAATCACTCGTGGCATTACTTATGATAATTTTTTTAAATTCTCTTTAGGCATTTCTTGCTGTACCATATCGATCGTACATTGTTCAATCGATATCTTTTTCAGAGATGTTAATTACGAACAAGAAGAGGCACGATTATCGGTCTGAGTAAAATAGCCAAAATAAAATCAATTTAATGAGATATTTTGAACAGTTTATAATAATTATTATTGCCAGTCTTAGACAAGGGCTTAAATAACTTAGTAATTTTTTTCCTGTTTTGCCGCTTTAAAAGTTCTTTCAATTCAGAAAGATATTCAACTGTGGCAATAATTTGCATTTTAAAAATTAGACTTCTTTCCGTAGACGGATCAAGTTTTCGTGAAGAAATCACAAAGCTCATATGTCTTTCACTCAGGTTTTCAAGTTAAAAGTCACCTTTTCAGTGCTATTCTTCGGAACTATTTTTTCCCCATTTACTCAACATTGTAAATTAGGAAAAAAAAAAAAGGAGAAAAGACACATGTTATCCAATCAAAATTATTGCAACGAAGGACGAGTTGAAACAATAAAACACCGATCGTAGCGAGGGCGGCATTTATCAAAAGGCATAAATGAAATACGGCGGCGGCTTTTAACAACGAACTTTAGACTTAGTGACAATAAGGTTTGTTTTATTCTGATGTTTCTTCTTCTTCTTCATCCAAGGATTAATTATGTTGGCTTGTTCCGGTTTCATGAAAGCTAGAATTGTTAAAATTGCTCAGACCACGTTCTATGTAGGCGTCCAACATTTTCTCCTTCTGTGTGGTTTATAATTTAGCAATAATTTTGGGAATCCTTCTTTTGGCATTCTATCAACATGTTCTTTCCAGGCGTTCCTATATTTAATTATTCGGTCTGTAAGTTTGAAAATATTTAGTTCATTTCTTATATCTTCACTTCTTTTCTTATCCAGCAGAGTATATCCTGCTATATTTCTTAAAAATCTCATCTCAATTGCTTCCAATCT
Source organism: Diploptera punctata (assembly GCA_030220185.1). Classification (NCBI taxonomy): domain Eukaryota; kingdom Metazoa; phylum Arthropoda; class Insecta; order Blattodea; family Blaberidae; genus Diploptera; species Diploptera punctata. Next base: position 2,699,141 of record JASPKZ010007833.1, read on the forward strand.
TTGTTCTTGTCTTTTAGTGATCGTCCAACATTCTGATCCATACATCAATAGAGGAACAGCCATTACTTTATAAAGTTTCATTTTTGTTTCTTTCCTTGTGATTTTAAGGGTTCTTATAATAATGCCACACATTAGATTAAATTTATTTATTTTATCATTAATATCTTCAATTTTAACATATGATAAATTGAAACCTAGATATTTAAAACTATTCACTTGCTCTATTATTTTATCATGAATTACTATTTTTGCTCTTAAGGTATCATGTCCTTTAAATGCTAAAATTTTAGTTTTATTCTTTGATATTTATTTGTCCATTTGGTTTGAATCACTCTTTGTAAAAACCGCCTTCCACTAAAAAAAGTTGCCGATGCGTTAATATAGGATACTTAATCCTTCTAATATACCGTCTGGATCCGCGAATACAGGAACTGTGTCATAATTTTTTAACACGCGAATAACCAAATCGTGAATGAGGAACATTTACTGTATTTTATTGGTATTACTACATTGGTATACCCGGTCATTGCGTACTAGGTCGTAATAACACCTGGTGAGTTGAAATTCCATGCATAACTTAGTTACATTGTAGATAACACAAACAAGATGCCGCTTACTCGTTTAACGAAGAGAAATGCTGCCTGGTTTGAGGTCGGGAAAATTGTTTCTCAAATTCGGTGCTTACTCCACAACAATTCCATGAACGCTGTCAGTTACCTAACGTATTATATTAGATTATATGTCTGCACTGGTATATGTTTCAAGGCTTGTTGAAAATTGTACGGTCTTTAAACATTCATTCATCTCTATATGGAAACATGGCGACACGATTGTACGACAAACAGAAATAACTTATTTTATTTAATCTTATTTATAGACGCTTCAAAATCAATGTCAAACTGCACCTTAGAATTTTTTGATTAATCATAATTTACCTCTATGTTTCTATACTTCATTTCAAACGAGTTGATAGAGATTCCCCTTCCACTCACTCCACTAGCAGGTAGAAGCAACCGATGAACGATACTAGTAAAATTCATGGCAAGTTTCCTAAATAAACAAAAAAGAAAAAAAAACAACATTGCCAAGCTTGAAAAAGAATCCAATGAAAATAACAAGAAATGGATAACTCTCACGTACACTGGTAAAGAAACATTAAAATTGGCCAACACACTAAAAAGCTCGATAAGAATATAAGTATATCCTACAGAACTGATAATAAATTAAACAATTTAATAAACAAAAACATCGAAGAAATAGATGAATTCAACAATAAAGACATCTACAAATTAACATGTACAGACTAAATTGGGAAAACTAACAGAAGCTTCAACATTAGATTCAAGGAACATTTCAGAGATTTCATTTATAATGGAGGAAAATCAGGTTACGCAAAACATGTAATTCAGGCTGGACACCATATGCATAACATCGATAACACCCTCACAATAGTAGATAGAGAAAACATTCCAACGAGGATAAATATGCTGGAGGAAAACGCAAACCTAAGAGAAATCAACAACCTGATTCTCAACTAATACACACCCAGTCCACAGAATCCTCTGTACAAAATTCTCACAACCAAGTCAGTGCTTCAACAAAGCTGATGATGGGACTAGTCTCGAAAGGCCTACAGATATTTAAAATAACTTAAGTTGAGGAGACGGACCTACAGGGTAACTATTTTATAGTTTTTACTGTACATTAGGGCCTATATTACTGTGAACCGATGAACGAGAAATCACTACTCTCTGTTGCAAAAATATCAGTCTTCACAAGTTACGAAAATAATATAATTGTTACTATATTTATTAAACTCTCTCTCTCTCTCTCTTTCCTCAGTTTAATCTCTCGCTTTGTAGGTATGTTTATACGCCCCACGTCAGCCGGGCTATTGAAGACAGCTCTAATTCACTCAAGTCGTGATTGTTATTTTCCCACCTTATTCTGGCCTGCCTACTGGACATTTTCCCTCTAGTTTTCCTACAAGGAGTTTCCATGTTCGTCTTTCATTCCTACTCGTGTGACATGTCCGGCCCATCGCAGTCTACGAGACTTTAACTTTTATTATTATATCTGGTTCCCCATAAAGGTCATGCAGCTCACCGTGTAGTCTCTCCATCTGTCTGTCTGTTAATCTCTCTTTGGTCCAAGAACTTTCCTAAGAATTTTATTCTCAAATATTTTCTCCTAACTAAAAGTTCATGTTTCGCATCTACATAACATAACTGGAGAATAAATATTTTATATACTTTTATTTATACAGTTTAATAATCTAAAGTTTAAATGTTTTTGTTGCTTACAACTAATAAACAATAACCAAACACTAAATATATGTTGTACATATTAATTTGATACTCGAAAACAGGCGTATAAAAATTAACCAAGAGAAAGATGCATGTTTTCTGTACTGTCAGTACTGAACTATAGATGGTTTACCACTACCCTTCACCCCGTATACTGTCACTTCAGCCTACTTAAGATAGGCAGAGGGGGAAGAAAACCCTTTGACTTCTATCAACTCATTTGCCTCTATGTTTCTAGTGTGTGTTTGTGATACATTTTAACAAGCTGCATATTATATGGGTGATTATGTTGACCGATAACACTATGTCAGTACTACACAGAGAGTATAACAACAACAAGATTAACATCCTTGAAGACATAGATTTTCTAAAGGAAGCGAAGAATACAGACCTATTCAACGAGAACACACCCGCAGACCCAAACCCGTTGTTCAACTTATATAACAGCATCAGTACCAGTTAAAATGCAGAAGATGAAACATTGTTTTGAAAGGCCTCCATATTGGAATTACTTGATGAAGTTTAATAATTTAGATGATGACTGATTTACCAGGTGCCAGTTTTGTATGTAATATGTCATTGAATAATTATATAAACCATTTAGTGGCATCATACTACAGGTGTAAATAATACGTAAGGATGTTGTAGTAGTAAACCCTTGTGTCTCTCTATAAGACTTTGGCGTTCTCCCCTTACAGGGTTGAAATACAACCATACTAATTTAATTACACTTGTTTTCGGATAGATGTATTTGAGTGGCCCTGGTTTAGCGTTCCGCCTCACACTGACATCTAGGAAATCAAGGCAGCACTAGGACGGGAATATTCGGCAAATTTTGCTTTGAGGCCTTTTTATCCAGGCTTAAGGATATTTTACGAGCCTGAAAATCTTCAGACTCTGGACCCACGGCTTAAAATCCCTCCCGGAGGACTTGCTCCTTGGATTTTTCCATCCTAAAAAAAATCCATCGATCATGGCCGGATTTGAACCCGCGACCCTCGGAACTAGAGACAAGGAACATAACCAGTAGAGTAGACACAATTGTACGGCGATTCTGTAAGGACAGGCAAAGATTAAGTAGGGCATAGGGGATGCTCCACTGAACAAATTGAGGTAGGAGAAGCCAGTCTACGCTGATGTGATGGTAAACTTCTCTTGTCACATTGCCTAGCATTACTATTTCTCAGCTGATTTACAACTTACAAGTTTACATGTACTGTGCTGTTTATTTCCTGCAAGGATGAGCCTGGTGACTAGGAAGTCATGTTGACCTGACTCCCCTATTTGGATATCTAAAGTCACTTGTATTTGAGACTCCAGTGGAAACGGACATGGAATTAGTTTCTAGGATTGTAGCTGCCTGTAATGTGTTTCAAAACACACCATGGGTATTTGACAGAGTGCGGTAGAATTTGGACGTCAATATCATACTTGCATTGAAGTTGGTGGCCGTCAGTTTGAACAACTGTTGTAAGATACAAAATCGTACATTAATTGCCAATCATTGTACTTACAATTAGATTTTTCTTTTTCTTCCAACGAAGTCTTAGGCCTGTAGGCCTATTACGATCTCACTGATAACTTTTTTACCCAGCGTTTCCTTGGACCGTCCAGAGATCTCTTCCCTGTTGGACAATAACTAAACATGGGCTTAGGAACTCTATCTGAACTCATTCGTCGCAAATGATTCATCCAGTTGTTCTGGTATCTATGTATGTATTCAATGGACGGTTGTAAACGTAGTTCCTTCAAGATATCATCAACAATTATTAAATAATAGCCTATTTATTTATAAACAGGTTTACAATGTAATAAACATCATCCTGTGGCCAAAGCTTTTCTTTGGACTTTTTAGCAATTACTTGTTTTAATTATGAATAGGGAGCTGACCTAATGCATGAACCCCCAACCTGGAGGACCAGGTAATTTTTGTTCGAGGTGTTCTTCTTCTAGCCCTTAACGAACCAACGCCAATCTACAAGACAGTAGATGTATAGTGGCCTCTTCCACAAGGTACACCGTACCGAAAGACAGCTTCTCTGTTGTATCTGCCGTTGAGGTCCCTGGCAAGGGACACTCACAAGGTACTATCAGCTGGGCAGGCTGAACTAAGGTTGTTTTAAATAATAAATAATATAAATAAAGAAGACTAAACAATAATGCGAAAGACAAGTTTAATTCCATATCTTCATGAGCCAGTTTCTCGAACCCTAGGTTCCATATCTCAGATTGTTCAGTGGTGCATCCCCCATGTCCTATTTAATTTTTGCAGGCTCTTACAGAATGTACCTGTATACTGGGTTGAAAATTATTCCGCTATAAGAGTTGTACATAGCACGAATTCTGACTCTAAAGCCTATGCATATAATGTAAATTTGTAAAACGAATTTAGTGTGAGAGAGTGAGAGGGGGAAGAGTGACTAGTATAATATATGAGAGGGATGCGAGACTCATTGGTGCATGCAGATATTCACAATGCGGGGATTCCCCAACACGCAGAGATTATAACACCATTTCACTCCATTGTCTGCGGAACTGGAATTCTGCTGAAGTAAAAACACAACATTCTGCATTTCATTTAGACACGTATAAAACAAGAAGGGATTGCAAGATGTGGCATGTTAATAATTCATGTTACAACTTTGAGCATAAAAAAAGTGTAGTATAACTAACTAACTAACTAACTAACTAACTGGCACTATCGAACTCGTATGTTCATAGCTGCATGTTTTCCAATAATTCCCTGTATAATCTACTTCCTTCAAATCATAGTTAATGCTATTCTCCCACCTCATTCTTAGTCTACCAACTGGGCGTTTTGCCTTTGGTTTTCGTACAAGAAGCTTCCATGCACATTTTTCATTCCCCATTCGTGCTACATGTCCAGCCCATCGCAGTCTACAAGACTTAACTCTTCTCATTATATCTGGCTTCCTATAAAGACCATGAAGTTCACTGTTATTTAGTCTTCTCCATTCAGCTGTCTGTTCATCTCTCTTTGGTATAAACATTTTTCCTAATAACTTTATTCTCTTTCCTCCCTTAAAGTAAGAATCCATGTAATATAACTGGTAGAATAACAGTTTTATATGGTTATTAGGCTCTGGATGTATTTATTCATTTATATTTGCAAATGATGACCATATGAGGTGTGTATTTACAATTATGTCAAAAGCTCGGGTCACTTGTCAATCAATCCTCTCTCCGTGCTATTTATTTATTTATTTATTTTCATTTCACCCTCTTTGGAGCATGTTGGATCAATCATTTCTCTGTGTGTTGTTCCTTTCTTAGTGCCCAGTATTTTTTTTTTCATTCTTTCTAATTTTCTTTTCTTCTCTTCTTCCGAGATAATAGGTTAGGATTTTTGTTTAGATTTATCTTGGAACCGTATGTTTTCATCTTGAATAATTAATTTATCTGTCGATCGATTACTAAATTTTCTGTAATCTTTAATTCCATTGGGTCTTTTTCAGTTTCTTTAAACTGTTTGGGTTTTGTTTTGCGGTTACGAAAAAAATCAAAGATTTGTTTGGTTAATCTATTAGATTACATTCTGAGAAGATGCCCGTAAAAAAATATTCTCATTTTTCGCATACTATCTGAAAGTTTTTTTATTTTTTTTGTAGATAGTTTCATTCTTATTATAAATGAAAAACATCAATGGCATTAATTAAAGATAAAAAACGGTTATTGTGAGTTATCCTTTAAAGATAAACATATACTGTCGGGGACTTTTTTTTAGAGTTTTTATGAGATATTTAATTCTGTCAACACTTTTGAAAGTCATATTAAAGCACCGTTGAGGTTATGTAATAAGATGTTAATTATACAATAAAAGTCAGTCGTCCTCAACTGTTTCAGTTAAAACGCAGAAGATGAAACATTGTTTTCGAAAGGCCTCCATATTAGAATAACTTGAAGTTTAATAACTTAGTTGAGGACGACTGACTTACCAGGTAAAAATTATATAATTAACATCTTATATTTATTTCTGTGTACATTAATTCGGTGTATATGTCATATTTAAGGTAGCATCAGCCATTTAAACGTCCAAAATGTATTATTTTCACGTTTTTTTTAGGAAGGACGGTTTTAAGTGTAAAGGGATTGAGTAATACAACTCTCTCATAGCATATAAACATCCCCGGAATCTCCTGAACATTTTGCAAAAATCCATCATAATTGGATGAACGATATGGGGCTGCGCATAAAATACGAACAAACAAACAAACATGAATTTTTATATATTAGATTATATTCGTTGTATGTGTAACACATTAAAAATAATTTTACATGTAAGTTTTTGTCAACATTAATATCATGAAGCATCGATCAATAAATTTAACATAATTTTGTTATAAAGGAAGTTTTGAAATTACCTTTATATCGATAATTTCGGGTAACCTTTATGGGGCAATAAGACCAAACTGCACAGTTTTCATTCTGCAGTCCCCATTCCATTGTTAAGAACTGAATGGAATTTAAATTGGTACATTCCCGCTTTGTTTTACATCTCAGTTACAACACATTTATACCAACGTGTTTTTTCTCTTATGCCACAGTCCTATAAAAGTATATAGCTTATCATTTTTATATACCTTAGCGAACCTTATTTTGCCAACGCACGCTAACAAACTCTTGCTTTCTCGAAACGGCAGGTTCATGCCTGTAGGGACATAAGCTCTCCATATATCACTATCCTGAGCTAATGTTTTCCAATCACTCCCTATATAATTCAGCTTCCTTATTAATATTATTCTCCCGTCTCATTCGTTCCCTTCCTCCTAGGCTCTTGTCTTATGGTTTTCATACCGCTTTTCACTCCCCATTCTTGCAACATTTCCTGCCCATCGCATTCTTCGAGACTTAACAATTCTTATTATATCTGGTTTTCCATAAATATTATGTAGCTCGAGTTATGCAATCTTCTTTATTCACCTGTTGTCACTCTTTGCTCTAGAAATTTTCCTAAGAACTTCATTCTCAAATACATCTAAACGTATCTCCTTCGTTAACGGAAGAGTGTGTTTTTGTAAAGGTTCATAATTCTTGACTACCTTCTCCTGGCCATTTAACTTCTAGCAAAGCGAGTTCCATATCCAATGGAGATTTATCATAAACAATGCCACGAGTCATTTCCAATTTATCTAGAGAATTTGGAAATCAAGAGTGGCATTTGTTAGGACTATTTAACGAATAAAATTAAGCTGTTTACTCACAACTCATTGTTTAACTATAGTTATTTTAAAATATTTATATATTTAATGTAAACGGCGATGTTTGAAAACAAATCAGAAATGTGAGGTTAAGTTCATTCACTGCTGCTTGATCGTATTATTTATTGCCAAATAAGATCGCAATATTGTAAGTGTGCACTCAAGTGGAGAAATAATGAAACACATCAAACTATATATCATAATCAACATTACGGGTTATTCATTTATTTTTTTAGTAAAAAACTCAGTAGAATCAAGGAATATTTTCATTATTTGCTATATTCAATGTATTTGTTGGAGAAAAATAATGCTTTGACCTGTTCAGAACATTAGAAAGGAGGAGCTTTCTTATCACAAAAGCAGGAGCTGATAAAGAGAAATCCATAAAGAGCGAGATGAAACACGATTGTGATTGGTTGTAAATCAAAAATCATTGTAACGTGATTGGTCATTGACTCCCATTTGGGGCATGAGTTAAATAGTCTACAATATTTTAGTGCCGCACTTCTATGTAACGTCTTGCATTGCATGTTCCTACGAACATGTCGTTTTGTCATGGGTCCTCTGAAGTAGTCCCCGCCCGGAGATTCGATTGGGAACATTTTGTCTCCCCCCGAGTAATCCATTCTGCATTTCTTGATGGTTGTATTTATACGTTGAAAGATCGTCATTCTTTCGACGAACTTTTTTTTTTAATGCTACCAGGTTTTCTTTTATGGCATTGGCGGAATTGTAATCCATTTCTTAGATTGGGTCACCTGGAAGGCGGAGTTACGTTATATGATGAGTGATAAATTATAATGAAGCGCCAAGAGAGTTCTTGACGTAAATTCTAGACCATAAGCAACCACAGGAATAATTCCCTTTAAGGAAAAATTCTGTGGTCTGACCAGGAATCGAACCCGGGACCTCATGAACAGTAGTCAGAAACGCTGACCACTAGCCCATGAGGCTAGTTTCCTTTAGTTTGGTTTATCGCTTTTACCTATCCGGTATGGGCGATTCTTTTTGCAGCAAAAATAACGCCAGTGTCAACACATACAGCTAACCATATTTTGTTTTAGGCACGCAAGTACGCACTCTCGCATATTTATATATCTGCGAATTTTCATATGCATTTACGAATTTCCATATGTATTTATTATTGTTGTTACTGTTAATTGGTTTATTGTATACCGAATCAAGGTTGTTTGTGCAAGAACCTTAATAATCTGAAAATCAATTTGAGACCGTACCTAGCAGAAAATGTTTGGCAATGGAGGCTTATAGCAATGTGAAAATGAATATGCATGCATGAATTTATTAAATTTGAAGAGAAAAGTATATGCCTAAGTCGGAATTTGAACCCAATATCTCTGGTTAGTGGACTAGTGGTCATGCTCCTTGTCTCTGGTCCCGAGGGTCGCGGGTTCAAACCCGGGCGGGGTCGATGGATTTTTAGGATGGAAAAACCCAATGAGCAAGTCCTCCGGGAGGGACTTTAAGCCGTGGGTCCCGAATCTGAAGAGTTTCAGGTTCGTAAAAGATCCTTAAGCCTGGATAAGAAGGCCTCTAAGCAAAATTTACCGAATTTTCCCGTCCTAGTACTACCTTGATTTCCTAGATGTCAGTATGAGGCGGAACGCTGACCACGGACCACTCAAATGACATCTACACAAAAACAAGTGTAACTAAATTAGTATAGTTCAAATTCTTCCCTGTAGGGGGAGCGCGCATAAATCTCTTTTAAGGGAAAACATGGGCTTATGTATGTATCTCTGGTTCTGTACACCAGTGCTTTAACGATTTAAGCTATTAGGCATCACGATTTTTCTCTTCAAATTAAATTTGTCATTAAGTGAGAAGTGATAAATTTAGTATTAAATATCATGTATTTATTAATTATCAATAATTTACAAATGTACTAAAAATAAACTATTAGAACAAATTTAAATTTAGAAAATGTTGCAGGTCTAATACCTGTCTTTTTTTTTTAAATGTAGGCCTATATTTTAACTGTTTTCAATCATTTTAGGTTATTTTATTTCATTATTCCAAGGAAAACCCAAAACCTGAACTTACTATAACCATAAGTAGGCCTATTTCCTATGACATTACTTACTTACTTACTCACTGGCACTATCGAACCCGTAGGTTCATGGCCGCGCGGACATAAGCTCTCCATACATCCCTATCCTGAACTAATGCTTTCCAATCATTCCCTGTATAATCTACTTCCCTCAAATCAAAGTTAATGTTGTTCTCCCACCTCATTCTTGGTCTACCAACTGGGCGTTTTCCCTCTGGCTTTCCTACAAGAAACTTCCATGCACGTCTTTCATTCCCCATACGTGCAACATGTCCTGCCCATCGCAGTCTACGAGACTTAACTGTTCTTATTATATCTGGCTTCCTATAAAGACCATGTAGTTCATTGTTACGTAGTCTTCTCCATTCACCTGTCTGTTCATCTCTCTTTGGTCCAAAAATTTTCCTAAGAACTTTATTCTCAAATACTCGTAATCTCCTTTCCTCCCTTAAAGTAAGAGTCCATGTTTCGCACCCATATAATATAACTGGTAGAATAATAGTTTTATATATTTTCAGCTTAACGTTTTTGAAAGGAGTTGGGACATCAAGAGTCTCTGCAATGCATAATAGCATGCATTTCCAGAATTGAGCCTATGTTTAATTTCTTTGTGCGTCTCATTCCTATTTGTGATTATTGTTCCTAGGTATTTGAATTCAGCCACTTCCTCAAAATTTCCCTCATTTGTCATTAGCTGTTCATTTCCATTATATACTGAATTTCTACCTGTGACCATATATTTAGTTTTACTGATATTTACTTCCAGTCCTAATTTCTTAGTGTTACTCAATAGACATTAGCTAAATCATTAAGATACCAACCCGTTGAGCTACTAAGAGCACGCGGGATTGTTAAATATTTTATAAATTTACGGAGGCTACACAATCACAGTAGGTTCAAGGAGAACGCATTTTAATCATGGGCGGAACCAAGGAAATTATTTAATTGGAGCTTAAAAAAATAGCTAGCAGAATCCACTTCAGCTTTCTCAGAAATCTCTCTTCTACTCTTTCATATAGTCTTACACCTCATTAAAACCTTAATTGTCCTTGACAATAATAGCATAGTCAATAGAAGCCCTACTGGCTATAAAGTAGTGTTAAATTCCCAATAAATGTCTTCTTAACTAAGAAGCCGCCATTTGCAAAGATAGAAGCTATGGTTTCAAGCATTTGGCGCGAGGGAATTACAACGTACATAAGAGAAAAATTTGCATCTAGATCGTAACTCGCCTCGGTAGCTCAGTTGGTAGAGCACTTGGCCCGGAAAGCCAAGGGTCCCGGGTTCGAGTCCCGGTCTAGGCGAAAATTTTTCTCTTCAAATATAATAGCATAGTAAATAATCACATTTATGAAGTGCGTAAAGTATACATTTTCTAATAAATTGGGGAAATATAAGTTTCTAATTAATAATTATTAAGAGAGCGAACCTACTAAAGATTTAATATGTTGATAAATATACAGGGTGTCCCATTCAAACCTCCTACATTTTAATTAATCATAACTAACAAAGTATGCGGAATTATGAAATGAGGCCGGTATTAAAGAAACAGAAACTCAAAGAATTTTCATTGCCACACACTAAAACACCTCTATACTGCTCTAATTTCTTCAATCTTTCCTACTGAAACACGTGTACGAGCACCTCCTGATTATTTTTTAACGCTTCCAGTCGCCAGAAACTTCTCAAGCCATGCCATCAGGTGCATTTCCTCCATATTCTCTCCGGTAATTTCTTTACACTGTAATTATTGACTTCGTCTCTGCATACCAGAAACAGTTTGTGCTCGTTGCTGAGGAGTCACCATTTTGTGTTATATCATTATTATCCAAAATGCGACAGATGAATTAACTGCAACAATGAAAATAAATCTTTGAATTTTTCTTTCTTTTAATACCAACCTCATTTCATAATTCCGCATACTTTGTTAGTTATGATTAATTAAAATGTGGGAGGTTTGAATGGGACACATTGTACAATGTATAGTTTCAAATATCATATTAAAACTAAATAACTAACTCACTAGCACTATCGAACACGTAGGATCATGGCCGCGCGTACATAAGCTCTCCATACATCCCTATCCTTAGCCAATATTTTTTAATCATCCCCTGTATAATTTACTTCCCTCAAATCGTGGATAATGTTTTTCTCCCATCTCATTCTTGGTCTATCAACTGGGCGTTTTGCCTCTGGTTTTCCTACAAGAAGCTTCCATGTACCTCTTTCATATAAATATCATATATTTTAAAAATAAAATTAGCAACATACATGATAATTGACATTTCAGTTAATTTGCATCAGATAAGTTATGAGCAATCGCGAATGGAAGAGAATTATAAAATTAAATACATCTAAAATATAAAAACGTTTGTTTGTTCGTACTTTATGCGCGGCCATGCCGTTGATCCGATTGTGATGGGGCTTTTTGTAAAATGTTCAGGAGATTCCCGGGATGAACATAGGCTATAAGAGAGTTGTGATACTCAACTCCTACACCCTTAAAAATCGCCCTTTGTAATGGAAAACGTGAAAAAAGTAGCTCTTTGAACGATTAAATGGCTTACGCTGCCTAAACTATAACAAACACACACAATTAATGTACACAGAAATGAATATCTCAAAAAGCTTTACAAAAAAGTCTGCGGCAGCATATGTTTATCTCTTACGGATAACTCACAATAAACATTTTTGTCTTTCATTGATGCCAAGAAGATCGGGACAAGTATGTAGATTCCTGTGCAAGCATAGCAGCACATGGCGGGTATTCTTTGATAGATAACTCACAATAACGAATTTTCTCTTTCAGATCATTTATGCCAAGAAGATCGGGATGAATAGATTCCCGAACAACACCGGGTAAACAGCACGAGATATTTAAAAATAATTACGGTATACATTTTTCCTTTCACTTATTTAACTAAGCATGAAACACATTAATTTTTGTCTTTCAGCTCATTTATGTCAAAAAGATCGGGATAAGTAGATTCCCGGGCAAAGCCGAGTAATCAGCACGGGTAGCTAAAAATATTAATTTATAATTATCTTTCCTTTTACTTATTCAACTAAACATAAAAGCACATCAATTTTCATTTATTTAGGCGTACCAGCTCACGCCGGATATTAGTTAGCTAAATATAAATTTAACTGCGAATTTACCGATTTTAATTAAGTTCTGGTAACTAAATGTCCATCTCCTCTTCTAAGAGTTCAAACCTGGATAATTTTAAAGGTAACTTTCCGCAACAATCGTACAACTGGCGCCCATCAAATCAATTCATTCCACACCAAAGTCTCTCCCACCATATATAACTTGACACTACCAATATTTAAAAAAAAAACTTATCACATAATTTACATATACACTAACAACTATATGAAAATGCAGTATGGATTCTCAGATGTTGATATACTGTTACGTGAATATGTGTTGATTAGTTGCTTATCCACGCCACGCAGCCAGGAAGTAGTGAAATTAATTACTCATGTTCGTTGGCAGGCCTCCCGTTCATCTCTCACATCTAAATTTAATTAACACGTTGTACTATAAATTTATTGTGTATTATCTTACATATTCTTCTTCTTCTTAAACTTAATTTGTAGGATTTTCATCCTGTTTGTTTCCAAAATCACTCCTCGGTGAAACACGTATTGGATGTGCATTCACTGTCTATCCATCGCTTGGCTGGTCTTCCTCTTGTTCTTCTCCCGTCCATTGGTCTATCTTCTTTAGCTCGTTTTGCAAGCCGGTTTTCTTCCATTCTTTCTTCTATCTTACATCTGATAATACATAATAACCAGTGCCTAGAACAAGTACAAAGTTTCAACTGTTTAGGTTGTGAAATATCTTATCAAAGTGAAAAAGATGTGAACAAGAAAATCACCAAACTTACACAAATGTTAGGAATAATAAATAATACACTAAAAGCTAAATTAGTACAAAAATCCACAAGAATAAAAATATATAATACTTTGGCATTATCTCTCTTTTATACGGAAGTGATATTTGCACATTATGAAAAAGAGGCAGGAGCAGAATTAAAGCAACAGAAATAAAATTTCTCAGGACAGCAGGATACACTCTATTAGATCGAAGAAAAGGACGGAATTTTTTAGAACAATTAGAAGTAGATTCAGTAGAAGAAAAAGACAACAGATATAAATTAAACTGGCTAGACCATGTAAAAATAATGCATAATTCGAGAATCTCAAAAATGATGATGCAATATAAGCCCAGAGGACATCGTCGACCAGGAAAATCTCTTAAAAGACAGCTAGATGGGACCGAAACAGGTGTACAAAGGCCGAAATTCGTGACAGATGATGATGATGCTATAATTTTTACATTTTGGTCGTTAAATAGGAGTTAAATACAATAAATTCGGTCGGTGTCAGAGAGAGTGAGAAGGAGGGCATCTTTTAATGAATTACATTGATTTTATGAGGTTTAGTGTTCGTTCCTAGAGAAATCGGTCGTTAAAGGAGATGTTCCCTCAGAGGAGTGGTTCCGTTAAGACAGGTTTTAATTTCTTGCTGTTGAGTCGTAAGTATGATTTAGTTTTCTATCTTCAAATTCGGCTGATTTTAGAGGTAACTTATAACTAACTAACTGGCAGTATCGAATCCGTAGGTTCATGGCCGCACGAACGTAAGGTCACCATACATCCCTATCCTGAGCTAATGTTTTACAATCATTCCCTGTATAATCTACTTCCCTCAAATCATGGTTAATGCCATTCTCCCACCTCATTCTTGGTCTATCAACTGGACGTTTTCCCTCTGGTTTTCCTACAAGAAGCTTCCATACATGTTTTTCATTCCCAATTCGTGCCACATGCCCTGCCCACCGCAGTCTACGAAACCTAACCGTTCTTATTACATCTGGTTTCCTATAAAGACCATGTAGATCACTGTTATGTTGTCTCCTCCATTTACCTGTCTATGTATCTATCTTTGGTCCAAAATTTTTCCTAAGAACTTTATTTTCAAATGCTCGTAATCTCCTTTTATCCCTTAAAGTAAGAGTCCATATTTCGCATCCATATAATATAACTGGTAGAATAACTGTCTTATATGTTTTCAGTTTGATGTTTTTTGAAAGGAGTTGGGACGACAAGATTCTCTGTAATGCGTAATAGTATGCATTTCCATAATTGAACCTATGTTTAATTTCTTTGTGCATCTCATTCCTATTTGTGATTATTGTTCCTAGATATTTTAATTCAGCCACTTCTTCAAAATTTCCCTCATTTGGCATTAGCAGTTCTTCTTCTTCTTCTTCACGGTTTAGGCTTATTTACTAGTCTGTTCCGGTTCCATATTGCTACTATTTCCATCTTTTCTTTGGTCTTCCCAAACTTCTTCTTCCTCGTGGTGAATAGCTGTATGCTGCTTTTGGTATTCTATTCTCAGTCATCCTTGCCAAGTGTTCTTCTTTCCAGTTTGTTCTGTATTTTTCTATTGTTGTGTTTATTTCCTCTACTTTTAGTTGTTGTCTTATTTCTGTGTTATGTTTTTTGTCTGTTCTTTGATATCCTGCTATTAGATAGCAGTTCATTTCTCTATTATATAATGTATTTCTATGTGTGACCATATATTTAGTTTTATTAATATTTACATCCAGCTTCAGATTCTTAGTGTTGCTCAATAGTGTGTGCGCATTGGCCCTTAGTATCTCCTCGCTATCGCCCAATAGCAGTACATGTGATACTTTTGCAGTCCATGATGTAACTGGTTAATGTTGTTTTAATTCGGGTTGAGGGAGAAAAGAGGGAGAGTAGTGCAGTGTTTTAATTTACCGCACTCGCATCGATCACATGGAGATGAAATGAAGCCATAAACGTAAGATAAACATGATGAAATGGTGGTCCGGTTAAAAATTAACTTGCGGCCTGTATAGTTCGACCGCTTCACATTCCCAGGTCAGAGCTTGTAAATCATGTGCCTTGAATTGGTTCAGCCGTATTTAATTCCTAAATACCGACCGGTACCTTAATATGGCCCGAGTTCCGGGATAAGGAAGAAGAGGTCCAGATTCGATTTCCAGCTTTAATAATGCGGATTTTTCTCGTAATGCAGTTGTTACTTTTAAGTCAATATCTATATTTCTGTGATATCTTGAAATCTTTAATTGACATCACTCCAATTTTTAGTGGTTTCCATAATCGTCTAGGTAAACACTATGTAGTAATTCATTACCACAACTATTTAACTCATGCCCCAAATGGAAGTCAATGACCAATCACGTTTCAATGAATTTTGCTTTAGAACCAATGACAGTCGTGTTTCACCTCGATAATTATCGAATTTTGATTACCAAAATAAAGAAAGCTCCTCCTTTTTAATATTATTTTATAGTGACTGACTCTCTAACAAATACGTTGAATATAGCAAACAATGAACAGATTCCTTCGACCTACCCATTTGATAATTGTGTGTTCAATAATTGTGTTTTTAAATACTGATTTTACTGAGTTGTTTCCGAAAAAAAATGAATTAACTTATAATATTTTGGTTATAATATACACTTTGGTGTGTTTAATTTTTTTCTCTACTAGGGTGCATTCTAACAATATTGCGATCCTATTTAGCAATAAGTAGTATGATTAAGTTGCTGTGACTATTTAACTCATGCCCCAAATGGGAGTCAATGACCAATCACGTTTCAATGATTTCTGTTTTACAACCAATTACAGTCGTGTTTCACCAAATATTTATCAATATTAAATTTACCACTTTAAAGAAAGCTCCTCCTTTTTAATATTCTGAACAGGTCTGACCACTATTTCGCAGTGGCTGATTCCATAAGAAATACGGCTACCACATTGTATATATAGTGTATGGATGTCAACACCTAGCGCTTGCAGGAGTTAATATAAAAACATTTGTAGCAATTGATTATACCTCAAAAAAAAGACACCACTCTTTGCACTTTCTTAAATGTATTTTTTCCCAGGTAATAATCCAGAAAAATATAATTGTCATATTTGCATCATACGACATCAGAAATGAATTATTATACAGTTTGATGTGTTTAATTTTTTCTCCACTAGAGAGCATTCTTACAATATTGCGTTCCTTTGGGAATAATAGTTAGATCTGGTTGCAGTGATAAACAAAAGAAGCAGATGAAGCGTACCAATAGTTTCTCATTTGTTTTCAAACATCGCCGTCTACATTAAATATATAAATATTTTAAAATAAATATACTTAAATAATGATTTGTGAGTAAACAGCTTAATTTTATTCGTTAAATAGTCCTAACAAATGCCACTCTTGATTTCCAAATTCTCTAGATAAATTCACTCCTCACTTCGTGAGTCGTGAATTTATCGATAATTTGGAAATCACTCGTGGCATTACTTATGATAAATTCACTCCTCACTTCGTGACATCGTGAATGTATCGATAATTTAGAAATCACTCGTGGCATTACTTATGATAAACCGTTTTAAGGCCTAATCGCAAGTTGACCACCTTCAAGTAACTTCAAGTAACTTCTGAATATAGGTTTTTAATTCCTATGTAATTTGAGAATAAAATTTGTTTTGTTTATTCAATCCACCTTGCGGTGGTGGAATGGTTTGCTTGCTTAAATGATCCTGAGAGCTATGCAATTACGCTGCTTATAGCTGCTATTCACACTTCTACTCAAATTCCTCACCATAGTATATTTTAAACCCGTATTGCCAATGTCTATTGTCTAGTTAAATGAACCAGTTGAATTTTGACATGTTTAATGTTTTTTTAAATTAGGAATAAGTCCACAATACAGTGTTTCTCCTTCAACCCAAAGTGATTTGTTGGCAGAGGTTCCTGTCTAAAGCATCTTCTTTCCTCAAATCTCTAGTTTCCATACTTCTCCTCACTCAATCTATCCAACGTTCTCTAGGTCTGCCTCTTCTACTTCTTCCATTAGCTTTTCAATCAAGGATCTTCATTGGTATTCTATCTTCTTTCATTATTATGAAGTATCCATACCACTTCAAACGTTTTTCTTCTATTTGTTTTCAATTTTTTTTTCAACTTACATAATTTCCCTTATTGTGCTGTTTCTAATGTTATACCTTCTTAAAATTCTTGTCGATCGCCTCCAAAAATCCATTTCTACTGTTAACAGCTTGTTGGCTTGTTTTCTACTTACTGTCCAAGTTTCGTACCCATATAATAAAATGCTTTGTAACAGAACTGTATATTATATTTCTATTCCAAAACACTGATTTCAATATACCAATGATTCTTCTTTCAATTTCTGTAGTTGAATTGTCATTTTTATCTAAAATAGATCCTAAATATTTAAAATTTTTAACATTACGTATTCTTCCTGAATTACATTTTAGCACATCTGTTGTATCCAATTAAATATATTCTCTCTAATATCCTTAACATGAAAGATGCATCATCTGAATCCTGAGCAATCACCACCTGATCATCGTTTTCTTTTTGAGAAAAAAATCTAAGTCTGATAAAGTGATCCTGGAGAAAATAACTTGAACGCCATCCAAACATAAAATCATTGAATGAAGAAAGAACACACATGTTACAGTTTAACTGTTTTATATGGTAGTCTACGCTAAATATCTCTGGCTTAACTAACACTGAATATTGATGTCGTAAATCTCAATTTGTGGATGTTCAGTTCCAATATTGCAGTGAAATGGTGTTCAAATTATCTTTCCCTTATTTTACAATGTATCCCCCCCCTTTTTTTTTACTCCCTGGCCGGGAGAAATATTTACTGACTAGTATATTTATCTATTGAGAACATGGAGGGACTATTGGGGAGCGGCGAAATTAAATTTCAATCTAGGATTTGGATTGTCCACCGCTGTTGTCTCAAGATAGCTTGCTGGCTTGTCCCGCAGCGGGTCTGGGTTCGATTTCTGGTCGGAACAGGATCCTGAGTGAGGTTTTATCGGGATTTTTCCTCACTTTTAAGACAAATGTCAGGAAGCCTGTCGGGGCAGTTTTTCTGGGTGAGGTTTTTATCGGGGGTTTTCCTCACCTGTAAGACAATTGTCAGGAAAACTTTAAGGTCAAAACGGTCCCTGAAATCATATGGCCATCACCATCAACATCCTTATCATTATCATCATCATCCTTCACCGGTGTGGAAAGAAACGGGCAGCTACCACACGTACATTTCCCTAGTAAAGCTGCAAGCATAGCATGAAAATGCTGTGATTGTGGTGAAAGACCTGCCCTCGGGCAGAATTACTATGGATGAGTGGATTAAAATGCAGTGATTTGTTTCATATCATGTATATTAACCCATTCGATTCAGGTTTAAATGTTCAATACATTTTCCCAGAAACCGGATTTAAGTTACTGTAAATTATATAGAATATTGTCAGACGTTTAAAACAAATAAAATATAACGGTACTTTAGTTCAACATAGGGCTGAAGGCAAAAACACATTCCTCTACTATTCATTAATGTTAACAAAAGATTACCCTGCCAGGGGATGTACAAAATATTGCAAAATATATAACAGCAGAGTTAAGCGAGTGTACCCCGTCTTCTGAGTTGAAGGCCATTTAACTGCCGGCGAGTCTACCTCGTCTTTTGAGGCAAGTGGGTTAACACTACCTTTTGGATATTTTTTGTATGTTTATTATATGTAGAATACATAGAGAGCAGTGGTTTTACTTACCACTCGTTGTTTGTAATATGTAATATTACAGTATAGTTATTTAGATTGGCAACCCCAGAATGTAGGAAGTTGAACTTTCAATCATGGTCGCCATTGCTGTAAGTACGACCAAACGCACTATCGCGCAAAAAAATGCATTACGAAACTCCGTTGAGGTCACTGTGTTAAATTTTTAAGGAATGTAAAACAGTACCTGATATCTCAGTCCTCAATAATCAGAAGTGTAGTTTTGTAGTAAAAAAAAAAAAAAAAAAAAAAAACTTTACAAAACTACACTGCTGATTGTTGAGGGCGACTGAATTCTCAGGTACTGTTTTGCATTTCTTAAAAATTTAATAATATCGTCTGGTAATTAATTTTATTATTGGCATATGTATCGCAATTGAATACAGATTTATAATTTACTTTGTCTCCTAAGCTACATTTTATGTTGTAGAGAAATACAATGACAATATTTAGCTAAGCGTTTACTGCTGTCTTCGCTGTTTACTGGATTCTACCAGTTTTATACGGACAGCTCTACTTAAATATATATTTTTTATTGTGCCTATCTCTTTCGAAGTTTATTTGGGAAGGACTTGGCTGTCTTATTTTTTCGTTGGGGAATTGCGCCAATGGCTACACCGATTCGACACAACCTTCTTTTTTTTATTTAGTGTGAGAGCAAAAACTCTTAGAAGATGTTTCTTTTTCTGTTCTGAGTTTATAACTATGCTATCTTCTTTATACAATGAAGATCTATACGCACTGCGAGTTTTTATACATAGCTATTGCAGAATTTTTATACAGGATGTAGAATGTAATAAATTGACAAACTTATTGGCACTGTTGTCCCTGGAGGTTCATTTCCGCGTGGACATAAGCTCTCATACATCCCTATCCGGAACTAATGTTTTACAATAATTACCTATATAATTCATCTCCGTCAAGTCATGGTTAATATTATTCTCCCACCTCATTCTTGGTCTACCTGTTGGAGGCTTTCCATCTGGGTTTCCTATAAAACGTTTCCAAGCCCCTCTTTCTTTATCCATTCATGCCATATGTCCCATCGCAATCTATAAGACAAATGTTCTTATTTTGTCTGATTTCCCAAAAATATTATGTACCTTTATGTATTTATGGTCCACCGCTCAGGTCTCGAGGTAGCGTGCTATCTTGTCACGCAGCGGACCCGGGTTCGATTCCTGGTCGGGACAGGCTTCCTAGGTGAGTTTATTCTGGGCGTTTCCTCACCTGTAAGACAAATGTCAAGGAGCTTTGAGGCCCAAAAGGTCCCCGAACATCATCTGGCCATCCTTATCATCCCCGGTGTGGAAAGC
Organism: Diploptera punctata; assembly: GCA_030220185.1. NCBI lineage: Eukaryota > Metazoa > Arthropoda > Insecta > Blattodea > Blaberidae > Diploptera > Diploptera punctata. The sequence continues at coordinate 2,719,709 of JASPKZ010007833.1, forward strand.
AACGGGAAGCTACCATACCTATAATTCCCTAGTAAAGCTGCAAACAATAATATGAAAATGCCACGATTACAATGGAAGACTGCCCTGCGGCAGAACACTATAGAATAAAACGGATTTATGTTTTCTACATTCACTTGTCTGTCCGTCTCTTTTTGGTCCAAAAAAAATCCGAAATACTTCTAATATTCTCTCCTCTCTTAAAGTAAGAGAGTTTGTTTCGTATCCATATATTATAATCGGTAGATTAACAATTTTATATATTTTTAGTTTAACATTCTTTGATAGGTTGTCTCACAAGTAATGGCGGTTTTTAGTGCAGTCTTGTGTGTTTGTTGAAACTTTGAAGGTGTGATTCACCACAGTAGTATTTTTTTTCCAAACAGGCGGCAGTAATTACAGTTTTTTTTACAATGCGTTCCATCGTTCATACAATTTTAAGGGTCGCGTTTTCAAACCCGACCACAATTCATACTTGCCTAAAGAGTAGACCAATTATTTAAGAGTTACATTTTCAGCCGTTTATACACATAATAAATAGAGCAATTATGGCATTTCAAGGTGTAGATCCTGTCAGAAGTAAAATTGTACTGGACAATAAAATTTTGGAGCAGGTGAATAATTTTACATATCTAGGATGCAATATCTCATATGAAGAAGAAAAGGATGTAAATGCAAAAATATCTAAATTTTTAAGAATTTTAGGGTTAATAAATTCTATCTTCAAGCCACAGTTAGTCCAAAAGCATTCAAGACTGAAAGTGTATAAAACACTGGCTCTTCCAACTCTTTTGTATGGTAGCGAAGTATGGACGTTGAAACAGAAGGATATACAGAGACTTAGATCTGCTGAAATGAGATATCTTCGGAGGACTGCAGGATACACACTACTAGATCACAAAAAAAAAATGAAGACATCTTAGAAGAATTACACATGGAATCTTTAGAAAACAAAATTTCTGATTATAAGTCAAGATGGATACAACATGTTCATCGAATGGAAGATCACAGAATACCCAAACTAATGTTAAGATATCAACCTGCAGGAAGAAGAAGACCAGGACGTCCACTCAAAAGACTTCTGGATGGTGTTTCTCTTGAGGCCGAAACAGGTCAACAAATGGCCTAAATTCGTGAATGTACTATGATGATGATGATGATAAATAGAGCATCCTATATTTTCGAATTCATTATCAGATGATGCAGCAAACTTAGCAAGTTCATCGGCTCTCTCATATCCTTTGTTTCTACATGTCTATGAACCTATACTAAGCATACATGTTTATCATAATTAAATATTTATGCTCTGTCGAATTTCAACTGTTGAAGGGTTCAAATTAAATATATCAGCTGTAAATTAAGATGTGACTTTTTATCTACAGGAGATAATAGAACCATCAATTCTGTCTAATAAACACCCCGGAGCTTCTCATTAAACTATGGCGTTAGCGGGACGGCGCCAGTAGGTCGGTGACGTATTTTTCCTTTCTTTTTATTGATATCTTTTTTTTGTGCGCACTCGCATATGTTGAAATGTTGTTTCTAGTATACTACCACGGTAAGTAATAAGCCCAATTGTTTCACAAACACGACCAGCTGTGGGGCAAGTGTTCTACAGACAGAAGATGCAGGTTTTACCTTACTAGTCGGTAGTCGTGCAAGATTTCATTTTATTTCAGCGTTTTTCAGTAAACTATTTATTTTTTGTTCATTGGTCCTTATTAACTCTGAAGTTGTAACCCTTAAAATATTATTATTATTATTTATTATCCGAAATTTATAAACCCTATTTCACCTAAGGTAGATGAGAGTTATAGTTTGTTACAAAATTGAGTCATTATATAATTTTATATAAAATTAAAGTTTTCTATAAACTTTTTCTATTTTTTAATTGTCTAGGTTGTGAATTGTCTTCTGGATATGGAACAAGATATGATATAGACAATAACTTATCAAAATTTCAAATGATATGTGGCACCATTCATAGAACACTAAAACATAAAACCAGTTAGGATCCAAGATTGAAATTCTACAAAACAATGGCGGTACCGGTACTTTTATACGGTAGTGAGTCCTGGGTAACAAATAACAGGAGTTCGAGTAGAATACAAAGTGGAGAAATGACTTTTCTCAGAAGGACCAAAGGATGCACAAAATTGAACCACATAAGAAATGACGAAATAAGAAGTGAATTAGAAATAGGCCTATATTCAATAAATGATAGAATTCAACAACACCGCGTCGGCTGGGAGCAGTATTTTCAGAGAATGGAAGAAACAAGATTGCCCAAGATAGCATATCATTCCATCCATTCATAGTAATTCTGCCCGAGGGCAGGTCTTTCACTGCAATCATAGCATTTTCATACTATTATTTGCAGCTTTGCTAGGAAATTATAGGTGTGGTAGCTTCCCGTAGCTTTCCACACCGGTGAAGGATGATGATGATAATGATGGCCGGATGATTTCCGGGGACCGTTGGGCCCTAAGCTTCCTGACATTTGTCTTACAGGTGAGGAAAAAACCTGAGAAAACCTCACCCAGGAGCCTGTCCCGACCGGGAATCGAACCTGGGCTCTCTACGTGACAAGGCAGCGCGCTACCTCGAGACCACAGTGGTGGACACCATATCATTATAAACCAAAAATAATTAAGGGATGTAGGAAGATCTAGGAAGAGATGGAAGGAATCATTGTGAATTGGGAACAGGCGAATCGCCTAAACCTTGAAGTGAAGATGATGATAAAGTTTATTTATAAAAACATTAAAAAGTCTGTAGGTTTTATCTGTCATAAGCACTTCTGTAATGGGTGGTTCACTTAAACAGGGCGGTGCTAATTAGAAGACATGAGAATTCGAATATTTCGTTCCAGAACAAAGGGCAATCAAAGATAATATGTTCAACACTTCGGTTGCTAAATGCCACAATTACAACTAGCATTTTCTCTGATGTTAAATCTCTGGAGGTATTGCCCCAGTGAGGAACTGTGTTAGTGTAACATTTGGAACAACGTGTTTGCATTTTATTCTGTCACAGATACTTGGAAAGAACAATTGTCGTGTTAATGTACCTGTGGTACCATTGAGCCATACGTTGTTCCATCTTGCAATTATATGTGTATTTATTTGCGACTTCAGGCAGAGATCACATGCATATTGTGAATTAGAATCTGCTGCAGATTTAGCTAAAACATCCGCATGTTCAGGACATTAGATAAGAGGCTGAATCAGGGTTATAAAGTGCACTCAGTTACATCACGAGTTCTTGGATCTGACATCACTGTAAACTTGTAAACACAATAAATAAGGGGCGTTATGCAGATAGAACTGTGTGCCTATTTATTATTTAGTAATAACAACAATAATTAATTCGTTATCCCAGTCAAATATTCAATTTATTCAAGTCGACGTTTTAATCTCCTTGTTTGAGATCATTTTCAAGACATTTGACACTCCCAGTGATACATATGATTCCATGTTGAAATATTGTTAATTTGCACTATGCGCTAGTCGGGGGAAGATCTTGCACGAATTCTGGCTGCAGCAGAAATTTTATTGAGCACACGCTAGGTATTGTGGGGCGTGTGTATGAAAACATGCGTCGCAGGTACACTTTCTGCATCGAACAACAGGGTCACCACGTGGAACAACACTTGTAGCACAACTCCTAGAAGTCTGTAATACTTATTCTGAACCACAAAACGCACGATATAAACCCACTGTCTCTCGATCTTGAAACTTAATTTACATCGAAATGATAAGTTTCCGAACATGGGTTCCTTATCAAAACATTATCTACTAAGTCCTCTCTACAACCCCTAGAGGTCTGTAACACACATTCTGAATCACTCTATATAACGTGCACTTGTAAGCATTATGAACTCGCTGCAGTCTTTGTCCGAGTGTGATTATATCAGCAAACAAAGTGTTTGTAATGGGATAGTGAAATGTTGAACTGTAACAATGGATTGGTGCTAGGAAGAATCGTGCAAATAGGTGGATGGGATGAGAATTCTGGGCCCAGGTCACAGTTAATGAGTTCTATGTTAATGGAGAGAGTAAGCGAAACAACTGCTAGGTTACAATAACAACATATCACAGGATTTGCTAAACTGGCAGTTTTCCCGTAACTGTTGCCAGTTATGAAATTAAGCTTGGGTTATCCTATGGTCAGTGGCGGCATGAACAATTACAATCCAATATTAGCTATGTTTAAAAAAGTTTAACTTATTTAGCACTAGGTGTGAGGTATAATAGTTCCGCGCCGTAGCCGAGTGGTTAAGGCAGAGCTACGGGACTTGCGCTGGTTCGAGTCTCCATGGGAGAAGACATTTTCTCATGGAATTTTGGCCAGTATAGGACCGGTGCCCACCCAGCATCGTGAGGAATTTGGGTAGCTACAATAAGTAGCGACTCCAGGTTGAGAAAACCAGCTACAACGACTTGGGGACCCTATATGCTGACCACATGTCACCCCTACTCTGGCAGGATGATCGTCTACCTCTGTGATTAACACATGTAGACGTGAGACTAGCAACCGGCTGGTAGGTCAAGGGCCTTCTATACCTGTCGTGCTATGGAGTTTAATTTCAGTAAGGTATTATATATTTAAAAAATTCACTACCTCATTACAATTTATGTATGAAAATAACTAAAGCAAAGTGTGCTTTGAGAAGAAATAATAAATTATATTTAAAATCAAGTCTCCGTTCCTAATGGAAGATAAAGATGTCCTGAGAAAAAAAGTAAACATCGATCCTTGAGGAGGAAGTGTAGTGGAAAATGCTCCCAGTTTCACATTTTGCAGAGTGTATATTTCAGATCTAATATTCGCAACAATAGCGGCACCAGTCCATCCTATACTTAGCTTGATTGATTAATAAGTTGGTCTCTGTTGTGAACTTCTTTGCACTTTCTCTTTGTATATTTTTGTGTAGGAATTACTGCGGCGAAAAACCTTGTTGTAGCACGTAAATCAATATTTCTCATATAATTTTTCAGTCTTATTTATAAACGCCATAACATCTAACATCATATCGCATCTACATTAGGCTATTTGTTTTTATGCACTAGGCTCTAACAAATTTATTATTAGGCAGTTAGGTGATTGGTATAAGAAGTTTTTTGCATACAATAACATCATGTGAACTCTACAACATTGTGGTTCCTGGACATTTTTGATTACACTGGCCAACATGATTTTTGTCTCATGAGTAGGCCTACCAATAGTTGTGCTTAATACAGTTTTTTATCGTGTTTTCAAATATGTATTTGGAATTCCTCCATCACCCATATTTTTTATTTAAATTTCAATTAATGGATTTAAATATTTCTTTAATAAATGCTTTTCATCCGTTTGTCCATTGTAAAATAAAACCAAATGAGGTAACTCAAGAGATTTCAGTTATGGAAAAGAGATATCAAGGCAAATGGAATCCTAAAATGCTGGCCGATTATTGTTGGACCAGCAAGAGAGATGCTCCACAGGCGAAATATAGCAGAAGATAGTAATTTCTTACATTCTAGGTGAGTCCGAATGTTCGAATATTGTGTAGTTAGAAATGTAGAAAATGTTAAAGTGTTTGAAATTATCAATTCCTGTCTCTCAGAAACCTTGCGTGATGGAGAAAAAACCGATATCATATTTGAATTCAGGAGAAAAAATTACTATCAGAATCACATATTTTTCTTTCTGAGACAAAACAAAAAAAAAGTTTCTTTTTAGTTGCTCAGTGTTACCGATCTCTGGGACGCAAAAACAAATTCACGGATCCTATAATGAATCCTGTCACAATAGACCGCAATATTGACATTATGCAACATGGAAAATATACGTATATACTTGCCTATTTCTTCAACATAGTATGCATACTGTATTGTTTAGATGACGACGGAAAAACAAACTACAGTGGTATTAGGTATAACTAACTAACTAACTAACTAACGTAGTTCACTGTTATGTAAGTCTTCTCCATTCACCTATCTGTTCATCTCTCTTTGATCTAAAAATTGTAACTGTTCTTATTATATCTGGCTTCTTATAGACTATGTAGTTCACTGTTAGATAGTCTTCTCTATTCACCTGTCTGTTCATCTCTCTTTGGTCTAAAATTTTTCCCAAGAACTTTATTCTCAAATACTCGTGATCTCCTTTCCTCCCTTAAAGTAAGAGTCCATGGTTTGCATCCATATAATATAACTGGTAGAATAATAGTTTTATATATTTTCAGTTTAACGTTTTTTGAAAGGAGTTGGGACGTCAAGAGTCTGAGTAATGCATAATAGTATGCATTTCCAGAATTGAGTCTATGTTTAATTTCTTTGTGCATCTCATTCGGTAATAGGTATATTAATTTATTTAAAGAAAATGCCAGGGCGGATATTCGAATAATTTGCAGGCAGAACCCTGGGTATCCGCAGAGTACACTTTGGAGATCACTGAGGTAGACAGTCCTATACGTACCATATTAAGCTTAGGCTTAATATTTTACGAGCTTTCATATCAAGCTTTCCGCTACAAGAATTGTGTTAATGGGTTCCTTGAAAAAGGGACGAGTGTTTTTAGTAGATAATGTAGTAACTGATAACGCCAACAACATTTTTAGTCATTGCTCCAAGTTTTTTACTTCCTTGGCAATCTTTTATGCAAGGTTATGTGAACATGACATGGAATTAGAGGGAAATATTACTGTAGAAGTAAAATTTGATCCTAAGCGATTGGGAAAAACAATGGGAAGACTTTAATAAACTCACCTGCAGTGATATACGAAACTTTCTCGTAGTATTGTCTGACCAAGATATGCGAACTGAACACTAATTCCTTTTCTTGTCTTGTATCTTGTAAGCCCTTGTTTCCCTCAACGAGATTTAGATTCTTTCCCCCCATAGGGAAGAAATTGAACGATACTAATTTACTTACACTTGTTTTCGTATAAATGTCATTGGAGTGGTCCGTGGTCAGCGTTCCGCCTCATAGAGACATCTAGGAAAGCAAGGTAGTATTAAGACGGGAAAATTCGGCAAATTTTGCTTAAAGGCCTTTTTATTCAGGCTTAAACATCTTTTACGAGCCTGAAAATCTTCAGACTCGGGACCCACGGCTTAAAGTGTAAATAATTTTCCCTCTCTGCATTCCTATCTCTCTCTTTTCTTTCGCCCCTTTACAATTTTAAGACTTGTGTTGTCAACTCAACATAAACACTCATGCACGGAGTGGTGAAAAATATTGCTAAGCATATAATAAAAGTCAATCAGCGTCATTAGACCTACTTAAATATGAAGTAATAATTAACCTTACATGATTAAATATTCCGGATACTTGACAAACTGGGAAAGTTATCCTGGCTGCTGTTTGATGTGGAAGTGCGTGGAATGGTGTGAGTGCAGGTGTTAACTTTTCTAAGAACGACTGCAGCGCTGAAGGGGCACATAACTGTTGGTCTGAACAAATTCAGTAGGCCCTATATCATGCGTAACTGCAATTCCCCTTAAATAACACTGAAAAACAAAAAAAACTTTTGTTTTTTTTTCAGAAAGAAAAAAAAATGTGATTCTGATAGTATTCTCCCGAATTCAAATATGATATTGGTTTTTCTCCATCACGCAAGGTATCCCAGAGACAGGCATTTATTATTTCAAACACTTTAATATTTTCTACATTCGTAACTACACAATATTCGAACATACCTAGAAAGTAAGAAATGACGATTTTGTGCTATATATTGCCAGTGGAGCATCTTGATGGTCCAACAATAATCGGTCAGCATATTAGGATTTCATTTGTTTTGATATATCTTTTCCATAGCTGAAATCTCCTGATGAAAGTGTTCCCCATGCTCATCGCTCACTGCGCCAAGATAATAAATGGACGAAAAAACGTTTATTAAAATAATAATTATTTAAATCCATTAATTGAAATTGAAATAAAAAAAAAACTGTGGGTGATGGAGAAATTCGGAATACATATTTGAAAACACAATAAAAACCGCATTAAGTATAACTATTGGTACTCATGAGACAATAATCATGTTGACCAGTGTAATTCACAAACTATTCCCAGTATTTCTAAGACAACTTCTTGTACGTACTATAAGATCCCTATTTCTGTATCTCATCCGATCTCTTCTATATGCAGTCGAAGTGTGGAGCAACAACCGTTACCTTAGATCTCTGAGGAAACGGGAGCAGATTACAGAACTACAAACAGTAACTTTACTCGGTGCTACAGTTATAATACGGGGTGAATCATAAATATGGATATACGTTTGATCGCGTTGTGTCATGAAAATATTACCATTACAGGAAATATGATATTACCGTCAGAAAGACTATTATTTCAAATTACTACAATGGAATAAAACAAAACGGTGTAGAACTTACGTCATTAGTCAAAATGGCGTTGAATATGCAACAGAAAATTACAATTGCTGCATGGGCAATAACGTATGATAATGATCGTGGGGCCGCAAGACGGGCAAGACGTGAGTTTAACGTAGCATTGCAGCCGTCGATTGTGAGGAAGTGGAGAAAACTACTGCTGGAAACGGGAAAAATGCAGAAAATCAAACCTCCTGGAAGGCTTCGCATTAGCACGGATGCAGAAACAACGAAGAGAATTGTGGAGGCGTTCGACGCTAGGCACACAAAAAATCAACCCGCGAAGCTGCACGAGAACAGTGATTAGTTTTGTTTTGTTCTATTGTTGTAATTTGAAGGATTCCCTTTCCAATGATAACATCATATTTCCCTTAACCCATTCGACGAGGTATGCTCGCCGGCAGTTAAATGGCTTCAATTCAGAAGACGAGGTACACTCGCTTAACACTAGTGTTTTACATTTTGCAATATTTTGTACATCCCTTGGCAGGGTAATCTTTTGTTAACATTTATGAATAGTAGAGAAATGTGTGTTTGCCTTCGCCCTTATTGTGATCTCAAGTACCGTTATATTTGCTAGTTTTGAATGTCTGAAAATAGATTATATAATTTACGGTAACTTAAATCTGGGTTTTGGGAAAATGCACTGAGTATTTATACCTAAACTGAATGGGTTAATAATAGTATTTTCGTCACAAAATGCGATCAAACGTATATCCATATTTCTGAATCACTCTGTACGTATAGCACCGGGAAAACAATCTTTTTTTGCACAGTTTACAGTTTCATCCAAATTCACAGATCGAGAATTAGCTTACTTTACTCCGGGTATCGATGTGTCGTCTTTAGTTGAAAGGCAGCAATCACTTGAATCACAAGACTGCCTTGAGAGTAGGCAGAGGAGGGATGAGCCAGGTTATTTCAAAATAAAATAAAATTAGTGGGAACTATTGATATTTTTCATGAAGTAATATACAGAATGTTTCAGAATAAGTATTAAAGACTTCTAGGGGTTGTAGAGGAGGCTTTGTAGATAAAGTTTTTGATAAGGAACCCATATCCGGAAGGTATCATTTCGATGTAAAATAGGTTGAAGGTCAGAACACAAAGGACTGATATCGCATGTCTTGTGTTTCAGAATAAGTATTACAAACTTCTAGGTTTTGTACTACAAGTGTGGTTCCATGTGGCGACCCTGTTGTTCGTTGCACAAGGTGTACCTGCGACGCATGTTTTCATACACACGCCCCACAAGACCTGGTGTGTGCTCAATAATTTCTGTTGCCAGAATTCGTGCAAGATATCCCTCCGACTCGACAGGTGTAGTACAACCCCTAGAAGTATGTAATATTTTTTCAGAAACACAAGACACACGATATCAGCCCATTGTGTTTCTTTGAACATATTTTACATCGAAATGGTACGTTTCCGGACAAGGGTTCCTTATCTAAACTTTATCTACAAACCCCTAGAAGTCTGTAATACTTATTCTCAAAATCCCTGTATAACACAGTGTTCTACTAAGTGATTAGGAAAAATAAGAGATAAGCCTTAAACTAATTGATTAGGAAAAATAAGAGAAAAGCCTTACACGCCTAGCGTAGTGGTTAAGGCACTGCGCTACAAGCCGGAAGGTTGAGGGTTCAAGTCACGGTGGGGTCAGGATTTTTAAACTGACCCAAACCTTCTGGCGGCACTATGACCCTGGGGTCGACTCAGCCTCTAATGGAAATGATTACCAGACGCTTGTTCTAGGGGTAAAGGCGGCCGTCACACAGGGCTGACAATCCGGCTGACATCAAGTGCCGATTGTCAAAAAAGTGGGAGCCTTAACCTCCTACTACCCCCAAGGGCCTGCTGAGGCCTGTAGTGGGATCACTTTACTTAAGAGAAAAGCCCTAATAAGATTCAACTGCAGTGAAAATCGAATTTGGTTTTTCCAAATGAGAGTTCCTACTTAAGCTTGGGTACATCTTCTGGGTAAAGGACAGGGAACTGCAATAGAACAGAAAGGAGGGAAAAGGAAAAGAACCCATAAGTCAATGCAGCGGTTCCCAACATTTTTCGACTCGCGAACCCTTTCCACAACGATCTGAGTTAGGTGAACCACTGACTTTTAAATATGCATACGGCAGACGTGCATAAAATTTAATTTCAAGCAAAAAGTTTAATAATCTTAAATTAACTTCACCCGTAACGGTTAAAACCTAAAGTTACTCTAAAAAGTTACACAATATGTAGGCCTAGTTGTAGCGAAATCAAATGCATTCCTAACGTTGTTATATAACTTTAAATCAGGCATTCGCGGTAAATATTAAATTATTGTGGAAATAATGTGATAAATTCCCGATATTACACATATGTGACAAGGGGCATTATAGGATTAATTTAATTTTAGTACAATAATAATAATTAATAATAATAATAATAATAATAATAATAATAATAATTACTATTACAGTAAAACCTGTCTATGAAGGAACATGACGGTTCCTTAAATATATTTTCTCACGCAGTGTAAGGGTTTTACATGCACGCTTTAAAGACATAACGCATTGAATGAAATACAGGCAAAATAGTGTATGTAAGACAGCTCAGTTTGCACGGCAATACAAAACAACTTTATTACGCAAAAAGCGAGAAGGAACTCAACTACAGGAAGACTGAAGAGTTTACCAACTCCCTCGCAGGTAACGTAAGCAGGCAAGCAAAAGCGAGCGATTCCCCGCTGTCACACATAAGCAAGGGTATCCCCGCAATACAATGGCAACTCAAGATGGTTAAACGATATAATGCAGAAAGCGTCATATGCAGAATTTTCACGTGTGGTCCATCCATCCATCCATCCATAATTCTGCCCGAAGGCAGGTCCTTCACTGCAATCATAACATTTTCATGCTATGCTTGCAGCTTTACAAGGGATTTGTAGGTGTGGTAGCTTCCCGTTGCTTTCCACACCGGCGAAGGATGATGATGGTGATGATGATAATGATAAGGATGATGATAGCCATATGATATCGGGGACCGTTTGTGCCTTAAAGTTTTCCTGACATTTGTCTTACAGGTGAGGAAAAACCCCGATAAGAACCTCACCCAGAAAAACTGCCCCGACCGGGGATCGAACCCGGACCGGCTGCGTGACAAGGCTACCTCGAGACCAGAGCGGTGGACCACTTGTGGTCATTAATACTATAATTAGAACGTGCTTAAGAATAATTTTTCGTCTTACTGAGGTAAAAGTTAACAATTGGTACTTTAAAAACCATTCCGTTTCCTCGTTATGAAGGTTTCCGGCTTATACAGGACAATTTTACATATAAAATCGTACCGTTCTGGATATTGTTTTCGTGTCTACAGGTTTCCTTCTTATAAAGGTTCCGGCTAAGACCGGTTTTACTGTATTATTAGTATTCATCATCATCATCATCATCATCATCATCATCATCATAGTACATTCACGAATTTAGGCCTTTTGTTGACCTGTTTCGGCCTCAAGAGAAACACCATCCAAAAGGCTTTTGAGTGGACGTCCTGGTCTTCTTCCTGCAGGTTGATATCTTAACATTTGTTTGGATATTCTGTGATCTTCCATTCGATTTACATGTTGCATCCATCTTGACTTATGATCAGAAATTTTGTTTTCTAAAGGTTCCATGTGTAATTCTTCTAAGATGTCTTCATTTTTTTGTGATCTAGTAGTGTGTATCCTGCAGTCCTCCGAAGGTATCTCATTTCAGCAGATCTAAGTCTCTGTATATCCTTCTGTTTCAACGTCCATACTTCGCTATCATACAAAAGAGTTGGAAGAGCCAGTGTTTTATACACTTTTAATCTTGAATACTTTTGGACTAACTGTGGCTTGAAGATAGAATTTATTAACCCTAAAATTCTTAAAAATTTAGATATTTTTGCATTTACATCCTTTTCTTCTTCATATGAGATATTGCATCCTAGGTATGTAAAATTATTCACCTGCTCCAAAATTGTATCGCCCAGTACAATTTACTATTATTATTACAATGCTGGAGAAATGATGGAAACAGTAATAGACCTTACCTCGAAACTCGCCATTACGGAAAAGTTCTAGCGAACTCGTTGAAATATTTTGCGAACCACAGGTTGGGAAACGATGAGTAAGAGGATAACATCGATATTGTTTGCCATTGTGATGGACTTATTTTTCGATACAATTATGTGTACAAGTAGGACTTGTTAAAACATTAACGGATAATAAGAGTTTATCCGAATAACGTGTTTGATGAACAAAAAGCAAGCAGATTTCTATCTGATTTGTTATGGGATGAAGTCACATCTCCACAGAAGCAATTAAAGCTAAGTAGCGTACTCCACTGGCAAGTGAACAAAGGGATCCGCAGTCACCCCCTCCTTCCACCAACCCCTCGGTACAAAACACATTCCAGTAGAGCTTAAACAATATCATGTCGCATTGCGAAAATTCTCTGGCCCAAGGCCTAAAATAATATAAGCGTATGCATAAAAAAATTAACTTTTTTTGTTTTTGTTTCCAACTCTATTACAAGAGTTGACAACTATGGGTCAGACTCTAGAGATGTCAAGTGAAGAGGTCACCATTCAAATCCCGGGGTCTAACAATCTGACTTGGATTTTCTCTTCGTTTTCCACATTCACGAAGAGAGGCGTTAGATTCTAATTTCATTACCACGAATCATTTCATCGTATATCATTATTTTAATATCATTAACAGTATATTACAATGCGAGGTTAGGAAGTGATTTTTTACAGAAGCGAGGAAATGATTAACACTCGAGCGATAGCAAGGTTTTTTTTTTTTTTTAAATTTCCTAGATTCTTTAAAACAATTTACAAACGTTCGTTGTACATTAATTTTTGCACGATGCTGTTTTCAAAATAATAAATAATAGTAAAATAATAACATATTTCTTGGAAATATTTGCGTTCATTATTGACAACTGACTAACGTTAACAGTCAGGCCAATGTTTATATGGTAAATGTCGAAAGTAATTTAGTTGAGACTACAGCAGGCCGTGACACCAATCAGGTAAAAAATGGCGAGTACGAATTTATTGGGTTTGTATTGTTTCAAATAAAGTTTAGTTAATTTAAAATGCAGTGATTTGTTTCGTATAATGTTTATTAACACTACCTTTTGGATATTTTTTGTTGATTCTAGACGCTATGTGACCGTAGATGTTAGAGGGTTCTTATATAAGCAGTGAAGTAAAAACAAAAAAATAGCTGCTCCAATTTCCTTTCAATTTCATTCCATGCAAAAGAATAGACGTAATAGTTTTGCAAACATATATAGCACATTATATATATAATGGAAGAGGATCAACTACCAAAATCTGTTTTGGAATGGGAACCTGAGGGAAGACGAAGCACAGGAAGACCTAAAACCTTCTGGAGTCAGGGAATATGTTTATATATGAAGGAGACATCTACAACCAGGAGATTGGATGGACCGACAAAACTGGCTATTAGGAATCGGACGATGTCAAAGACATTAATCAACCGATGATTTATCTATATATATATATATATATATATATAAGAAACTAAATATTTTCAAACTTACAGACCGAATAATTAAATATAGGAACGACTGGAAATAACATATTGATAGAATGCCAGAAGAAAGATTTTCGAAATTATTGCTAAATTATAAACTGCACAGAAGGAGAAATGTTGGTCGTCCACACAGAAGATGGTCTGAACAATTTTAACAATTCTAACTTTCATGAAACCGGAACGAGCCAACGGCTTAATCCCTGGATGATGATGATGATGATATAGACCAGGTAGCTCAGATGGAAGATATCTGACTACATCTTGGACGGTTTTGGTTGGATCCTGGGCAGTGGAGCAGTGGAGATTTCTGTTCACTCATTAATCTGCAGACTTGTCTTGGAGCCCAGTTTATTATAACAACATCAAATAAGTACCGAACTGAGTGGCCACAATCATGGGTTCATACTTCCACGCCCTCATGGGTCTTCATGACCTTCTAATGGAGTGGCCCTAGCATTACCTTTCTATGAAATTTCAAGCCGCAACTGAAAAACCATTATTCTAGGAAGTTACGAGATTGAAGGCCACCAGAACTTTATTGGGATATTAATGCTAAGATTTGATAAAGAACGTCATTAAATAAAACAATAATACTAAGTTTTATTGATTTACGTTTTATGATAGTTGTTCGAAATCACAACTTATATCCAAATTTTAATCCTGGGTCAGTTGAACAGTTTTCAATAAGGTTACTTGATTTTAACATATTCTGGTAAACGTAGCTAATGATAATCGCACGAATCTGCGCCAGACAAACTATAAATACTTCAGGTTTTGCTGGAATTGTTAAATTCCATTTGCCCCAGACCACAGCCGTAACCTAACTTGGCGCACAGCTACAGATGCGCACTAGGGAATAAATTTTGTGATAGAATTTCGACAAATCCGTGAGATCAGTGCCCATCCAGCATCATGAGGTGTTTGGGTAGCTATGATTAGTATAGTTGGCTCAGTCATTTAGTTTACAGACGCTTTGCTTTGTGGTTAGGTAGGTCTATTTTGCACGTATAAGTAATCCGAGTAGCCCAAATCAAGGTTGTGGTATAGATCCTTTCGGCGATTTGGGTCGGAGAACTGATGGGAAGAGGGGGTCATTTCTCTGGGATGATAAGAGACCCATGCTCGGGGAAACAAGAGTAAAGTCCACAACGACAACCAATTTTTAACAGGTTGGCGGAAGTGGCAACCCTCTAGATGGGGTTAGTACATCCAGGAGCTGGACCTAAAGTTTCGAGGTGGCAGCCCCACCAATGGTCTACTCTGCATAGCGTTGGTACCGCGTTCAGATGAAAACACATTACTCGTATTCTTCACAATGGAAACTCGGACGGACTCATGTAGAAAGAATGGAAGAAAGTAGATTACCAAATAAAATCTTCCATTATTTTCCAAGAGGAAGAAGAGATGTCGGACGTCCTCGGAAGAGATGGTCTTAGATCTATTAGTGAAGACGGAACAGGCAACTCTTGCCTAAACCAGGAAGTGAAGAAGAAGAAGTATTTAAGATATCAAGCGGCGTTGTGATGTTTCATTCACTAGAATAAATTTTAACCAACTAAATATACTGCAAAAACAAAAGTTGCAACGGTGTTAAGATCATTATATCCACGTGGAGTAGACATGGAAACGTCATTTAAAAATGTGAAGACATTATTGGCAGAGAACTGTTTTTAGATGTGATTCGAGCTGCGTCTTAGAAGCCTCTAACGACAATTGCCAGTGTTTGTCATTCAAAATATCTCTGCAGGCTCTGTCTGTTGCTACACGTGACGTCATATAAAGCAGTGTACATTGTCAGCATCCCACGTCCCATTCCCCTCCGCACTCTTGCGCGCGGCGCGTGTTATGTTCGTCGAAATTATTAATTTCAACGAACCTCCTGCGATCCATAGGAAACCCACAAACCTTCAGTAGACATTTTGCAGAGCAGGTGTAACCAACCATGTCTATTCCCTTTCCGTTTTCCCGCTTGTCCTGCATTCTTTCCCAAAAATAGGGACTTTTTTTTTAAAATGTCGCGGGACGCGGGACAAATTGTTAAAAATCGGGACTGTCCCGCCAAAATCGGGACGTCTGGTCACGCTTATTACTTATTACATCTTATAACTTTATTTATATTTTTTCAAATATTATAGCATTAAAGGAATTTAAAAAAATATATGATTTGTATATATATGTTTAAAATTATTAAGAATTTATCTCACCATAACATGGCCTTAATTTTTAATAAAAATGTACATGATTATTATACTAGAGGTTGTACTTTATTGCACAAAGATACTAGTTTCTAAAAAAAAGGTATAAAAGGGATTCGTTATGCATTAATCAACCATTAAAATAACTACTTACCTATTGAATATCAACATTTCACGAATGTTAAACATTTTTCTAATTGTATTAAAAAATATTTTTTCTCATTGCTTTCTTAGTTAATTTTGTTAATTTTATTATTATTAATATTATCCTGTTTAAATATTGTATTTATATGTGTGTATATATTGTGCATCTGTAGTAGTTTGTATTACTTGAACTTATGCCTGAATTTGTTTTCTTGTTTTTATTGTTGTTTTATGGCCATTATTTTTTGTATATTGCCCCTTAACATGAGCAGTCTTGCTCTTTGGAGTCTTTGAAGAAATAAATAAATAATTAGTAATACATGTGTTTATATATTGTATTATTTTGTGATACTTCATACATAATATTATGAAATGAACGTCTTAAATAAATAATGTTTTCTAAATAATTCTAATGTATTCATACAATTACAGTACATACGAGAAAAAAAAACACATAACATTGAAAAAAAAACAAAAAAAAACAGGCATCTCCTTTCAATGATTTTTTAAAATGATCCTTATGTTGAGGATCCCACAATAATTGCTTGCTTCTATAAATATCAATAAGTTTTAACATGTTTTCCTCTGACCACTCCATACTCAAATAATAGGTGCGCACCGAAAACAACGAACCTCTCAGGTACCCGTCCAAATCTAAACAGCGAACCATCAAAGTGTTCGTGGAAAAAACCGACAATGAGTGGATAGTGGTGCGAGACGCGCGCGCGGCGCGCGCGCCGTTCGCGCGCACCTTAAAACCCCGTCCAAATCTGACGAACATGGTGTGTACGTACCTTTAGATAGCAGTGTCGCGTGTTCTATTTCTGCATAAACACGACTGCAGCGCCCTCCGTCAACAACTGCGCTTACTCCTTAAATGGGTAATAACAATTTATTTTTTTAACCAGAGGGAAATAGTTGCCTTTGATGCCGCCTGTAAACTAAATGACTGACCCGACAATAGCTACTCCAGGTTGAGAAAATAAGCATCAACCTGCTGACCGAATTATTGTGTTATTCAGGAGATAATTTTAGCACTGCTTTATTTTTTATGTTTGTATCCTCCCATGTTACTCCATATTGAATGAATGCTTTTTCCGCCTCTGTGATGGGCACAAGTGGATATGGGTCCAGCTACTGGCTGGTAAGCCGTGAGCCATATATCCTTTCGCGTCATGAATTTCTTTAAATTGGATGAATTTCGCGTAAAGCACTTATTAAAAGTTCAGCACTCATTAAATTGTACTGCCTCTTGTGTTTTAGGTAAGAGCCTGTACTGCATGCAGCCGCACGTCCCGGTATAGGGTGAGCGCTTCATTATTTTTTCAAACGCACTGGGCTTTCAAATCTGGTATCAGAGTGCCAGGTGTTATTTGATAATTACCTAGGTTAATGATATGCACTTTATAATGTGTTTGCTAAAAGAGGTCATTTAACAAAAGTACTATTATGAGCAAAAGCAGACAATTGCACTTTCTTCTCACTTAATGTTACACATTTAAAATTACACTCAAATGTTGTTGGCATTTCTCCTGGAGAGGCATTTTCATATGTGCATTACAATTGCGTAGATTTGTATGAAAATGGCTTAATAGTATATTACAATGCGATATTGAGAAGTGATTTTAACAGAAGTAAGGAAATTATTAAAAACCGAGTGATAGCGAGGTTTTTAATTTCCGAGATTCTGTAAAACGCTTCTCAAATGTGAGTTCTACATTATTTTTTGAATGATGGTGTTTTCAAAATAATAAAGAATAGTAAAATAATAACATATTTGTTGGAAATATATGCGTTCATTATGAACAACTGACTAACGTTAACAGTCTGACCAATTTTTATACGGTAAATGCCGAAAATAATTTAGTTGAGAGTCAGCAGGCCGTGTCATCAATCAAGGAATAAAATGGCGGCAAGTATAAATTTATTGTTTTATATTGTTTGAAATAAAGTTCAGTTCATTTAAAATGCTGCGATTTCTTTCTATAATGTATTTTAACACTACCTCTTGGATATATTTTTGTATATACATTGTACATAGTATACAGGAAGGGCAGTGGTTTTACTTCTCGCACTAAGTAGGTAATTTGTAATAGGCCTATTATAGTATAGTTATTTAGTTATTTATAGGTTGGCAACTCCGAAATTTAGGAAATTGATATTTCAATCATGGTCGCCATTGCTGTAAGTACGACGGAACGCATTATCGTGCAAAAATATATGTAACTCTTTTTTTCATTTTTGAGCTTTTACTAAATAATTAATTATTTGTTTTGAAGATGCAACTAGTGGTCATTCATCTTACATATAACGTCCCAATTTTTACACTCGTACAAAGAAACCAAACAAAAAAACCAAATGAAAGCTAAAATTAATTCGAGAAGTAGTTAAATAAATAATCAAATAAATTAAATGAATAAACGAATTAACAAAAATGATAAATACATAAATAAAATAAATATTTCCCCATATTTTCCAATGCCAGAAGGTTGTCTTAGAACATTTATGTCATTCTCTATTGGCCGAATTTAACCTACTTCTGAGGTTTGGGCGCCTGGAAGGTAGAGTTACGCTACCCCGAAGAAATGACAGGTGATAGGCCTACATTATAAAGAAGCACCGGGAGAGGCCTAATCATAAATTTAAACTTAATTCCATACCATGGATGACCACAGATATAATTGCCTTTAAGGAAAAATTCCTGTAGTCTGAGCGGGAATCGAACGTGTGTTCTCTTGAACTGTAGTCAGAAAATTTGAGCAGAGACCACGAGCAAATAAAGAAGTAAACAAACAAATTAATAAGCAATTGAATAATATATAGGCCTACGTAGGCCAGTAGAATCTCGGCTAACAGAGTTGTGGAGATTTTCCTTCACTGTTCGTATTCTTATTGGCCATATACTTACTTACTTACTCACTGGCACTATCGAACCCGTAGGTTCATGACCGCACGGACATAAGCTCTCCATACATCCCTATCCTGAGCTAATGCTTTCCAATCATTCCCTGTATAATCTACTTCCCTCAAATCATAGTTAATGTTGTTCCCCCACCTCATTCTTGGTCTACCAACTGGGCGTTTTCCTTCTGGCTTTCCTACAAGAAGTTTCCATGCACGTCTTTCATTCCCCATACGCGCAACATGTCCTGCCCATCGCAGTCTACGGGACTTAACTGTTCTTATTATATCTGGCTTCCTATAAAGACCATGTAGTTCATTGTTATGTAGTCTTCTCCATTCACCTGTCTGTTCATCTCTCTTTGGTCCAAAAATTTTCCTAAGAACTTTATTCTCAAATACTCGTAATCTCCTTTCCTCCCTTAAAGTAAGAGTCCATGTTTCGCACCCATATAATATAACTGGTAGAATAATAGTTTTATATATTTTCAGCTTAACGTTTTCTGAAAGGAGTTGGGACATCAAAAGTCTCTGCAAAGCATAATAGCATGCATTTCCAGAATTGAACCTATGTTTAATTTCTTTGTGCATCTCATTCCTATTTGTGATTATTGTTCCGAGGTATTTGATTTCAGCCAATTCCTCAAAATTTCCCTCATTTGTCATTAGGTGTCCATTTCCATTATATAATGTATTTCTACGTGTGACCATATATTTAGTTTTACTGATATTTACTTCCAGTCCTAATTTCTTAGTGTTACTCAATAGTGTGTGCGTGTTGGCCTTTAGTATCTCCTCGCTATCGGCCAGTAGTACTACATCATCAGCATAAACTAACAGCTTATTAATACCATTCAGTTGTAAGCCTTCCTCATTCTCTAAAGATTTAATGGCATGCTCTTATTGGCCATATAACCTTTGAAATGAGTATCAGGACTTCCTAGAAAGCAAGGTCAATCTAAGATTACACCTATTCGCCATACCTCCTTCTAATCCCTAAAGTGTTATGTTCAAATATCTTATGGGTACGATATATATTCTAGCGTATCCGGCAGACCTTGTCCTGCCCGAACGTTCAATTCTCGTGTCACTAATTAAGAAGTAATTAGATATTATTAAATAAGTTCGCAAGAAAACTGCCATCTGTTGTGGCTCAACAAGCTTGCATGATGACATCATATTTTTTGCGCGGAATATGTCGATAATGCAGATGACATAAAAAAATCCTATAACCCGATCGCAGCGCCGCGCCGCCTAAACCATCCAGGGACCCACTTAAACACACACACGTTTCTTTAAAATCGGTCCAGTTGTTTAGGCAGTTTATAATTTCGGGTTTCAAGTAAACCTCCACTTCTAATTATCGGATTTAACTCATTTTTGGGCAATGTCAACTTCGGTGTATTTTAATAGGATATACTGAGTTTCGTTGTAAAACATCGAAAAATGTGACCGCAAGAGCGATTTTTCAATTTTAACTTCAGGTGAACTCCTACACATAGTGGTTTTAGAGGGTCCAATTGTGAATCTAAACCATCGAGGGACTCAGTCAGACGCAAACAACAAATTTCATCAAAATCGGTCCAGTCGTTTCGGAGGAGTTCAATGACTTACACACGTACAGAATAATTATGTATAGGCCTATAAAGATATAAACACACCACAACATAACCCTATATAGCACACCACACCACATGTCACCGTCATCAGGTGCATTATTGGAGAATATAATACCTACAACGTTAATAGCATCTCATGCAATTGGAACATACACAGAATCTTTTTACAACCTAGCTGGTGTAATATCTACAATGGTTGTTTCTAGATCGAAGGTTACGCAAGTCTCGGGCATAGTTCTTACAAGGGAATGGTGCGTACAGTTGTAACATGAACAACACCTGAGACGCCATTTGAAAGTACGCAAGAAATAATACATAATTACCAAGTTTTAGGTGCAATGGATGAGAAATGAAACTAAACAACGCTAAAATAGAAACTCAACTATACACATTGCTGTGAACGCATTTGAAGGAAATATTCAAACAATTCCCTGTTTAACTGTTCTTTCAATGATTTTGTAGGGGCAGCATCCTGCATCTTTAAATCTTTTTTTTTTTTTGAAAAAAAAAACAGTCTTGTTCTTTATTTTCTGCTTTAGAGTGAAAACGGTCTTGAAGGACACTCGAAGTGAGGAATCAATGGTCAATCCTCGAAGGCACAGTTGAGGAGGGTCGGTGTTGCCATCTTTTGCCCTTGCTTGCTTTGCCAAACTTTGGTACGCGTCTGCCACGTATCCTACTTGTAATTTTGTTCGCGTCCTTTTTGGTGATGGTGCGTATGAGGAATTGCTGCTTTCGTGACGTGGCGATTGCTGCTCCTGATATGTTGGGGTGTCATCTCCAAAGTCGCTGTCTGTGTCCTCGTCACTGTCAGACGATAATAAATCACCAGTTCATCATAAATCCAGAGGTCCGGGTTCAAGTCCCGTCCGAGCATTTACTTTTCTTATCATGTCATATATAGGTCTAGTTTATTTTATACCATGTTCTCGCTATGCAGCCCGTAACGTATTGTAAGCGGGGTGTACATGCTATTGTTGAGGCAGCCAAATTGGTTGTGAATTGGAGAATCTGTCAGATGTGGTTAATTGTAATTGTGAAGCATGACAAGTTATTTCCAGCCATCGATTCGCCACTGTTGGCATTCAACTTTCATGTTACGATATCGATATAAACAGTATTGTTAAATTAACTTCCATAACGGAGATGTATAGTTACCAACTTCATCGCTGTCGCAACCTGCTTAAAATAATACTTCCTACTATATTTTTACGGAGGGACACATTACATTGTGTTTAAAAGTTAGAAACCTAGGAATGGAGTTAAAAGTAACATTCATATTTTTTATTTAATACTAGCTATTACCCGGCGTGCGCTGCTACCCCTAAATAAATTAAAATTAATGTGCTTTTATGTTTAGTTGAATAAGTTAGAGAACAATTAATTATAAATTATTATTTTTTAGATACCCCGTGCTGATTACCTGGCCTTGCCCGGGAATCTACTTACCCGATCTTCTTGACATAAATGAACTGAAATACGAAAATTAATGTGTTTTATGTTTACTTAAATAGGTAACAGGAAAAATGTATATAGTAATTATTTTTAGATACCCCGTGCTGTTTATCCGGCGTTGTCCGGAAATTACTCATCCCTATCTTCTTGACATAAATGAGCTGAAAGACAAAAATTAATGCACTTCTTATGATTAGTTGAATAAGTAAAATGAAAAATAATTATAAATATATATCGTAATTATTTTAAGATTCCCCGTGCTGATTACCCGACGTTGCCCGGGAATCTACTTATCTCGAACTTCTTGGCATAAATGAGCTAAAAGACAAAATTCGTTATTGTGAGTTATCCGTAAAAGAATATCCGCCATGTGCTGCTATGCTTGCACAGGAATCTACGTACTTGTCTCGATCTTCTTGGCATCAATGAAACACAAAAATTGTTATTGTGAGTTATCCGTAAGAGATAAACATATGCTGTCGCGGACTTTTTTTGTAGAGCTTTTTGAGATATTCAATTCTGTGTACATTAATTTTGTGTATTTGTTATGTTTTATGCAGCGTAAGCTATTTGAGCGTCCAAAGAGCTACTTTTTTCACGTTTTCTACTACAAAGAGCAATTTTAAGGGTGTAGGAGTTGAGTATCACAACTCTCTTATAGCCTATGTTTATCCCGGGAATCTCCTGAACATTTTGCAAAAAGCCCCATCACAATCGGATCAACGGTATGGCCGCGCATAAAATGCGAACAAACAAACAAACAAACAAACAAACAAACCAACAAACAAACAAACATTTTTATATATTAGATAAGCTACAAAGTAAAACTGCTCTAAACATTTATCAGTTTTCATTACACTTCTTTGCTATGTTCAATTTAAGTGTGTAATCAGATAAAAACCATAGTTTCCTTCACGATAAATCTATTTAATTTATATTTCTTTATTTGCCTTGTGGAGTTAAGTTTGTTCCAATTTATCAGTTCGACTTACTTTGTGAATGACTGTGATTAATGGAAAATTTTACATCTTGAGTCTATAAACCTCTGGATAAATGATAGAAGACTTAACTGGAACTATCACATAGATATAATGGAGAACAGTAGATTAATGAAGAAAGTACGTGACTGGACACTTCAGCAGAAAATGCCTTTAGGAAGACCACAGCTACGATGGAAGGACGTCACCATACCCCGGACCTGTAGTGAATGAACACGCAACAAGCTGCCAACTTTCTTGCATAGAGGAAGAAGAAGAAGAAGAAGAAGAAGAAGAAGTGGAGTTAAGGCTCACTAGGACAAACATGACATTTAAATAAAAGAAATTACTATTATATTACATACTAAACATTAAACTGAACAGTAATAAAAGTCCACCGCTGTGGTCTCGAGGTAGCGTGCTGCCTGTCACGCAGTCCGGAAATGTTTTCTGGGTGATGATTTTTTTTTCGGGGTTTTTCCTCACCTGTAAGACAAATGTCAGGAAACTTTAAAGCCCAAACGGTCCCTGAACATCATCTGGTCATCATTAACATATTCATTAAGTTTAAGAGTAAGGTCTGTCCTGGCGCATCATTACCATAATTACCACCTATCATACGGAGGGTTGTTTCTGATCTCTGATAACAAATGATTTTTAAATTTTACCTTAAGAAAAGCCGTGTCTCCACCATCGAGCATGCTCTAATTGATGGCTCTTCACCCGAGCTATGGTTCGGCATCGGAGTTTCCGCTGCAGAAGACTCTTACGCATCACAGCCATGTCTAGAAGTTCCCACTCCTCCTTATATGTTTTCCAGAGACCGTCTATTGTTCGAGGACGCCTGTTTTCCAGTGCCCTTTTGAAGAGTCCAAAGACACAAAGTAATGCATCAGGAGACTTCACTGGGATGTTGCTGAATGTAATAGCATGTATTCCAGTTTCCTGCTCCATTTCTCCAGGAATGTCAGGGTTGAACCCGAAGTATGACTGGAGACCTTGTCTTGGTGCACCCAGACTTGGTTTTTGTCTCTGCCATAGAGAGTTGGGAATTCAGTCGGGTAAATTGGGGTGAAAACGTCTTTCTGGTAGTACTGGGAGTTGATTTTGGTCTTTTTAGCTACTCTACGAATTGTCAGTTTTTCATTGTAGCAATATCCCGCGATGACCATAAATCCATTGGAGAAACTTTCTCTGCATTCGGCATACCAATTTTGATTTTTTTTCACCCCCTTCTCTATAGTAAATTGCCCGGGGTTTGTTGCAGTCTCCTAGATAAACATATGCTTCATCAAGTGTGACCAAAAATTTCCATTTTTCTCCTGCCAGGTGCTTTTCATAGTTTCCTGCTGTTGGTGCGGCATTCGGCAATGTGACGTGGCAACAATTTTTGAACCCTGCTTTTGTGGCGCTTCTCCATGTTTAAATCTATTAAAATATATATACAGTCAATATGCCCATTTCACCAATAAATATTTAAAATGGTCAACTAGTTTCTACAGCCAAGCTGTCATTCTCAAGACCAGATATTGACTCAGTCAATATCTGGTCTTGAGAATGACAGCTTGGCTGTAGAAACTAGTTGATCATTTTAAATATTTATTGGTGAAATGGGCATATTGACTGTATATATATTTTAATATTGTATCACCAAGAAGATCAATTGTGTACTAAATGTTTAAATCTATGTTTATTATGGTGTTTACAGTTTTAAGGGATATTCCCAATTTGTTCGCAATCACTCTTTCTGTGGCAGGGTTACCACCAGAGATAAGGATCTTGACCTTTCTGATTACATGTGGGGTGCGGGTAGTAGCAGGTCGTGGATTTGCCCGTTTTTTTTCCTTTTGGAATTAATCCCAAGCGACCCTCTCCCTTTTTATTAAGCACTGAGCTAATTCCACACTTTGACACCATAAAATTACGTTTTTTCAAGCTTCGATAATCGCGGAATAACTATAATTAGCGTCGGAAAGAGCAGTAATGTACCCTTCCCAAAACGGGTCTATCTTCTTAGGCATTGTGAGAGCAAAACGCGTGCGAGTGTAACAGAAGCAGCACACTGACTGGTTTGATCACCTCGCACACTCCTGTTCCTGATGACTCACACTCCAACGTCACAATCCACTTGGCAAATCGTTATCAGAGATTGGAAACAACCCTCCGTATATCATCGGGACAGCGTAACTCCGTCTTCAAGGCGCCCCAACCTCAGAAGTGGGTTACGATAAAGCCATGTCAGGAGAGAATACCAGAATGTCGAAATGACAACGTGATGGCATTGAACAATGCGGTAGAATTAAAATCAAAATTAAAACTAATGTAAGAAATTGGCCACTAACTAATTGTAATCTTATTCAATTGCACATTGTTGCCACGTTGCTGCAAATTTTATCCCTCAAGCGATTGAAAATTATCCATCCTGGAGAAATATCATCATCAACAATCACGGTTTAAGTCAATGTGGCTTGTTCCGGTCTCATAGATTCTCATTCAAAAAGTTAATCTATGAAGTATTTCCTCTGGGTACGTTACTGGCGTTCCGCAGAGTGAGATATACGATGGGATTGCCATCTTAAGGCTACACATAATTCCCCCAGTTCTATGAACCCCAAATGGAGGGCTGCCTCTTCCGCTCCTGTAGACCGTTGAAGACTTCTACCTTGTTACCCTGGGAATGGGTCTCCAGATTTTTGCGTGGAGAAAGGGTGCCTCCTTCGCACTTTATTTCTGTCCTTTGAGGTCTTCACACGTTACCCTGTGCAAGGGACCCTTCGATCAGGTACTACACACCGGGCCAGTGTGACCTGAAGCTCACGAGGGAAGGGACGCTAGACCGTTCGCTGAGACTGCCTCATAGAGGATTCTCATCCGCTACCCGTCTGGAGAAATATGAAAAAGAAAAGAAGTATATTATATTTTGAAGACGATGTAACAAACTGAAATACTTCTTTAATACTATGATGTAAAGATTACGTTAGTTGTAGTGGACTAGTGGTTATGCTCCTTACCTTTGGTCCCAAAGGTTGCGGGTTCAAACTCGGCCGGGGTCGATGAATTTCGTAGGATGGAAAAATCCAAGGAGCAAGTCCTCCGGAAGGGACTTTAAGCCGTGGGTCCCGAGTCTGAAGATTTTTGAGGCTCATAAAAGATCCTTGAGCCTGAATAAAGAGGCCTCTAAGCAAAATTTACCGACTTCAACGTCCTAGTAATACTGTACCTCATTTGCCTACTAGATGTCTCATTGAGTCGGTTTTTTGACCGCATGCCATCCATGACATCTATGGGCAAATAAGGTGACTAAATTAACTTGGTCTAGTAACTCCTAACAGAGGAGAGACTATGGCTCAACAGTGGGCTACGCCGTTATAGATAGATAGAAATATCATCATGCTTATGATAATTCCCTAATTATTGTGCATTCATCATCGAATATTAATATATGACGATAATATTTAGGAAGAAGAGGTCAAAATAAATAAATGTTTTGAAGTAAATAAAATTATGCTCTTAAAGTCGCATATTTTTTTTAATAACTTGTATTTAAACACATAGGGATTATAAAAATAATGAAAACAGTCGATATTAACAAAAATATTTAATTAACATTAGGAAAAAGTATGGGATACAGCTTTGATATTTTCCCATTCACCGTCAGAAGAACCTAACTTTTCTCTTGTTATATACTGCGGTGCCATCTTTTTCAATTTTCATCGACTCCGCTTTACATTTATCGACCCAGGGAAATGAATGGACATTTTCATTGTTTGCGGAAGTCGATAAATCTGAAATCTGAAATCTGAAAAGGTCATCTAAAACATTAAGGTGCTGCGGCTATGACCTTAAGACCTCGAGGTATATAAAACAATTGATCAACATTTTTAAAGAGTTTTTTAAATGTCATTATGTTACATTGATTAAAACATGCTTAATTGTTTGTGTAATGAAAATAATTTGAATTTTTTATATCTTCTTTTATTTCAGTTTTATTTTGAGATTTTTGAAATATGGAGTCAAGGATTTTCGTTTATAATCCTTATGTGCATGTCTGTTGTTCGCAGTCATGTACAAATGAAACTTAATTGAATTTATGAATGATGAAACGTGTATTGATAATGGAACTCAAAACGCAGAATTTGCTGTGATGACTGAGAAAAATCAATAAAAGACTCAGCGAGGTTGGTCGGAATGTTAATTTCAATTCGGGACCTTTCGATTATAAATCCAACTCCTATTACTGTCTGAACAAATTACACTGAGCAACAAAAAATAAACTTTTTTTTTGTCTCAGAAAGAAAAATATGTGATTCTGATAGTATTTTTCTCCTGAATTCTAATATGATATTGGTTTTTCTCCATCACTCAAGGTTTCCGAGAGATTCCATCCTTTTAGCCGGGAACCAAGCATTTCAGACTGGTTTTTGGATAACTTTAAATCTCGTATGAGATCGTCAAGATCTTCTTGAGTCAATAAATGAGGCTCAGATGAACAGCTTTGTTCAAAAGTTGTATCACCAAAATCTGTTTCTTCTTCTTCCTTACTTCCATCAGAATCTGAGCTCTCTTCATCTAATGCCACATGTTCTGGAGGATTTGGTATGGGCAATTCTTCGCAGTGTGGAACTGGTCTCATTGCAGATTGCAAGTCAGGGTACAACACAATATGTTTTGATTTTGAACGGAATCCATTTAATGTTTGTTAAGCAGAAAATAATTATTTAAATTCATTAATTGAAATTGAATAAAAACTGTGCGTGATGGAGAAATTCCGAATACATATTTAAAAACACTATAAAAACTGCATTGAGTACAACTATTGGTACTCATGAGACAAAAATCATGTTGATCAGTGTTATTGGTTCATTTTTTAAGCTTACACACAAAGGGTGTTGTAGAAAAACACCGTAAACGGAGGTGAGGTAGTATATTGAAATATGTCAATCATTTTTAATAAGGTACCAATGTCCGGAAATGTTGCGTTTTCACACTACGACTAGTTAATTATGTCTCAAGATCAGTGTTAGTTCGAAGGATTTGAAGACTCATTACTTGACAACATCTCACAGGTGCGGAACCTATGATACGTGGCTTCGCAACGGAATGTGGCTACAACACGACGGAGCTCCAGCTCACTTCGGTGCCAATGTGAGGAGACATTTGGATACCACGTATCCAAGTCGAGGGGAACCAGTCCCATGGCCTCCGAGATCACCTAATCTTAACCCTCTCGCTACTTTTTGTGGGGCGACATGAAACAGTCTGTTTATCAGACTCCAGTAGAGTCACGTATGGATCTTATAGCCCGAATCCCCACTGCTGGAGAAATAATTCAAACGAGGCCAGGGGTATTTGAACGGGTGCGCCAATCACTACACCGTTGATGTACGCTCTGCAAAGAGATGGGAGGTGGATATTTTAAAAACTTGATGTGACTGACAGTATTGTCAAGTATTGAGTCTTGAAATCCAACTAACGGAACTCTTGAGAAGTTAGCTACTCATAGTGTGAAAACGTATCATTTCCGGACATATATGCCTTATTAAAAATGATCAACATGTCTCAATATGCCACCTTACCTCCGCTGTCGGTGTTTTTTTTTTGCAACACTCTGTATATTAGATTAGATATCAATAGAGTAAATAATTTAAGTCGAAATTGAAAACAGAATTATTATTATGATGATCTTGATGAAGATTTTCGGGCTGTAGGCCGTGGTCGTGAGGCTTGTAGTTCCCCGACGTTTCGCCAGAGACTGCGTCTAGCATCCTCGAGGGTTTTCTTGATCTTGAGTCTCAAAAAAACTCTTGAGGATGCCAGACGCAGTCTCTGGCGAAACGTCGGGAAACTACAAGCCTCACGACCACGGCCCACAGCCCGAAAATCTTCATCAAGATCATCATAGCAACTCCGGCCGTGAAAGTCTACTTGAATACAGAATTATTATTATTTATTTTAAAACTGCATCCAGGTACTTAAATTATTATTATTATTATAAATAATCACCAACAATTTTATACAACATATAACAGAATACTTAACACATAAATCGCTTGAACAACTCAAGAATCACTCAAATACAACAAGATAATTTCTCTTTCGCCATAATCAAAGTCACGGCCTACTGTATCATCAAACACACACATTATATACCAAGAGTGGTAGTTAAGGACTTTATCTTAGGCGCCATAAGTCATTCGTGGTTTCACTTTATTTAGGCTTGCACTGACAATCAGACAGGCATGATATGGGATGGTAACCATTCTATACATCACTCCACGGCGTGGCTACGAAAAACTATTTCGTGAACAGTTCTCTTTTTTAGAACTAAAATAAACAAATAGCGAACCATAAATTCTATCAAATTCATTATTAAATGGGATTTAAAAGTAAATTTGAATAAATCATTTTATTTATCTTGTGGTGATGAAAAGAAAGATTTAGTTTTCGAAGATGGAATGGGATGTATCAAAGGATGTGAAGAATGTAATTACATGGGGATCAAAATTAACTCAAAATGTACCCACGAAAATGACAAAATATAGAATTCAAAAAGACATATCGGTAATAACAATGTTAAACGGCATTTTCTGGGATAAGAACATAAGAATAGATACCAAATTACAAATTTATAGATCCATAATTCGAAGCACGCTAACATACGGTGTATAAATTTGGCAGTTGAATAAAAAATTGAGTTTAAAGCTTATGTGTACTGAAATGGATTGTTTCAGACGCTCAACCAGACATTTTAAATTGAAAAAAATCAGAAATTCTATCATCAGACAACAAATGAAAATCCAAAATTCAATATTAGATTTTGTGAGATACAGACAACTATGGTATGGTCATATACGTAGGATGCCAGAGAAAAGATTATCCAGGCAAGCTTTGGAATGATTTCCACCCGGGAAAGGAAAGAGAGATAGACCTAGATTTAAATGGATTGATGCTGTAACTAGGTAGGCCTATGAGGGTCTGGAAGAATTGGAATGGTAAGATAGAGAAGAATGGAGAAATAAGATAAAAATTAAAAAAAAAAGCTTTGGGCACAGGAAGATGTTATATTACATTGTAAACCTGTTTATAAAGAAATAATAATAATTTATTTATTTATTTATATACAGAATTTTAATGTTTACATATCTTTCTGTGCCTAAAGTTTTATTTTTCTTCTCCACTCGTCTCTCTCCATCCAATCCATGTCCTCCAGTCCCCTTGCTCTCATTCCAGTTCTGATTTCCTGCATCCACGAGTTTCGAGGTCTTCCTCTCCTCCTTCTTCCAGGTGGACACCATTCCAATGTTTTCCTTGGTAATCTTTCTTCTTGCATTCGTCGTACGTGCCCATACCAATTTAATTGCTTATACTGTATATAATCTACTATTGAATAACCAATATTCATTTTTTCTCTTATGACAGTATTTCTTATTTTGTCTAATTTTGAACATCTTGCTGCTCTCCTCAAGAAAACAATAATAAGCATCATCATCATGCCCATTCATGCCCGCATTAGCGTCTGTTAGACCCGCTTTACGCACCTTCAGACCCATCTCTTTCTCGGTTTGCCCACATCTCGGGTTTGCACTTTAGGTGTATATTTTGTCTAATTTGTTTTGGAGATATCTATCTTAATTTATTCTGTCTATGTGTTGCTCTTCCATTTTTGTCTATATGTATCTCTTTTATCAGTTATTGCAAATATTTCAAGTTCCTGTCTTATTTCTGTGTTCTTGATTCTGTCTTCCTGAGTGCACCCTTTAACAGAAGAAAATAATAATATTAATAATAATAATAATAATAACAGTAATAATAATAATAATGATGATAATAATAATAATAATAATAATTATTATTATTATTATTATTATTATTATTAATTATGAGATCATGCGATCTGTCTACTTTATGATTGTATAAATATCTATCAAATACTGTTCGTTTTCATTAATTTTTTGCGATAGACTAGAGGATAATTTATAATCAATCAACTTAGAGTTAACTTTAAGTTCTAAATTAAGTAAATAAGTAGATTAAAAATGGAATGAAGTCCGCGAAAGCACTCATGAATCGATAATCATTCATTCAAAAGTTAAATATTTTTGTTGAGAATATAATTTATAACATTTCGTTAATTGCAAAAGTTGCGTTTTATCTTAACGCTTCGAATAAGATTTTGAGCAAAGTTGAAAGCACCCCAGTAATTGTGAAATTATACATCCACACATTTCAGCGTTTTTGCTGCTGTGTGACGAGGAAACTTGGCGACTGGAAAGTAAGAATTTACAGCGTCTTCCTGTCTTCACTATTTGCTTGTTTTTTTAACAGCTGATTTCTTTTCGTCTGTTTCCGGATACTTATAATGGATTGATATACCAAATGTTACTAATAGTTGTGTATTAACACAAACGTATGTTTGAAATATCTGATTCAAGAAGTATATAGAGTAATCTGAGAAAGTTTCAGTGTTTAGAGAGAAATATATTATCACAAGAAATAAATATCCTATAAACATAGGCTCTCTCGTGTCCTTTGTTAGATATCAGATAAAACGAAGAAACAAACATCCCTTTGATTTTTCGCGACATTTGTTACACTTTATTATTATTATTATTATTATTATTATTATTACTTATTATTATTATTATTATTATTATTATTATTATTATTATTATTATTATTATTATTATTATTATTATTATTGAAATATTTTCATGTTAAGGAAATTAGAGATTAGAATACAAAAAATGAGGATTACAGATAAGTTATAATAAAACAGAATATATTTCATTGGATACAACAGATGAGCTAAAATGTAATTCAGGAAGAATACGCAATGTTAAAAATTTTAAATATTTAGGATCTATTTTAGATAAAAATGAGAATTCAACTATAGAAAATGAAAGAAGAATAACCGATGGAAGAAGAATCATTGGTATGTTGAACTCAGTGCTTTGGAATAGAAATATAATATACAGAACGAAGAAAACTATATTTCAAGTTCTGTTACAAAACATTTTATTATGAACAGTAAGTAGAAAACAAGTCAACAAGCTGTTATCAGTAGAAATGGATTTTTGGAGGCGATCGACAAGAATTTCAAGAAGGGATAAGGTCCGAAATAGCACAATAAGGGAAATTATGCAAGTTGAAAAAAACATATTAGGAAAAATAGAAGAAAAACGTTTGAAATGGTATGGACACCTCATAAGAATGAAATAAGAGAGAATACCAAAGAAGATCCTTAATCTGAAAGCTAACAGAAGAAGTGGAAGAGGCAGGGCTATAGAGAACGATGGATGGATGGAGTGAAGAGAAGTATGGAATCTAAAGATTTGAGGGAAGAATATGCTTTAGATAGGAACTTATGGCGACAAATCACTTTGGGTTGAAGGACAAACACCGTATTGTGGAATATTCTTAAATAAAATAAATATTATTATTATTTATTATTATTATTATTATCATTATTATTAATGTTAATAGAATGCTCAGATGATGAATCCCCAAGACAATTCTAAATATATCGCAAATGGGAAGAGATATAGGGACGATCCATGAAGATGTGGAAGGAAAACTTCAGTAGATCGTAACAGTCCTTCGAGGACTATGACCTGTCAGGATTATTATTATTACTATTATTATTATTATTATTATTATTATTATTATTATTATTATTATTGTTAACAAATTGACAAAAAGTATTCCCTAACAGATCCAAAGGTAATTTTTATTTAATAGACAAAGGTTGTTCAATGGAGACAAGAGATCAGAAGATCAGTGGTGGAGAATGAATTGCAGGAGATTGGGAAATGGAAATGAATGGAGAAAAAAAAGTGTGCTACAACTTTGGATATTATAAGATGTTTATAAATATTGTAACCCTGTTGAGTAAATAAATCAAAATGTATGTATTAGCAAAACTTATACCATTTATTATTTTTGAGTAAACAGGGATGCTACTTTAAATTGTAATAAAATGGTCAAGTTCCTCTTCAGTGTATATGAATCCCTCCTAACTATATGATAATAAGCTTAGTGAAATGTATTAATGTTGTAAACCGTAATATGTAGATCAATGATACTTCTTCATTCATATATATATATATATATATATATATATATATATAGGACATGATAAGAAAAATAAATGCCTGGACGGGATTTGAACCCGGACCTCTCGATTTGTACTCGAGGATGCTATCCATTACACCACTGTTATAAAGTAAAAATATTCTCTTTAATTTGCTTACATGTTATAGTGGCTACCAGGTGGCAGTGAAGACCGAGTTCTCGCTACATCTTGTAATAATGGAGAATATATGTAAGAAAAATAAGTGTTTGTATTGGATTATAACTTTTTGGCCTTTTGTGAAATAAAATATTTCCTGTGCAATGAATGGGCGAAGTTTTGCTTAAAACAATTGAAAAAGGCCTTCGTTTCACTGAGCTTTAAGAGGGAAAGGTCATCCCCAAATATATTTATATATCAATATTTAATATTGATTTGAGGGTGACCTTTTCTTGAAGCTCAGTGAAATTAAGGCCTTTTTCAACGGTTTTAAATAAAAGTTCATCCATCCATTGCACAGGAAATATTTTATTTCAACAAACAGTCCAAAAAGTTATAACTCTCTAGGATATAACATTTTGGACTTTTGTGAAATAAAATATTTCCTATGCAATGAATGGGTGTAAAATATTTCCTGTGCAATGAATGGATGAACTTTCACTTAAAGCCATTGAAAAAGGTCCTCATTTCACTGAGCTTAAAGGGTGACCTTTCCTTGAAGCTCAGTGAAATGAAGGCCTTTTTCAATGGTTTTAAGTAAAAGTTAACCCATTCATCGTACAGGAAATATTTTATTTTACAAAAGTCAAAAAAGTTATAATCCTAATATATACATACACAATCAGTGATGAAGATCTAGATAATGCTTTTAACATTACTTACATAACTAGTTAATACCCGGCGTGCGTTGCTACGTCTAAATAAATTAAACATTAAAGGTTAATTAAATGGTATGTTATATGCTGGGACGAACCAAATATGGCGGTTCGGTTTTCAGGTAAACCTCTACTTCTAATTCTCGTATTTCGCTCATTTTTTGATAATACCTACCTCGGTTTATTTTAATAGGATATACCTAGTTTCGTTGTAAAATATCGAAATATGTGACCGCTAGAGCGATTTTTAAAATTTCACTTCATGTGAAATCCTACACTAAGTGGTTTTAGAGGGTCGAATTGTGAATCTATAACATCCAGGGATCTACTCAAACACACACAAAAAAATTCATCAAAATCGGTCCAGTCGTTTAAGCGGTTTTTAATTTCAAATTTCAAGTAAACCTCCAGTGCTAATTGTCGGATTTTGCTCGTTTTTTGATAATATCTACCTCGGTTTATTTTAGTGGGATGTACTAAGTTTCGTTGTGGAATCCGAAAATTGTGACCTCTAGAACGATTTTTAAATTTTCACTTCAGGTGAACTCCTACACCTAATGGTGTCAGAGGGTCAAATTGTGAATCTAAACTATCGAGACACCCAATCAGACTAAAAAAAATCATCAAAATTGGTGCAGTCATTTAGAAGGAGTTGAGTGACAAACACACTTTCAGAAGAATTTATATATATATATATATATATCATGATCCATGCAAGTATAGGTCGTGTGGCATGTTACGGTCTCAAAGAGGAATTTTCCATCCAGCGCTTTTTTGGACGTGCCAACGATCTTTTGCTTTGACGGCAGTAACGAAGTATGACTTTTGGAATTCTATGAGATGACATTCGTTGAAGAGGATACGACATGGAAAAAAGAAAATATTTTAAAATCTTCAACCTGGAATGTTGGAAAGGTCCATAAAGAGGACCAATTAGACGACATGTATACAGTAAAACTTTTCAAAGCGGAATCGCATGGGATCATTTTTTTCCCCCAGGAAGATTAGGAATAAGGTATACGAGAATCAGAATGATTGTGAGGTTAATCCTGTAAGAATTAAATTGAAGGTAGTTTCAGTTAGGAGAATTAGGCTAATTGATGATTACAACATTCCGCATTATGAACAAAAAACAAAACAAAAATATTAACCAATCTTAGATTATAGAGTACCGTATATGTATTTTTATGTACCTTGGATTAATTGTGGTTTCGCTGCCGTTGGGAAGTGAAGCATAGTATGTACGGGCGACTGTAACGCGCGAAAAAAAAAAAAAAAAAAAGTCGCGTTTTGTCAGCGTGAAAAACGTCTCTTAGGCGCGTATACTGAAATTAACGTATGCAGTTTCGGTTTCCACTCACTAACTATACTTTCGTCCACATCCTTTGATTCCCCGCAAATTTCATTCCACACTACATTGTGTCGTCTTTTAAAACTGTCCACAGCAAACCTGAAGATGCCTTGAAATCGTTATTCTCCAGGGATATTGCAACAGCTAGAGCTTGACTTTGGAGCATCGGTTGATCGTGGACTTGCAAAACACACCTCGTTGATTAAATTTTTTTTTTTGCTCTTCATTTGACCATTTTCTTGCATCCATTCATTCGTTATTTTTTTTTCTTTGTCTTTCGAAATCTCACAAACTTGGGTTTTTCCACAATTTAATTTAGTCATTATTTCGCGTACTCAGAGTTTGTTTTTCGTTATCTTCAATCACTTTAACTTTTTCGTTTAATGACAATGGTACAAGATTTAGTCATCTTTATTCCGTAAATTTAGAACGCTACCCGTGAAAGATACGTACACAATCAGTCTCAGATCTTAAACTAATTTAAGATTTTACAGTGCGCTGGTTGTTTGTAAGATGTCGCACGCCAAATATTTGTTACATGAATCTATATTTCGCAAAACGGGTGTGCAGTGAAGCCGAAAGAAAATTCCAGATACAGGTAGAAACTCTACTTCACCCAGCGCGGGCGGTAAGAATCATCACTTACTGTTAATTAGCCTAACGGGAATTCAATGAAGTGGAAACTAATTTATTTCTCTCTCTACCTTTCCGCCTTATGATTTTTTAATGAATTTTGTAGAAATATCCTTCCGTTTCCGCGTTGGACAGATTCCGTTTTGTACAAAATAAATAGACGTAAAATTACTAATAAATTTGTTCATGTTGGGCAGATTCCCGCATTATTCGCGTTCCGGATTAA
Organism: Diploptera punctata; assembly: GCA_030220185.1. Classification (NCBI taxonomy): domain Eukaryota; kingdom Metazoa; phylum Arthropoda; class Insecta; order Blattodea; family Blaberidae; genus Diploptera; species Diploptera punctata. The sequence goes on from JASPKZ010007833.1 coordinate 2,756,098, forward strand.
ACAAGTTCTGTTGTGTGTTTGTGTGTGTATATACACTGTGTCCAAAAGTTTAGGATAATTTGTAAAACGGAAAATCAAAATGCTTAAAGAGGAGCAAGGAGTAAAAATTATTTTTCAAAACGTTTCTCAGTACATTTAGTTTACATACTAACTTATAATCTCTCTTCAACAATGAAAAAATTAATAGCAATTATAAATGAAAATTGCATTGATGCAGTTAAGCCCTGTTCTATAAATCTTCATTTTTAAAGAGAGTTATGATATAATCAGATGTAGTGTAAGAACAGATTGCAGTAAAATGGCACAAAGACAACATCTGGACCCTCTGCTTCGGGGTAGAATTATTGGGAGGCTAGAAACAGGACAGACACAAACTGAGGTCTCCATAGCACTTAATGTGCCACAAAATGTTATATCTAGGTTATGGCGACGGTTCCAAGAGACCGGAGACGTTAGGCGAAGACCAGTGGGAGGTCGTCCAAGAGTTACAAATCCTCAGCAGGATCGATATCTTGCGTTAACTGCAAGAAGAAACCGAACAATGTCTGCCAGACAACTGAGTTCAGAACTTGCGGCCGCCTCAGGTATCAGAGTATCCAGACAAACTGTCTATAGAAGACTCAGAGCTACTGGTCTGTATGCTAGACGGCCTGTAGTGTGCGTCCCACTCACCCTTGATAACAAGAGAGCACGTTTACGGTGGAGTCAGGAACATCGCGACTGGACTCTAAATCAGTGGAGCAGCGTGCTATTTACAGACGAGTCCAGATTCAGCTTGAACTGTGATTCGCATCGCGTGACTATCTGGAGGGAGCAAGGAACTCGTTACAACCCCATGAACATCATGGAAAGACATCCATTTGGTGGCGGTGGTCTCCTGGTATGGGGAGGTATAATGATGAATGCACGCACAGAGCTTCACATCTTCGCAGGTGGCACTGTTAATGCTCAGCGGTATAGAGAAGAGATCCTGGAACCTCGTGTAAGACTTTTCAGGGGAGCTGTGGGTCCAGAATTCATATTCATGGATGACAATGCCCGACCTCACAGATCACAACTGGTGGATGAGTTTCTTCAGGAGGAAGATATCCAGCGTATGGAGTGGCCAGCGAGGTCTCCGGATATGAATCCTATAGAGCATGCATGGGATGCCTTAGGGAGACAAATTGCATCTCGTCAGCCTCCTCCGAGGACACTTCAAGACCTTCACATTGCTCTTCATGAGGAGTGGAATTTGCTGAGCATCGAACTCCTGAACAACCTCATCACTAGCTTGCCACGTCGATGTGAATCTTGTGTAGCTGTCAGGGGTAATCACACCCCATACTAATCATTTGAACCATTGTTGTTCAACTTTTATGTTCGAATTCTGAAATGCAGTTTTCGTTTGTTGTGAAAATGACAAGTAAATGACGTATTCATGCCATTGTTTCTTTCGTGCCATGTTTCTAATTATCTGTGACATACCCTTACCAAAATTTTGTATTATTCTGACAAATGCTTTATAATAAGTCGGCAAATGAACTAATTATCCTTAACTTTTGGACACAAGTGTATATCATCACCGGTGAAATATGATAGATGACTAAGATTAGTGATATCGCTTTTCTCCTTGTTAGTTCATTATTTTAAAAAAAGAGAGGCAGTGTTAGTAGGATTTGAGATTATGTTCTGCAAGTTTGATTCAGAATCTGATTTCAAAACGCAGCCGATGTAAAAACTGTTGTGTTATTTGTATCTTCGAACATAATTGGTTAGTAATACTCTACAGTGTGATCCATGTAGGTAAACCTGAACCATTTTAATAGGCCATAATTTCTCTCTGAAAGCTCGTAGAAATGTGAAATTTGTTTAAATGATCTCAGTGACTCAGGGAGAATCGAGAACAATCGATCATGGCAACAATCAATGCCATTGTAGACTATATTGTTGATTTCGATGGAAATTTCGAGCATTTTCATGGCATTGTAGACAGTCTTTAGTTTGCAGTCATAACAGCAGCATGCAGTACTCACTTCGAGAGCGTGTTTTCATTGTGAAAACATATTGGAAAGCAAATTCTTGGTAACAACACAACGGGAATATCGAAGAGAATTTAATGTACGGAATGTTCCGACAAAGGCAACAATTTTATCGCTAGCAAGTAAGCTGGAGACAACTATTATACTCGTTAGTGAGAGTGGAAAACATAGACCACCATTGAGTACAGAGACTGTTAAAAATGTTCGAAGAAGACTAGTGAACTCTCCAAACAAATCGTTGCGTCGACTGAGACAGGAATCAGGTTATTCATATGGCACATGCCAAAGAGCTGCGAAGTAAACGGGATTACGACCATACAGAGTGCATATGGTGCAACAACTGAAAGAAGCAGTTTGTGAAAAACAATCCGTTATTGTCGATGGTTTCAGGATTTTTTTTATCCCACGTCCAGACATTCTCTCCATAACGTGGTTTACAGATGGGGCATGGTTTCATCTGTCAGGCTACATGAACAAAAATCACCAGATATTGGGCTACTGTAAACCCCCATATGATCAGGAAACACCACTGCATGATGTGAAAAAGGTGCAGTTTGGTACGCGGTGTCAGTTTCCAGGATCGATAGTCCCATTTTCTTTGATACGATTGTAGACACTGAAGTTTATACGGGTATATTCAATACATTTGTGGAGCAGCTGGATGATATCGAATTGAGAGAAGGTTATTTCCAGCAAGATGGAGCAACATGCCATACATTTAATGCCTCCATGGCCATTGTAACCAGTTTCTTTGATAATTTAATCGAATAATCTCAAGAGGTTTGTGGCCCCCCGAGATCCCCTGACCTAACCTCACCAGATTTTTTTCTTGCGGAGGTATCTAAAAAATAGAGTGTACAAGAACATGCCTCGAACAATTTATGATCTCAAGGAATCAATTCGAAACGAAATAAGCAACATTGGCGAGGATATTCTCCCTAGAACTTCACAGAATATGGTGAAACGAGTGCAAAATATGTATAGATGCCAGTGGAGGACATTTCCAACATTTGCTCTGAGAGGTGAACAGTGTAATGTATTCTCCCAATTGTGTATTATATTCTCCCAGCGTTGCACGTTTGTCCTATTATTGGTTCAAGACTTATGACCCCTTAAAATAGTTGAGGTTTATATGGATCGCACTGTATTTAAAATTAATTAATTTGAAACTCGCTGCCCAGCATGTATTATATAAAATAAATATACGTTTAAAATAAAAAAAATCCATATTTGTCTTGAGAGCTTATGTAGCTAGCTAATTGGTATATTGAATTCTCGCAGCAACTGAGCTGTCACTGTGACAATTGAAAACCTTGTGTGGGATTAATTTGCTTCCACTTCAGCATACAATACATGTCATTATGTCAGTTATATCAGTTTATGCTTGAAATAATTATTACATGATCTCGTTATTTTCATATCTCAAAATTCGCTATATCCCACATGTCCTATTTATATATATATATATATATATATATATATATATATATATAATTCTTCTGTACGTGTGTTTGTCACTCAACTCCTCCTAAATGACTGAGCCGATTATGATGATTTTTTGTGTGTGTCTGAGTGGGTCCCTCGATGGTTTAGATTCACAATTGGACCCTCTAAAACTATTAGGTGCAGTAGTTCACCTGAAGTGAAAATTTAAAAATCGCTTTAGCGGTCACAATTTTCCATTTTTCACAACGGAACTCAGTATGTCCTATTAAAATAAACCGAGGTAGGTATTATCCAAAAATTAGCGAAATCTGACAATTAGAAATGGAGGTTTATTTGAAATCCGAAATTAAAAACTGCCTAAACGACTGGACCGATTTTGATAAAATTTTTTGTGTGTATTTGTGTGGGTCCCTGGATGGTTTAAATTCACAATTGGACCCGATAGGAGGCGCTACGATCGGGTTATAAGATTATTATGTCAGATGTGTAGTCATCAACAATGTGACGTCATAATGCAGTTTGTTGAGTCACAACAGATACGAGCAAGTAGTTTGCTTGCAAACTTAATAATTAGTGAATTTTATGGTAAAAAAGTAACTTATATTTTTATCGTCCGGCCATGGCACGAGAATTGAACGTTCGGTCTGGACAACGCCTACTGGGTCTGCTAGCAGTCTGCAATTTTATTCTAAATTCACATACTCTTTAAAGTGTAAATATTATTTAGGTGATGTGTGTTTTCAACCAAAAAAATTCAGTTGTCCTTTAAAATTTAATACAAGTTTATAATTAAAGGAATGGTTAAATAATAAAAACAATATTTTTTATTTTGTCATAGTTCAGGCATTTATTACTCATGTGCATATGAATTGTATTTATTTATTAAAGTTTCTATTCGTTAAATAAATACATGAAATCCTATTTGTTTCTAAGGGAAAGTGGTTAAAATCATATAAATGTTCATCCATATTTACAGACCATACACATGTATGGTAATAAAAGATTCCGGGCTATGTGGCCGTGGTCTATAACTGGCGTTTCTTCCAGACGTTTCTCCCTCAACTGCGGAGGGCATCTTCAGTGGCGAGCGCTTACAGCTGTTGTTTCCCTGTCGTAGACTCGACTTAGTATTTTTTCTCCTGAATTCAAATATGATATCGGGTTTTCTCCATCACTCAAGGTTTCCGAGAGACAGGTTTTTATAATTTCAAACACTTTGCTATTTTCGCAGTCGAGTCTACGACAGGGAAACAACAGCTATAAGCGCTCGCCACTGAAGATGCCCTCCACAGTTGAGGGAGAAACGTTTGGAAGAAACGCCAGTTATAGACCACGGCCACATAGCCCGGAATCTTTTATTACCATGATTACCGGCCGTGAAAGCCTGCATTCCACATACACATGTATACTACAACACAAAATTACGGGAAGATTATTGTGGTAAGTGTACGATGACCTTCCCTTTTTTTTTTTGCTAAGTTTTACATGCATAGGTCATATTCTCTCCTCCCAGATATTTCAGATTTCAAATAAATTACAAACAGATGAATCCTTAACACAAACAATTTTGGGGTATATTTGAATTTTCTATTGATTTAGTATTTTATATTCTCATTTAAAAAATGAATAATGTCGCAAGGTAATACTATCAAAAAACATTTTTTTTAGGCTATTTGTGTTTTGTACGACTTATAAAATATATTTGATATAAAGTTACTTTAAATTTGAAATATATGGGAGCAGAAAACACTGAGCAACAAAAAAGAAACTTTTTTTTGTCTCAGAAAGAAACATGTGATTCTGGTAGTATTTTTTCTCCTGAATTCAAATATGATATCGGGTTTTCTCCATCACTCAAGGTTTCCGAGAGACAGGTTTTTATAATTTCAAACACTTTGCTATTTTCTACACTCGTAACTACACAATATTCAATATTTTCTACATTCGTAACTACACAATATTCGAACATTCGGACTCACCTAGAAAGTAAGAAATGACAATTTTCTGCTATATTTCGCCTATGGGGCATCCCTCTTGATGGTTCAACAATAATCGGCCAACATATTAGGATTCTATTTGCCTTGATATCTCTTTTCCATAGCTGAAATCTCCTGATGAAAGTGTTCCCCGTGCTCATCGCTCACTGCGCCAAGATAATAAATGGACGAAAAAACGTTTATTAAAAAATAATTATTTAAATCCGTTAATTGAAATTGGAAAAAAAAGTCTGTGGGTGATTGAGAAATTCCGATTACATATATGAAAACACGATAAAAAACTGCATTAAGTACAACTATTGGTACTCATGAGACAAAAATCATGTTGACCAGTGAAATTGTACATATACATAAGCATATACTATAAAACTTATTGGTATTGAGGACATTAAAACATGTTTCCAGAAAAACAAAATGGCGTATCAGAACTTTTTTTTAACAACCTGTCGAAGGCTGTTCATTTGTATTTTTATAGAGTAAAAATATGATGTTATTAGCAAAAAGCATATAGATATGAGCTTGAGCATGACGAAATAAAATATAGGCTCCCTATGTTTTTACAATTTTTGGAGTTAGACTACGGGATTTTACATTACAAAGATATATATAAAAGGTTGCAGAATTCATACGTAAAAATTTCAAGGATTGTGGATGAGTCTCAGGAAGCATTTTAGATTTGTAAACTTCTGGTCTGCGATGAATAATTGCAAAGTTGTGAAACACTTTTTTAAATATGAAGGAACCACGTGTATTATTTATTTTCAAACTTCTTCGGTAGCCAGAACATGCTAATATAATAAACATTGGTTTGTAATAATTTATGGGCTGTATTTTTTTTTTACAAAATTGATTTGCCAGATATTCAGTAACACAGAAATTTATTATACAAACGATACTGAAAATCATACGGAAAGTAAAGTAAGGCTATTAAGGGGGATGGTGAGTGAAATTTCTATGTTCTACATTTTTTGAGCTAGAGACTTAATGTTTTGTACAAACATTCACTGCATGATACATAATGATGTGTTTAAGTTTCGATCTTGTTAGACATTTATTTTATGAGTTATTAAATATTATATAAAAAAATTGCATATATTATAATTAAATGGGTTCCAGAATTTTTTAGTAAAATGTGTGATTTTTTTACAAGACCCCTAAAATATTTAGAAAACATCATGCATTAGAATTCTTATGATGTGAATACAAAGGGAGAAAAAAATAATATACCTCATGCGTGGAATTACAAAAAAAAGTTAATAATTGCGTGCATTTTATTTTTTATTTCATAAAATACTACTTCAATCAGGAAACCCATGCACTGCTTTGTTACTCATGTTTTTAGGACATGCAGTAAAAATTTGAACCTTCTAGGACAAAATTTGTGAATTCCATTCCATTTTGAATGTACAAAAATGCAGTGCAAATAAAAGTGTGGAAAAAACAAGTTTAAAGATTTGCATGCAGTTTAAATACAGAATGTAACATACAGGGCTAGTCAGCATTTTAGGACACTTAGAAGCGTCATAGACCTCTGAAACTTTGTCAACATATACATTAGAGTACAGACTATATTTTTAGTATAAAAACAAACAAGAAAAATGCCAATTTTGATCTCAAATGGTCAATTTTTCACCCATACCTCCCTTAAAATTCGAATGTTTTGAAATGGACTACAATTCTTATATAAAAATTAGTGTCTGTGAGTCTGTCTGTCCTTTATTTATTCAAATTCGATTTGAATGGGGCTTCTTCCATCATTTAAACAATTTAAGCTACAAAAAATATACTTTTTTAGTCCACGTACTATAGGGCCGGAGCTATAAAAAGTTGTAAATAACTTTAAATATTCAGTATCGGTGGACAAAAAAGTCGCTTTTTTTTTGCTTAAATGGCTTACGCTGCCTAAACCATAACAAACACACGAAATTAATGTATACAGAATTGTATATCTAAAAAAAAATGTACAAAAAAAGTTGGCGACAGCATGTGTTTATCTTTTATGGATAAATCATGGTTAATTTGGAATATAGGTACATACACATTGAATATTTAAAGTTATTTACCTTTGTAAAAAAAGTGGGAGCCTTAACCTCCCACTACCCCAAGGGCCTCCTGAGGCCTGTAGTGGGATCACTCACTTTAATTATCTAATCACGTATTTTATTTTGCGATTTCTATTACAACTTACATCGACGTTACGTTAGTTTTGTTAATAAATATTTTCATATTACGAAATAATGTAAGTAAATGTATAACTGTAGGCTTTCACGGCCGGCGTCTTGATCCCTGTTAGGTTCGTCTTCCGGGCATATAGGCCGTGGTCCAGTCGTTCTTCTACTCGACGTTTCGTCTACTGCTGCGGTAGACATCTTCAGGAGATACTGCGTGCTCTCTGTGAAGAGAAGAGAACAACAGTCTACCGTTTTTGGATGTTTTAGTAATTCGAAACCAAGACATGACACTTGGACACAAGGTATACAGGAAAAAGACTCACACAGACAGATACCTACATAAGCGGTCCAACCATCATCCCAGACAAAAACGCGGAATAATTAAAACCCTGGTGGAACGAGCCAAAAGGATTTCGGAACCACAGTATCTACAAGAAGAAATTAATCATCTCCAAGCAGCGTTTCAATCCAATGGATACAGCAAAACAGATTTTCGCCGAGCCATAAATCCCAATAAATACAAATCCGAAAACGGGAACAAGGAGGAGGCAAAGGGTAAGGTGTACCTACCATATATCAAGACTATAACGGAGAGAATTGGTCGAATATTAAATAAATATAACATATCTACAACCTACAAGCCAACACAAAAAATCAGCAATATACTGCGCCCAGCCAAAGATACAAGAGATCCGTTAAGTACTGCCGGTATATATCGCATCCCTTGCAGTTGTGGACAGGTTTATATCGGCACAACAAAAAGAATGGTTACCACAAGATTGCAAGAACACAAGAGGCATTGCAGACTAAAACAAAAGGAAAAATCAGCCGTAGCGGAACACTGGATGAACAACCAAGAACATATAATAAGATTCGAAGAAACACAGGTATTGTCCCAAACATCACATTATTACACCAGACTGTACAGAGAAGCCATTGAAATATATAAACACAAAAATTCCTTTAACAAAAAAGAAGAAACCATGAAGATAAACAAAATCTGGATCCCGGCACTGCACAATACGACAACGAAGCCTATGACTTCTGCTAGCGACAGCCTGGACAAAACAGCACGCAACACGGACCGCGCAGAAAACCGCCTCTCCACCAGGGGCGTGCCTATAAATAGGGAGGGAGTTTCCAACGACCAGCCAGTCTGCAGCCGACTGTTGAGGAGTTCACAGAGAGCACGCAGTATCTCCTGAAGATGTCTACCGCAGCAGTAGACGAAACGTCGAGTAGAAGAACGACTGGACCACGGCCTATATGCCCGGAAGACGAACCTAACAGGGATCAATGTAAGTAAATATTAGTTTTTTTAAAGAATTATGAAGTGTATCCAATTAATGTTTTAATTTTTTTTGCACGATAATGTGTTCTGTCGTACTTACAGTAATGTCGACCATGATTGAAAGTTCAATTTCCTACATTTAGGTGTTTCCAACCCATAAATACCGTAACTAAATAACTATATTATAATATTTCATATTACTTTCATCGTGCGGGAAGTAAAACCACTGCCCTTTATGTATACTGCGTACAATGTATATACAAAATTATATCCAAAATGCAGTGTTAATATAAATTATATTATACGAAAGAAATCACTGCATTTTAAATTAACTGTACTTTATTTGAAACAATTTAAACAATAAATTCATACTTGCCGCCATTTTATGACTGATTGGTGTGATAGCCTGCTGTAGTCTCAACTGAATTATTTTCGGCTTTTACTGTATATTGGTCAGACTGTTAACGTTAGTCAGGTGTTTATAATTAATGCAAATATTTCCAACGAATATATTATTTTGCTATTATTTATTATTTTGTAAACACCATCGTACAAAAAATAATGTACAGCGCACGTTTGTGAAGTGTTTTACATGTATCAGAATTTAAAACCACTTCCTAACCTCGCATTGTAATACACTAATAAAGGAAGTGAACAAATGGTGTGGTGGATCAGGGATTTTAATTCTCGACTTCTCAAATACTAATCTCAAAAATACCATCTGAATCATTTAATTTGTATTGTAGCAGTCTTCTCTTAGTTTTAACAAAAAAATACGTTATTTTTGTAAGAAACAGTGATGGCGAATATAATTAAGTTTTGGGATGGAGTTTCATGTTTTTATGTAAGGAATGGAAGTTTATACGCCACTGGCGCTCTTGATTTTACGCCGCTCTGTTCGATCCTGATGGACTGACCTCCTAGTGTTAGAGATAGATTAAAGTTGTGGCTTTCTAGGTCACGTGACCTCAGATTGATTTGTAAATCTGCCCCATGCTGTGTACAACAATGCCGCGTTCCCAGTCATACGTACTTGTAGATGTTTTTCAAACAAGTTCAAGTCAGGAGGACCAAAATGGATCGCTCACCGCCAACACTTAAGTGATGGCCGCAGAGCTTTCCATCTATCTATCTATCTAAGTCAGAATCCAGTGTTTCTGAAATATCTGAAGTAATTTCTCTTTTTAAGATAACTTTTTATAATTATTATTTAAAATAAGATAGGACTATCATTCTCCCTCAGAATTTTCCCTTCAATGGAATATACAGGGTGATTCATAATTCCTATTACAAACTTCTGAGGGTTGTAGATGGGACTTTGTAGATAAAGTTTTGATAAAGGACCCATGTTCGGAAACGTACCATTTCGATGTAAAATACGAGTAATCTTGAAGATCGAAACACATTGGGCTGATATCGCGTATCTTGTGTTTCAGAATAAGTATTACAGACTCTAGGGGTTGTACTACACCTGTCGAGTCGGAGAAAGATCTTCTTGCATGAATTCTGGCGACAGTAGAAATTATTGAGCACACACTAGGTCTTGTGGGGCGATAACTGGTCGAACTATCGTTTTGTATATGCGCTGTTTGCTTTCTATTGACATACGTTTGTTGCGCCAATTTAAATCTTTCATATATTCGGATATTTGTGCTGCTTTATCAGCTTGTCCAAGGGTATCATTTTTTCAAATTATTTTCGAGCATTTACAGCGATTACATTTTTCTAACAATTATTTCAATATATTTTTCTATGATATTTAACTGCATACGTTGCATGAAGACGTGGCAGCCATATTGATTTTAACGAATATTCAATGCAATAACAAAGACTTGTTCCAGTGCAGCCAACATAGAGTAGGGCCTATGCACTAATTAACTGTACACATATACTTCAGAATTTCAGAAGTTACTATTTTATTGTTGGGCGTTGCATTCTTTCACAGGTTAGCTTTAACTCTAACTAACTAACTCACTGGTACTATCGAACCCATATGTTAATGGCAGCGCGGACATATTCTCTCCATACATCCCTATGCTGAGCTAATGTTTTCCAGTTATTTCCTGTGTAATCTATTTCTCTCAAGTCATGGTTAATGTTATTCTCCCACCTCATTCTTGGTTACCAACTGGACATTTTCCCTCTGGTTTTCCTACAAGGAGCTTCCATGCATGTCTTTCATTCCCCATTCGTGCCACATGTCCTGCCCATCGCATAGGTTATCTTTTGGATTAGTTAAAATTGTATATGTTGGCTGCATCCCGTGATTCCATAGTGTAAACCGCTTCGCGTTTGTTGGCGCATGCGCGTGGTATATGGTTGAAAATTAGAAGAAAAATTCGCGTCACATGTTGTAAAACATTTCCCAAATTTATATGTAGAGGGCAGATAAGAGGAGAGATGGACAGATAAATTGACTTTTGTGGTTTATAATTGTAATTTTCACACAAATACCTTGATTTCTGTGAATATAACACTGGAAAGCCAATTACTGCTCGATTTATTAAATCCATTAACATGTTATTGTATTTATGGGATGAACGTGTTCTAATTTAATCCTTGCTGCCTGCAATGAAATCCGCAATGCACCTGGTTTCATCGCACTAACGTCTGAATAATTTTGTAATTAATCTGTGGTGGCAACTCAGTACCTATGTTATGCTGTTTATTTTCTATTGGCGTTACACAGATTGCGGCACAGGTGTTTACGGTTGTAATAAAGATTCACGCGTTTTATGTCCATCTATGTATCATTCCACGTGGGTTTTGTGGTGGACAAAGCGGTGTTCGGGCAGATTTTTATCAGGGTTTCTCCCGTTTTCCTCTGCCACAAATTTCATTCCACCATTTCTCCATACTCATCTCATCCATTTATTTTTATTTCGTTCATTCGCCCCTGTGGCAGTGCGTCAGGAATAGTCGACCCTTGTAATTTACAGACCTCTAAAAATATAGGGGGTCATTTCCTTGATTAGCTTTAAATCTTCTGCCATTTATTATTTCCTCCGCTTGTTTGTTTTTTTTTTTTCGTGTGGTGGTAGGGAACATCTATACAAGTATTTTAACACAATGAACCTTGGATCGGAAATTAATTGTTGTGGGTCTACAGCATAAAACAGCTTTTAAAATTGTTGAACACATTGTTGTTTATTTATTTATTCTAAGAAAAATGGAAGGTGTTACATGTTATTTTGCAGTAATTGTTGGGAATGACGACCATTGACCTGGATGCACAGCTCCGCGCGTCTCACCTCGGACTGATGAACTCTAAGAAGCATATCTGGATGCTCCCTGATTTCCGCAACCGCTGCCACGATCCTTGCTATAAACTCTGGAGCTGTGCATCCAGGTCAATGGTCGCCATTTCCAACAATTACTGTAAAATAACATGTGATACCTTCCATTTTTCTTAGAATTAATAAAGAAACAACAATGTGTTCAACATTTTTAAATACTGTTTTATTCTGTAGACCCACAACACTGCATTTCCGGCCCAAGGTTCATTGTGTTAAAATACTTGTATGGATGTTTCCTTCCACTACACGAAAAATCTGCGCTAATTTCGGTAACACTGTGTATATATACACAGGGCGATTCACAATAAGTATTACAGACTTCTACGGGTTGTAGAGAGGACTTAGTAGAGAATGTTTTGATAAGGAACCCATGTCTGGAAACGTACTATTTCGACATAAAATAAGTTTGAAGATCGAAACGCAATGAACTGATATCATGTGCCTTGTGTTTCAGAATAAGTATTACAGACTTCTAGCGGTTGTACTACACCTATCGAGTTGGAGGAAGATCTTGAACGAATTCTGGCGACAACAGAAATTATTGAGCGTACACCAGGTCTTGTGGGGCGTGTGTATGAAAACATGCGTCGCAGATACACTTTGTGCAAGAAACAACATGTTCGCCACGTGGAACCTCACTTGTAGTACAACTCCTAAAAGTCTGTAATATTATTCTGAAATACAAGACACGCGATATCAGCCCATTGTGTTCCGTTCTTCAAACCTGTTTTAAATCGAAATGGTACGTTTACGGACATGGGTTCCTTACCAAAACTTTATCTGCTAAGTCCCCACTACAACCCCTAGAAATCTGTAATACCTATTGTGAATTACCCGGTTTATGTGTGTGTGAAGTTATTTAAAATTACACGCGTTTGTAAATATATATATATATATATATATATATATATATATATATATATATATACAGTAAATTCTCATTATTCGCGGGGGATATGTTCCTCAAATGTACCGCGAATACAGAAACCGCCAATATAGAATTGTAATTTGCGTGGTTCTATAGGGGATACGTTTCCAAGCTTACAGAGTAAAATAAAAATTATCAAAATAAAATTAATGAATGAGGGATTTTGAACAATTTCTATTAATTATTACTGTCAGCTTTAGGCAAGGACTTAAAGAACTTAGTAATTTTTTTCCTGTTTTACCGCTTTTAAAAGGTCTTTCATTTAAGATTGATATCACTGGTCAACAGTGGTTTTGTTGCCCTTGATATAAGATTAATTTCGGATATATTTATGCTTAAAATTCATGAAACTATCAAAGATTTTGAAAGATTTGCTCTGGTTTTTTTTAATCTTTATTTTCATTTTACTCTACAAAAATGGGAAAATATGAAAAAAATATAACATATATATTTATAATGTCAATTGTTTTTTGAAAAAAATGTATGCACTGACGTAAATATAAAGAAAAATATCGAAACCCATGTTATACTTCAATGAAATGCCTTTTATAAGATTTTCTTCTATATATGTTTTTAGGGGACAATCTCTTTTTAAACAGTAGCAATAATCTGTCATCATGTGACGGTCCCATCGACCCTGATAGCTTTACTCCTTTACTTTTAGATCCTAGAGAAAGCGCATTCCTAGCTCATCGCTATAATTTCCTAAATTATCCGGAAATCTATCCAGGTGACTGTGGAGAAAGTGTAACT